>JAANDG010000011.1:177500-683725 GCA_036852015.1 Pelodera strongyloides
TTAGTCAAAACAGTGCCTCAGCCTCTCCCAAAGAGTAAACGTTTACCCGTACCCGAACAGCTGAGCCCATAATTGATACTATTAATTAACTAAGGTATGCTCTCTGGCGGTACTGCTTCTGGCAAAGTGGCCACTTGGAGACGGAAAGGAGGAAACTATAGAGAACCACAAGAGGGATGGAGACTGCAGAATGCTGTGCAATGTGGGACGACGGTGAGAAGCTTATGAAGTGATTGATTGTCGATTCCTGTCAACAATAGCAAGAAGAGAGAGAGAGAGAGAGAGAGAGAGAGAGAAGAGAGAGAGAGGATCTAGAGAAAAAAAGAAATGAAAAACTCTCTCTCTCTTCGCGGAGTTGCTCTCTCTCTTCGAGCTCCTCTACCATAGTAGACATATATATACGGAGGAGATAAACAGGAGTATAAGATAGAGATATAAGAGATAGTAAGAATAAATATATTATGATGATAGATAAGAGATAGTATTGATGAGTTGCATTATCCCTCTTCTAGGGACTCCCTCTCTTCTCTCTCTCTTCTCTCTCTCTCCTCTTCTCTCTCTTCCTCTCTCTCTCTCTCTCTCTTCTCTCTCCTCTCCTCTCTTTCCTCTTCCTCTCCTCTCTCTTTCTCTCTCTCTCGTCTCTCTTCTCTCTCCCCTCCTCCTATACATCTATGGAGGGAGAACAATAACAAACCAAAGACATTCAGATAATTGACCTGAAATGGTCTCCAATATCTGCAGCACTCGCCGTGAATACCGGAGATGATATCACAATTTTACAAGAAGATCACATCATTGTGCACATGAAGAATAAGGTACTACTTTGTCATTAGATAAACCTTTCTTGTCTTAGTTTGTTCTAGTTTGAGTTCAAACGGACTGAAGGTGCTTTTGATTCTTCTTTCTGACAGTCTGGCACTACTCCATTTCGCACAGCCAAGGTTTACCACCTATTACGTGTGCGGGGATAAGACTTTTTTTACTTTTCGTTACCAATTTCAGGTGGCTGCCATCCAAACCGCGCAGAATCATTTCTCTCTCGTTCATGTGCTAACCTCCAACTATCAGGATCTCAAACTACAGTTCATGGCTAAGGGCATATTCGTGGCTGAGAAACAGTTGGTATCGTGGAGCGCCGACACGGTACTATTTTTTTGGATAAGTTTGCGATCTTGGGCCTCTAGGGTCGCCTCATGTAAGACAGGGTAGTTCTGTAGTTTTCAAAGTTGGGTTTCTAGGTACCATTAATGACCTGATGGGTCAGAAGAGTATGTGACAAGTTCCAGATGTATTATTCAGTCTCGTCGAGTCCACGAGTGGTGAGAGCTCATGCAAGAAGCGAGCCAATAGTATTAGATTAGAATGCAAACATCAAGTGTCTAGGTGATGACATTCGACGTGCAGACCTCGTTGGCCACATTCCAAGCCACTTCTTTTCAATGCGCTGCCAAAGAAGTGGCTTTATACAATCAGAATCTCTATTGTCTGGAGGGTGACCGGATTACTGTAAGGACACTACAGGTATGACATACCCATACGCGTAATTGCTTGCTTGTACGCCTACTGGACTACCACATTAGCATTTACATTGCTTGTACGCCTACTCCTACTATGGCATCACGAACCGGTAAAATACGCCCTGTGCGATCTAAGAACACTCATCTTCTTGCGAACAATCGCAGGTACACTATCGATAATTGGTTGGGTTCAAAAGTTGATGGACCAACTGGAGTAACTGGAGTACCGTAGCCGGGGGAGTTGCCTAAGCTCACATGCTTGGTTCAACATGCAACATCTAAACATGCTTTGTTTCATAAAAGGCTTCCAGGGAACTGTGAAGCAGATAATCTCAATTCCTGAGCAGGAGGGTGATCCCGTGAGTATTGACGTGAATAAGAATTGGATGGCAATTGCGACCACTAATGGATACGTGAGGATATATGATATATCGTCGAAGTAAGTTTTTCTTCATTTCTCTCTATCTCTCCTCTCTATGTATCTTCCCGCTCCTTTGATCTCTCTATTTCTCTTTCTCTCTCTCTCTCTCTCTCTCTCTCTCTCCTCTCTCTCTCTCTCTCTCTCTCTCTCTCTCTCTCTAAGAATACCTTGAGTATGACTTTGGGTTACATTGTTCGAAGACTTCCTTGATTGACCGTCATACGGTATAAGTTTGGATGAATAATAAAATCATATTTTAAGAGAAGCCAAGCAAGAGTTCCATGCCAAGTATTTGATCGAAACTCTCGATGAATTCCACAGTTTCGTCAACGTAAAACTGAATTCGTCTGGGAATAAAGTCGCCTGTTCATTTCTTGAGGTTATTTTATGTTAGTTACTTATTAGCTTTTATGAATACATCAACTTTTTAAACAAAAGCCTAGAGGCTAGCGTAGACTGGACCGCAAGTTTCAGAAACGGGACCCTTACAGAGTTCGCTCAATTCTCCGCTTTATATGAGTCAAACTTTACTATTAAATCTACGTAAGATTGCGAGCTGCAAGAGACCATAGTTGTTTATCAGCTTTTATTGAATGACCCTAACCCGAAGACGTCGAGCAATTTGTCATCTGGAACTCGTCGCCTGTGCGGAACAGGTCATAAGCAAACCTTGCATTTGAACTCCCTTGAATAAAGGTGCACGCTCTAAGCGTAAAAGAAAACCCAAACTATGTTAGCGCTATCGCGCTAACAAAGGAATTTAATTTTTAGAAATTTATTTTCCGTGCTTTACAGAGAATGAATGAGTTATCCGACAGGATCCTTATTTGGGACGCGGAAGCGGATAATGTTGGATACTTTTCCTTTGACAAAGGAATGACCGACCAACAAGAATATGAGGCAGAAGCAGAACTTGCACAGGCTGGCAATAGACCCATGACCGCGGCGGCGAGGTGAGTTTTAATTCCCAGAAATAACAATAAAAATCTCTTAGGCTTCGTTAGTGTCGTCCTTTCTTCGGGTTTAGGGGTTCTTCGTACTAGTGTTCAAATCATATGACTTATTTCGTTTCTTTGATGGTAAACAATAAAATAAATTACTAGGCGGAAGCCATGATAATTACGATTTGAGTGTTAGTGATTGCTGACCTTTAGGTATGGGCAAACGTAATAGGATCAAGAACTGTATTAGTGGTAAGAAATAAGAAATAGGAAAATTATAGAAAAATGGAACGGGAGCAGTCCCGTTACCGTATGATGAACCATCGTCCAGGAGCATTGCAATGGGATGAGACTGACCCGAGATTCCTTGTTTGCGAGTGTGTATATCAGAATCCAGAAATGGTAAGATGTTATTTTAAATTAATACAGGAGGTCCAAAATGTTTCGTATACGTACAAAGCCCTTTCGGCTTTCTCAAGTCTAACAACCATGTACTATGTATGGTGTGAAGAATTGCAGGCAATAAGTGGTCAATATGAACGAATGTGCTTTACGTTACTGAGGATTAATGGGGTCTCGATGTATGGCAAAAACAGCGCATTTGCCTTCCAAGTATCAAATGTGCATCTCGTGTATGATTTTGCATACACCTTTGAATATTAGGAAATGCACCATTGATAATACTAGAGGAGGCGAAAATGCGCAGTTTATGCACGCTCGAAAAAAATAGTCCTGTGGCTACCGCCGCGGGACCATTTTTTGGCGGTCTGTAGATGTTCTCGTGTAGTGCCAATCTACGGTAATTAAAGCCATACTTGGAATCAAAATCCGGCATTCATCGAGACCCCAAAATAATGTATTGTTTGCTACAGTAGTTAAAGCGAAATACCGGCTTGTTTTTGAAACGCGTCGACTACACCAGCATTCTTATGCAGCTTATGCAAATGAACATAAATTGGAATAAAAAATTGAGCTAAATTATAGGTCAGTTGTCCACGATGCGTCTCAAAAACCGTCCGATATTTCGCTTTAAATAGTTAAACCATAACTAAAATCGTCTTCTCACAGGGCGACAACTTCCTTTTGTCGATGTTTATAACGGCAGAACACGGAATTCTCCTCCAAGATCTCCAGAAGAAAAGTCAAATGTGCGATGCACTTATCGGTGTCAACGTTCCACATTTATTCTTTTTGAGAAGGGTAAGTTGAAGTTGAAGTCGAATCAATCGATAAATTACTTGAAGATTACTACAGCACTCCAGTCCTAATCTTACATCTAACATAAGTGTTAGAATTGCAGATCGAATACGACGAAGAAGAAATGAGACATGAAAAGTGTGTGGGTAAATGGTTGGTTAGGAGGACAATGCGAGAGTTTGCCGGTTCGTGTTTAGGTTTACAAAAAAATTGTTTCCCATCTCTACTGCTACTCTGCGCTGAGCTTCATGGTCGTTTATGCTAGTAGTTTCCAGATGCCATATTCACCACTCGGATTCCCTCAGGGAAATGTTCCCTGGGGCAGAGGATAGCACTCTAATGTGGGACAGGCAGAGAAAAAGACTGGGAATTCCCCATGGGGAATTGAGTGGTGAATATTGCCTCAGGAGTGTTGTTTCCTAAACCCTTTTTACAACCACTAATAGTTTTACTAATCTATCATACATAAATGTGTCTGCGTTGCTCTGCTCCTACGCATATAAGTTGTAAGCTTTGAATACGCCGTCCGCGGACAGTGAAAAAATATGAGATATTAATACTAATACCGCAGTAAGGCTTATTGATTATTGATAAGTTTTGTTAGGTCTCGAGCAAGCAGATGAGCCAACGAGGAAAGCGATGTTGGATTTCTGCTTTTACTTGACTCTCGGACACATGGATGAAGCGTTCAAAGCGATAAAGTTTATTAAAAGGTAAGATATATTACATGAAAACATCATTATATGGATGTACATAGATGCACGTCGTCTTCGGCATTCTGCGCTCGCAATCTGCATTCAGAATTCAAAGTTCAGTAGGCCCGCATAGGAGAAAAGACGCACAAATGGGCATATAACACTTGGGAATCAATCCATAAGTTGTAAACCCGTTTGCCAAATAGAGAGATTTAAATCTACGTCTATCTTTAGCGAGTCCGTCTGGGAGCATATGGCCACGATGAGCGTGAAGACCCGTCGTCTGGACGTCGCTTCTGTCTGTTTGGGTAATATGGGTATGGCCAGGGGAGCCAGAGCTCTCCGGCGAGCACAGCGAGAGGGACAACCACCGGCGGTACAATGTGCAACACTCGCTGTACAACTGGGAATGTTGGCGAGTGGCTAATAATACACACAACTAAAAATTCAGAAGGATGATAAAGGACCTGGATTCATTCAATTTATTTTGTGTTGAGCATGGAAAGACAATGCAAATAATTTCTCCGAATCCACATCCCGTGAAGCTTGAAGCCAATATAAATTAGATTGAAGCCAATATAAATTAGATTGAAGCCAATAAAATTAGATTGAAGCCAATATAAATTAGATTGAAGCCAATAAAATTAGATTGAAGCCAATATAAATTAGATTGAAGCCAATAAAATTAGATTGAAGCCAATATAAATTAGATTGAAGCCATTGAAGCCAATATAAATTAGATTGAAGCCAATATAAATTAGATTGAAGCCAATATAAATTAGATTGAAGCCAATATAAATTAGATTGAAGCCAATATAAATTAGATTGAAGCCAATATAAATTAGATTGAAGCCAATATAAATTAGATTGAAGCCGATATAAATTAGATTGAAGCCAATATAAATTAGATTGAAGCCAATATAAATTAGATTGAAGCCAATATAAATTAGATTGAAGCCAATATAAATTAGATTGAAGCCAATATAAATTAGATTGAAGCCAATATAAATTAGATTGAAGCCAATATAAATTAGATTGAAGCCAATATAAATTAGATTGAAGCCAATATAAATTAGATTGAAGCCAATATAAATTAGATTGAAGCCAATATAAATTAGATTGAAGCCAATATAAATTAGATTGAAGCCAATATAAATTAGATTGAAGCCAATATAAATTAGATTGAAGCCAATATAAATTAGATTGAAGCCAATATAAATTTTGAAGATTGAAGCCAATATAAATTTTGAAGATTGAAGCCAATATAAATTTTGAAGATTGAAGCCAATATAAATTTTGAAACCTGGATCTCGTCGTCCACTCTGCTCAGGTGATCAGGACCTCTGTTTTGGGAGAAGCAAAACATTAATATTCTCCTTTAGGATGAAGCCGAGGCGCTGTATAAGTCAGCTGGTCGTCACGATTTGGTCAACAAAATGTTGCAGTCACAGAATTCGTGGACTCAGGTGGGTGTTGTCTCTCTCTATGTCTCTCTCTCTTTCCCTCTCTCTCTCTCTCTCTCTCTCTCTCTTTCTCTCTCTCTCTCTCAGTCTCTTTCTGCCGATGTCTCCCTTAATATCTTCCCTCCATTCTCTCGCTCTTTTTCTCTTTCTCTTTCGCTTTTCTCTCGCACTAGTTCATGCATATTTCTCTAAACGAATAGTAGGATCTCCATGAGAGAAACCTAATCATTCAAGTTCAGGCGTTTGCAGTAGCCGAGACTCACGACAGAATCCATTTGAGAAACACGCACTACAACTACGCCTCGTATCTAGAGGAAGTCGGAGCTATCGAGAAAGCAATCGAATAGTAACTTCACTGTTTTCTATATATTTTAAAAGCATTTTTACAGCTCCCATTTTGGATTCATGATATCCGCGACATACCTTATGTCTACTCGAAATATTTTTTTACTTCTTGATGTAAACTATTGTGGTTTTAGCTACGAAAAGTCGGAAACGCACAACTTTGAAATTCCACGAATGTTTGTCGATAACCCGAAAATTCTCGAGTCATACGTGAGGAGAAAGAGAGATCCGTATGTTCTATTTTTTTTTCTTTGAGAAGCGTCAGGATTTGGTCAACGACGCGTTACGGATGCGGAATTCCTAACTCTGTAACAAAGTTGGTTAATTGCTGCGTAGATTATTATTATGCGTGTCTGGGTTAGCATTGAGAATAAATAGTTTCACAATCAATTAGCAAGTCCTCTTTTGCATTTATCATGTAAAAGATAATTTGGGAAGTCGTCGACAAGACGCTTATAAGCCGAAGCCTAACAATAAGCCTAAAAAACAAAAATCTAAACCCATTTAGTGAACTTCAAAAGTGGTGGGCTCGTTACCTGGAGAGTATTCATGAGCTGGAAGGCGCCGTTAATTTCTACCGTGTTGCCAACGACAATCTCTCCGTGGTGAGAATACTCTGCATACAGGAGAAGGTGGATGAGGTGGGTAAAGAAAGAAGACTTGGTAACACGAAACTGATTATAAAATAAATACATAAAACATTTACACAACATGTGCGTGGTTCAAGCGTATGCTTAGTAGCGCATAAACGGCTAGAGTTCAGTTCACGTCTTGCACCAGGGTCCTCTACTACTTCACGATAAAAGCCAGATTTTGCATATAAGAATGACAAACATGGTGTAAGTGAGATAAGTTGATGCAGTGGAAATGATAAATTGTTTCCTGATTACCATTAAATTTTGTCACGAAGTGTATTGTGTTTTAGGCCGCACAGGTGGCAACAGAATCGGGTGATAAAGCCGCATGTTATCATCTCGCAAGAACATATGAGGCAGGAGGAGAGTACGAGAAGGCCGTTATATTCTACACGAAAGCACACGCTTTTAGTAGCGCTATTCGGTTGGCGAAGGTTAGTTGGATACGTTTCGAGGAACCTTTATTTCAATGAATGTTATAATACTACCAGTGAAATATCCGTCTCAAGAGTGCTGTAATACTACCAGAATTAGCCAGCAACCACATGGCATAACCGATAGTAGTATGCTTCAATATAAGATCCCACATGTCCGGGTCCGAGTTCGATCCTCATTACGACGTTTGTTTTGCGAGTCTGCGGGAACAAACTGTACTTCGACAAGGGACCACCTAACTACATAGAGGTGAACCTATAGTTAATAATAAATGATAACATTAAAGGAGCACGATATGAAGGATCGCCTAGCCAACCTTTGCCTGATGGCGGGCGGGAGTGATCTGGTAGAAGCTGCCAGGTATTATGAAGAGCTGCCCGGCTATGCACACAAGGCAGTCATGCTCTATCATAAGGTAATACATTAATCTGCCAATAGTTTTCTAATTGACACTTGGAACGGATGTTTACTTTCTAATGCCAATAAAATTAACATCATTGTCAGATTGTACCGTATACCTCTTTAGGAGACACAACGTACAAATCACTTGCGTAGATAGCGCATGTAAAAAGTCCTCAAAGAGATGCCCATTCCTTTCCGATAGATTAAAAATACGTACCTGACAATACTAGCAAAAAATCTGTGTTACATTACCGTCGACAATAAATGTTCCAGGCCGGTATGATTGGTCGAGCTCTGGACTTGGCTTTCCGAACAGAGCAATTCTCTGCACTGGACTTATTGGCCAAAGAATTAGGACCCTCAACAGATCCTACAACACTAAGCAGAGCGGCAGAATTCTTTGCCAATAACAATAACTACCAGAAAGCTGTGGAGTTACTGTGCTACGCTAAGGATGTGAGTAGATGAGAGATTTGATTTTTGTAACTACATGTGTTTAGAGAATGAACAATGAAATAGTGCAGAACCGTATTATGTCGAAGATGTTATTGGGTGTGCTTGTTGCATATTCATAGCTAAGAGTTCTGTACTCCGAAGTAACTTCCAAACGTTGCGGATCACTAACCTTGATACTACAGGTTGTTAGACTAGAGCGTCTTTCCTGTTTTCGGTTTCATTTTCATTCCAATCAATCTTTATTTTAGTTCCGTGGTGCTATCGAGTTGTGTTCGCGTCGTAATGTTCGTATGACTGATCAATTGGCTGAGTTACTCACTCCGACCAAACAGACCACCCCAGATAATGGGGAGAGAAAGAAGGTAGGATTTTTCAATAAATAAATTAATTAATCTTTAGATTAATCAATCAATAGATAGTCAATCAATAAATCGATAAATCGTGCTCTCAATCAATCATTCAAAATCAAACATCCATTTTTAGATCCTTGAAGAAGTGGCAGAACTTTGCGTGCAACAGGGAAGTTACAACTTTGCCGCGAAGAAGTACACGCAAGCTGGAGATAAACTGCAGGTGACATATAATAATTTATTACCTCAGGGAGATGTGCATTCAACTAGAATTCTAAGTTTTACGTAACACCTGTTCATAAATTGTTCGATGTGTTTGTTGCCCTGATTCTATTTTCATTGATTTACTGAATTAGCAAAAGAATTGCATTTTCCAGGCAATGAGAGCACTGATCAAATCTGGAGATACAGCAAAAATCCGTTTCTTTGCGAATACCGCCCGAAGTAAAGATATATATCTACTGGCCGCCAATTACTTGCAGGTAATTGAGTTGGTTGAACAAACCGATCTACCTAATGAGCATCATATATTGAATCAAGAGAACATTGGGTTACCACTGCTTATTGACGTACGCAACGGTTTAAAAACGATCGGGTTCGCGAGAAATTCAGTTATTGTAAGTTGTAATGCAATACACTTGATTGCAGTCAACGGAATGGCGTGGAAACCAAGAATTAGTAAAGGATATCGAGAATTTCTACAACAAAGCACAATCGTGTGTCCACCTGGCCAATTTCTATCAAACATGCGCATTTGTGAGTTTATTTTTGATTTATGTTGTTCACATTTTGCAGCTTTGCACCGAGTTGTGTATGTATTGTCAGCGCTGGAACAATCGCGCATAAGGATATACCGCATAATCCTGCGAGACTGGTTTTGAGGTTATATGGGGAGAGCTGTATTTCTATTGTACTTACACTACTAAGTTGTTAATTCTTCCAAATTACAGATCGAAGTTGAAGACTATCACGACTTTGCTAGAGCGGGTGAGGCTCTGGACGAAGCTCAGAAAACCATTGACAAAGGAAAAGAAAAAGGACAAGACATGACAACTTTGGATGAAATGCAGAACAATTTGAATAGATATCAGAATCAGATGCGCAAGTTCAGCAAAATCAAAGGGTGGGTAAGGTTCTACTTGCTCGGAATTTTCTGACTAAACGTGAACATTGACTCCACGAATTCCTATGCGAAAAACAGTGTCCGGCGAAAATATCCTTGTCCGTACCGGTACCCTTGCGGGGTGGTACGGTGGTAGTGCGGGGTGGGGTGGTAGCTCGACTATATATATATATATATAGCAACATAGCAATACGCAATACGGTTATTGTAAAAACATGATCGGGATTCCAAAGTGGAAACGTAGATTAAAAAAACATCCCTTGCCTTTTCGGCGGACCTTAGGTTAAAGGGATCGGCTCACCTCAAATCGTGTCTGTTTTTTTTGTTTCTTTATTTTCTATAAGGGATAGTAAAAATTTGGAATAGAAAAAGTCGTGTTATATTTCAATACTCACGAAGATATTAGGTGATAAAGTGGTGGATCGATCGGCCCGAAATGAAAAAGTGTAATTGTCCTGCCTTGTTTGTATGGGACAATTAACACTTTTTCATTTCGGGCCGATCGATCCACCACTTTATCACCTAATATCTTCGTGAGTATTGAAATATAACACTACTTTTTGTATTCCAAATTTTTATTATCCCTTATAGAAAATAAAGAAACAAAAAAAACAGACACGATTTGAGGTGAGCCGATCCCTTTAAATTGGCAATATGTTTGTCGATTAGCTAAGTCATCTTCACTTTTACAATTTGCAAATTGTTCCCTTCCTTACAGAATTTACGAATCCGACCCGTCTGACGCCGTCCGTCAACTCCAAACCTTAGCAGAAGAAGCTTCAGAGGACGACATTATAAGACCTTCACATATATTTGCACTTCTCATTGGCCACCATGCTGGAAAGCAGAACTGGAGCGCGGTGAGTTTTCTTTTCCCTAAGAGTTGCAATAATAATGTAAACATTTTTCGTCATATTCCCTTGTGACTCGGGTCACGGCAGCTGGGGACTGTGCACGTGTGCACCCAGCGATGTCAGTAAAAAATATTTGATTTCAGGCATACCGTTGCATCCAGCAACTACAAAAACAACAACCAACTTTGGATATTTCAACTGTTGTTGATACTGAGGTTTTGGATAAGGTATGTGCAAAAACAACACCCACTTTTTCCTTTGCGCTCCTTTGGCGCATGCCTGGCGCACCAGTCGCCCGTCAACTTTCTTTCCCATAAAAAACTGCGAGACATTGGCGAGGGGGACTTTCGTCGGCACTCAACCACGTTTATTGAGTAAAGTTATGGAATTTCAGATATGCGACCAAATGAAAGTTGAAAGAGTGACAAGTGGACAAAACGAAAAGGATGGGGAATCGGAACATGAAGAAGAAGTGGATTTCTCATACCAATTACAGAAACAACAAGGAGCCAAATAAAGAATCACATCATTTTTAATAAACTCTAGTTTTCTTTATCTATTGTAGTTTATACATATAAAAAAAACAGCGAGAAGCTCTTACATATATGACAGGCGGACAGCTTTCATATTCCCCGAATGAAAGAGAAGTTACACAAAATGTACATATAAGGAAGTGCTTCAAGAAATAGTTGAATTGGGATATAAAAAGAATTATATACGTCTATATCTCTGTTATTTTACTTCGTGATAATAAATTTTTTATGAAATAAAGATTCCTTATATTATTAGTCATATTAATAAAATGTCTGCAAACTACTATCGAGGATTCATTCGAAACGCCGTTAGCGAGGTTGTATTTCACTATTCGCGGGTTAGTACGGGCGGTCCACTAAATCTGAACAACCCCAAGAGTCCGCGGTTGGAATTGAACCATCGACGTTTCGCACGCTGTGCAAGGCGCTTGCCGGCTGAGCCATGGTGACGGGCTACGGCAAGGGAGGGGAGAGAGGGCTACCTGAAATTTTTCAAATATGAACCACGAAGCGAATTAGAATGCCAACCTACGTTCATTTGCATATTCTAGTTTTAGTCATTTGCATAAAAAAATAAAATGGTTTGAAAGTTTCAACTCTAACATTTGTGTACGTTATTAGCCGCTTGCCTACTAAAAGCGTCTTTCTATTACCGGAATTGAACGCCAATTGAAAAGCAGGCAAGCTTGATAGTTAGGTATTTTATTTTAATATTCATTTTTATCAGTATAAACATTGTACAAGTTTGGAATTTTGTGATTTTGTGATTGTGAAATACAGATCACAAAATTTCACATTGAAAACAATTTTGAGCTAAAGAAATTAGGATTTTGCTTTGAAAATGACAAGTTAATTCACCCAAACAAAATGAAATAGCATGAACATAACAGCATTTATTACGAAAATAAAATGTCGCACAAGTTTTGTCATGGTAATACAACGTAATGTCATGGTAATAACTATGAAACGTGAAAATTGCTGTAAATAGCTAAATTAATGAGTGTCCGGAGCAATAACCTAGAAGCCAGACAGCTTCTCAAGTATATATAAAACAACATAAGTTCATAGAGCTGAGAAAGTATTCCTAAAAATTTCAGAAGTAAAGAAGCTTCGTCTATCTATCACTATTACGCCAAGAACCATGGCAGCAATGTCTCGACGAAGTAGGTGTTTTACGATATATTTTACGGGATACTAACAATAAGACTCACCCTAGGGGATGGATGGCCTTTCCCTGTGCCCTTATTATGTAGATCTACCTCTTTGTTCAGTGAAATTCCACTCTACAATAAGTGAGCCACCAGTGTGTAGATGTAGTTTAGGGTGAAGGTTTATTGTTAGAATCGTATGTACTTAGTACTTATGCTAGCCTACTTCCCGTACAAATACAAAAAAATCGCTTGTAAACAAAAAGAAACTTATTATATAAAGGAGAAGAATTTGAATTCTTGGATTCCATAACGTTCCGACAAGCACAGTAGAATATCTAAAGGCTATAAAAGGAGAATCGGAGCTCGGTCTTGAGCAAGCGAAATAGAATGTTATTGCACGGTTTTTTCAGCAAACGTTACAAACGTTTCACATAAGTGTGCTCATTGTTCCTGCATTTTGAACGTTGAAGTAATGGAAAGTCGCCCCACTCGGCGATAGCCTTCTGGTAATAGAATATGACATTCCAGTTCTGGATCAGACCCAAATGAGTGAACTTGCCGGTGATAAGGTCGATCGTGATAAACAACTCTACGATCAAATGGGCGAATCAAATGATCAATCCTCTGACGAACCGCAGAAAGGGAAGGTGTCAGTAGCTGGGTCCACTAACCGGAAGAGAAAGGTATTTAAAACACGCGCAAATCTTGTCCTAGAGCGCGCGCAATGCGTGGTTCATGTCGCACACCTTAGAAAATGTGCGCCACAGGTGCGCCAAGTTGTAAATCATTTCACTGGCGCACCCGCGGGCACCCGAGTGATGGGCCGCCCTGCCATAACTCTTATCACGGTATATTGTATATTTTCAGAGCGCCGACGCCTATTCCATGGACAAGAACATAAGAAAAGTCGAGGACATTGTGACATCGCTGAAGAAGAAACAAAAGCAAAATCACGACAGAAAACCGGTGAGAAACTTGTTTGTTGGGTCATTTTAAGTCGATATTACTTTGAATATTGCACCGAGAGAGTTTGACCGTGGAAGCCCGATAATGAGTTCACAGCCACCGTAGGTGATCGTGTTTCACAGAGTGATTTAAAATTTCCTGGGGTAAAAGCATAGGAAAGAGGCGCGCGCGATTGTAATCAACCCAACCGCGAACGCGCGCCTGGGACCCACATTTGCACATTCAAATTCAGAAACATACGAACCTGGCCACGCAGACGAAGACTGTCAAGACAACACAACCTGATCAAGAACAAGAGACGAATGCACACGGCGAGACCCAAGGGGACAGAGACAACCGAGAGACTATGGTGGAAGTATCTGGAAGAGCAGAGTTTGACAACGATACAACAAACACAACGAATGTTAACGCCGTGACAAAGGATACCAAATTCCGAGAAACGACTATGGTAAGGAGTTTTGGTAATAGTGTAGGAACCTGAATACACACCATATGCCTTAGTCAGCAATATTGTATCTTGTCGTATGTCCACGTATCCAGAAAATTTTGACTTAGCTGTTTGTGCTTTGCTAGGCTCAAACTTGCGCAGTGCTTAGACGTAGGCGTAGGCTTGCGTCATAGGCTTACTAGACATTTATTCAAAGCAGGTTCCTGATGAACACGTCTTTCCAACGAGTACCACCGGAAGGGACGGTCGTTTCACCTTGTCGAAAGCAAAGAAGAACCCCAAACCCAAATGGAAAGTTGTAAAACCAGCAAAAGCACCAAAGAAAAGTGCCGAGTCGACAAGTTCGGATCCAGCACCGTATTGTGAGTTGAGCAGCGCAGAATCGCTTATAATACTATCAACGGCTTTGTCGATCTGACGTGGCTTCTTTGAAGTAAGTCAACTAGAATATTTCTCACGCGGGTAGTTTACGCATAGTACCTACTTAAAGCGACATACCGGACGGATTTGAAACAGATCGAGTAAACCAGCATTCTTATGCAGCTTATTCAAATTAATACCAATTAGAATAAAAAAAATGTCCCCGATGCGTTTCAAAAACCGGTCCGTATTTCGCTTTAAACGCGGGTCATATAGCACGCAAGCACTGCCAATATTTATGTTGCCAGTAATTCAATGCTAATTTCCTTTGTGAGTTTTTTTATGAATCTTCAGCGAGAAAAGTCGAACCACCGCCTCAGCGTCCTGCACCTGTTGTCGTACAATATGCCAAAAATCCAACGGTTCTGGAAAGCGATGCAGATTCTTCGGTATGTTTTTACCAAGGTCGAAGTTACTAGAAGGTGAAGCCTTCTTTCTCAGTTACAAGCAATAAGCATGCATCCGGGCTGGCTTTTTTATTAACGGTTTATGAAGCTTATATTGTATTCCCATATTGTGTGTGCATTTTTTAAATCTAATTGTATTATTCATTTGCATACATATGCGAATGCGACGTACGTTCAAAGTAGTACATTCTGAAGCTAAAGCCCACTGTTGTATCGCTTTATGCTTTATAATGGTGATGCCTACCAATGTTCCATAATTGTGTACGTGATAATTACGATTCTTGTTTAATTATTAGTTTTAATTACTTTAGCGCAATTCATCGGACGCGATTTGGTTGATGTGCAATGCAACCGTCTTCGTTCTGTCCACGGCCGTTATTGTGACATTATCTCTGATTTACGGATTCTAATTTTCTGTAATTATCGTGATACTGTGCTACTCCGGATAATTATGTTAAATTACAACTTTGTTATTTACCTAATTGATCTATAATGATCGTGCTACTAGATTCCAGTGATAATTATATTAATTTACCTCATCACATGGTGTTTCCCCGCACCTATGATGGACATGAGCTTTTACGATTATTATTATAGACTTATAGACTTGCAATATTGTGATTGTGACATTTGTTAGAAATTTAGAAAAAAAAGCGTTGGGCGTAGGATTAAAGGGATGGGCTCACTACAAAATCACCTTGTTTTTATGCTTTAGTTTGATTATACAAAGGTAAACTTAAACAAAGAGCATAAAAAAAGTTTCTTGAATTACTCCCTAGGGAAGATTTTAGGTAAAAAGGGTGAGTATTGATCTATCTTCCGATAACGTGAGTAAACAAGATAAACTAGGGAAGCTAAGAGATATGGCTGAAACACACTGTTTTGAGCAAAATAAACTGTAGGTTTCATCGTTTATTTTACTTACAACAATGAAAAACAGTGTGTTTCAGCCATATCTCTTAGCTTCCCTAGTTTATCTTGTTTACTCACGTTATCGGAAGATAGATCAATACTCACCCTTTTGACCTAATATCTTCCCTAGGGAGTAATTCAAGAAACTTTTTTTATGCTCTTTGTTTAAGTTTACCGTTTACCTTTGTACAATCAAACTAAAGCATAAAAACAAGGTGATTTTGTAGTGAGCCCATCCCTTTAAATATGAGTTTACATAATCGGGCATTGGTGATAAGTTTAGGCTTAGGCTTAGGCTTATGCTTAGGCTTAGGCTTAGGCTTAGGTACTTGAAATTGGTGATATGGATATGGATATGTGCTCAGATCACTATGATATTGTGAGATAATCTCCGAGTGAGAAATTTTTTGAAGTTTATTCATCAACGAACTATGCTTTCCCGGAATACATGATCAGCGCCCTATCCCTATCGCTTAGAAAATACACCAGTTTAAAAAATTATTTTAATCGTTGAAATTGCTCATCGCCAAGCATTGAAATTGTATTTTTATTTTTAAAACCGTTACTTTCACTCACATTACTCTGTCCTATAAACGTTTTATTATGCTATGGCTATATGTGTTGCTATCAAGCTCAATAAACGTTTTACTAAATGCGGCGGCGTGAGGATTATGACGAATGTGTATCTTCGGTCAGATATGTGTGATGCCCATAAGGCATAGTTTATTCGTGAGTGACGACGATTTTTGCTGTGCCACGACGAAGTCGAAAGTATTCTTCTTGATGTAGATATGCGATGTAGAGTTGTCTTTGCCTTTTCCATGTTACAAAAAAAATACTTTCTCTAAAAAAATTGACTGGCCATGGTTTCTTTCACGGTCTCAACTTTTGCATTGTGTGTTTTTTTTACATCTTTCGATAATAACCAATTAATTATTAATGTTGAAACACCATCCTTTTCTTTTCTATTTTCTATTCGGCGCGCGATCGATTCTCTCAGCTGATGTGTCTTTCTCTGTCTGAGTCTCTCTCAAACTATATTGGTGAGAGTTTGTGCACGGAATCCTTTCTCAAACGTTTCACTGCTTTCACTCAAACGAACGTTTATATTTTTGATCAATAAATGGTGATATGCTATTTTCTTTTTCAGCATAGTAATTAATAATTAAGTCCCTACTTATAATTTGTCCATTGCAATCGAAGGAATATGTTTTATTATGATAATAATAAATAATAATAAATAATTATATATATATATATTTGGTGCAAACTGAACCTACCGGGTCCAGTCCAAAAGGGGGCGGGGTCAGGCAACCATTTGCCTATCTTAAAGTGGAATTCAAGCCTCCAAACTTAAACATAAGAGTTATCGATCATGGCGGATCGATTGCGAGAAAAAATGTCAATTGAGTGTTTATCGATTTATCGATTTGTGCGTCATTTTGCCCATTCAAAATGTTTGGATGGACACACAAGTCATTCCATGCGTTTTTGCGTTATTTAGGTGATTGCGAGATTTGTCGCGGTTTTGCTTGTCGTTTGGGTAATGGGAATGGTCAAGACTAGAAAATTATTGCATGAATGCGCCATCGAAAAGCTAAAGTATGCACATTTTTGTTGAAATATTCATTAAAATCGATAAGCAATTAATTGATTATATCATCATCAATCGATCCGTTACCGCATTGGTAGAAGTTTGGAGCCTTTAAGACTATAAGCTTTGGTTGCTCCGCCCCTTTTTGACTGGACCCGGTAGGTTCAGTTTGCACCATATATTTTTTTATAAAAAAACTATTTTTTGTTGTTTTTGTTGTAAGACGTAACGAACCAATCAGCGATCTGCAAATCATATGCAAATTTATTCAGCATGCTACTGTATTTATTGCCTGTTATGCAAATATATTTCCGTTTTAGCTCATTACTGTAATTTAGTGCAGTTAGAAAATTTACATTGCAGAAAGTACAGTATATCCACACATTTTTTAATTTATTTTTTACGTCCGGATCGATTTGCCAAACGATTTGCCAAACACAGCTGTGCGTGTTTTGATTTACATCCGTTAATCTTTTCTAGCTTATTCATCTGGTATGATTAATTTGAGCAAACGGGCAGGCTTTACAACGTTTTTATGATACTCCGACCTCCGCTTCATTTTGATTATTAATTGTTTATTTCATATCATTGCTATATGTCTTACTGTTTAGATAATCTTCCAATACTTTCACACGTGCATGTCGTTTTTCGACTCGCTTGAAATCGAAGGCTTCGGAGGCGAGGCAAGTTCTGTTTGACGTGTTGACGTTATCTTGATTGAGTATGGTGATTTTCATTTCAACATCGTAGGTTTAATCTCAGACTTGCATTCGCATGATATGTTTATGAGGGTGATGGACACTATGAAACCACTGGTTGACAATATAATGTTTGTTGAATGATCTTTGTCGAGTACACGTCGAATCGCTACAGCTCAACTATTATTGGTTTCTTTTTTTGTCAAACATTGTCCATTCATTACATTATGATTATTTCCAGGTTCTGGCGCTTTTTCTCGTTATTGAATTGGTAACATTATTATATCTGGCTTGGCGCTCTACTGGAATCGAACCACTACAATATGACCTCTTCCTTGTCGAAATGCAGACGTGGCCCGCTCAACGTTTTGTGCAGGTAGTTTACATATTTTATTTCGAAAACTGTTTCTCGATTTGTATTAGTGGATTAATTGGGCCAGTTTCTTTTGTCTCTGATAAACATATTATTGACGTCCATTCGCCTTACCTTTATACCTTATGATGAAGGTGTCGTGTCATGAAAGTAATAAAACAGAGGACTTTTGCATTGCCGAGTTGCTTCATCGATTTAACTCCGATTTTTATTTCACAGGTCTTGCACGTCGGTTATGACGAAGCATTGAGTTTTGGTGGTGATTTAATACAACGTGTGCGCCAGTTGGCACACGCTGCTCCTGAGGGAGAATCAGTACCCATTCGGATGAGTGATACGAACGTGGTCATACAATCACCGGCCACAGTTGTTGCTGCAAGCCATAGCGATCATCTACGGTATTGTTCTGTCTTCTTTTACTTCTTATAGTGATTTTAGTTTGTTTCTAAAGCGATATAACGACCGTTTTTTGAAACGTATGTAGTAGGGCAACCACATGTACATATGTTGTATACAAATGAATATAATTATCGTGCACCACTCTTACTAGCTTACACTATTTGAGAGATGGGAATGTAGCGTCCAACATCCGTTTCATAAACCGACTGGCATACCGATTTAAAGCGAAATACTGGCCGGGTTTTGGAACGCATCGAGTACACCAGTCGTCACCAGTATTCTTATGCAGCGCATATGCAAATGAACATAAATCAGAATAAAAAATTGAGCTAAATTCGAGCAACATAGCAACTTAGCATAAATACGTAAGAATTCAGTTGTCCACGATGCGTTTCAAAAAACCGACCGGTATTTCGCTTTAAGTACTGTCTTTCCAGTCTGTCTTCGTCAAATCGCATGCGAATGTGGGAGGTTGAATTTCCGACAGAAAGTGTCAGTTCGATAAATGACAGCGAACTTGCAGCTGTGACGGCTGTAGCCGTCGTGAGTGGCAGGTAAGCATACCTTTAGTTTGGTTCTGTTTTAGTTAGCCGTACTTTATGGGTTTGTGTATTTGTGTTGTAATGAGGGAATTTAATGTCTATTCATTATTTGACAATAGTGAGGGACGTGTGCGTGAACTTGTGGATCAAATTGTTAAAGCGAAATGCTAGCCCCTTTGGAAAATTTGCATAGGATTTGCTTATCATATGCAAATTTTCCAAAGAGGCAGGCTATAATTTCCATGCGTAATTTCGGAGATGGTCGCTTAGTTGAGAGTCGAACCGTAAAATACCGCTGATACGTTTCAACCAAATCTATATATTTGCATTTGCCTCGGGAGATGGTCAAAGCCAATCCGGAGATGGTTGATGCGTAATTTTACGCATAGATTTATAGCCTGCAAAGAGGCTAGCATTTCGCTTTAAGATTTCAATTTTCAACCCATTAATCCATTAGAGAGTCACTCTTTCGTCAGACCAAGCTAAGCCGTGAGCCGTGAGTCAACCGTGAACCATGCCTAGTTTTATGCTTTTGAACATTTGGCAATTATAGGAGAACTGTTGCGGCTTCGTCGAATGAAGAAATAGTAATTGGAAATGTACGCGAGATAACTTGGGACAATACACCAGTGCGAAGACGAAGGACTACAGTACCATTGGTGGGTTTTATTCGTTTAATTAATAAAACGTGTGTTTACTAGAATTTATCGGCATTAGAATATTGAGTGAATCGTTGAACTGAATTGAACTCTTTTTCTGTTCCTTGTTTTTTGTCTGTGAAGTAGTGAAGTTTAATGTGCTTGACCACATGTGGGGGATGTGCTTTATGGGTTGAAGTGGAGTTGAGAACCAGTTTGTGTTCCTTTTTAATGTTTTTGACTAGTGAAACGTTATTGATTTTATTTTGTATTGATTTTATTTTATATCGATTTTTGAACTAATTCTTTAGCCGGAGACAACGTACTCCAACATTGTTCGCCTGGCTTCCGTGTCGAACACTCACCACGGTAACTCTTCTGATGACAGTAGTGACGATTCGATAGTAGACGGTGTCCACACTACCGTAGTCCCAACGAATAATGGAGCACGCGACTATACTACGTCACAATCAGCTGTTATTGATGCCATGGATACGCATACACATGCTGAACGAGGTGCTGTCTCCCTCTTTATTATTGAATAAGAAATATTGATATAGTTGCCGTGAATACCGTAATTTTGTAGGAAAATATTTTGATGTTTTCTATATGTGATTATGTGCCTTAGCCTTAGCTTGTGCTATACATGTCGAGTGGCCACCAACTTGGATTTATATTAAATGCCAATATTTAAAGATTAATGCCCTTTCAGAGCCTGCTACCGGTAGGATGGACGTGCCGCAGCATACCTTGCATACAGAAGCAACTACTGTACCTGTAGGTAAGTGCTTAGTGCTTGTGTCTTTTTGTCGTTAAGTTTTTTAGGTCCTCGACCGTATAGGAAATAGGAAAGGAAGGCTGTTAGGAATTAGAGGCCCTGAGGCCGTATTCACGAACTCCCTGGCCTCCCCAAGGGAGCTAAAGAGTGCGTAGAGAGTGTGAGAGCAGAAGAGATTCAGAGCGCACGTGATCCTAGGGAGGGCTCCCTATGTGTTGGTGAACTCGGCCTCTGAATTCTACATACTTGGGTAGATGTGTGAGTTTGTGAATAAACTGAAGCCAATCGGTGAGCTGAGCTCACAGTGTAAGCACCTTTGTTTACATCATTTTATTATAGATTCGAATGCGCCGTCTCAAGAAGGCACGGGTACGAAGCGAGATGAACAAGAAGATGGAACACGTACAATCCCAACCACGTGTATTAAATTGAAGTTTCTGGATGACACACAGAAAACAGCCCCGACCGAGATCAATCGATCAGTGGGAGACTTCAAGAAGTAAGTTGTGGAATTTGGATTTTTTTGTACTCGAAGCTAATGCATTCGATTCTGTATAATTTTTTAAGTGCTTATGTTCCTAGTCCTAGTGTCATTTTTTTTTGTTATTTTGACAAACTCACTTTCTGGTTGCTATTGTAGAACAAAATGTTTCATCTCCGCTACTAGTGCGGCGTTCATGTACTTAGGGCGCATTCGAGTTGGACATTTTCCGGAAAAGAAAAGAAAAAAGTGGTTCGAGATGGACACCCAGAAAAAAATAATACACGCAAAATAATTGTCGAAAATGCAATTGTACCGTAATTGAAACTAAAATCAATCGATCATTTGCATGTGTATGCGTGGCAATTGCATTCTTTTCTGGTGAAATCCATCTCGAACCACTTTTTTCCTTTTCTTTTCCGGAAAATGTCCAACTCGAATGCGCCCTTAGTTTTTTCCAATTTCCAGTTCGAAGGGAATATTTTCTTATGACGTTAATTTTTCAGGGAGTTTTTCGCTGATGCAATGGCCGAGAACAAGGTTGTGAGGCTTATTTTCAGGGTGAGTTGGCAGTTAAACCTCAAGAATTTAGGTTTAGTTTAGACCAAGTCAGCGAAGTCAGTAAACTACTAACTACGAGAGCTACTTAAGTATGGTAGCTAAGTCCCTGTACATTAGCTCAGCGTTGGCTTAACTTTTTTATTTATTTAAATAAACTCGTGGCGTAACTCCGACTGGTTGTAGCCTTTTAACATGTCTGCTGGTGGGTAGTGGATACGTCTGCAAATGTTTAGTTTATCTTGTGTTTTAGGGCCAACTTTTGAGAGACGACTGCCGCACATTGGAGTCTTATGGTTTGCACGATCAGTGTATTGTTCATTGTCACGTGAGCAATACACCGTACGCAAATGCAAATTCGAATGCAAGTTCTGTGAGTGTTTCTGTCTTAGTATTAGTTGTTATTAATTAGACTTAGATAGATTATCCTAGGTGCTCATTTCATTTCCGGTCCGGACAAGTTGTTTGTTTCATGAATGAATAGACGGTCATTGTTGAGTACAATTGTATAGTAATCATCCAACCCGGCTGAGGTAAAAAAGATTAGGTTAAGGTTAGAGTTGTCATCCGGCCTACTGACAATTCCGCCGTTTGCTGGGGTTGCCTTGCTTCCTGTCGCTTTTGGAGTATTTCAAGCATTATTCTTGTTTACTTTTTATGTTTTAGGGATCACAGAATGGATTGAGACAGAGAGCCGTACGCCGGAACAGTCGCATGGCTAGTACTGGTGGAATGGGTATGTTTTTCTAATTTTATAACCGTGATTTGCTTTTGTTTTTTTTGTCAGAGACAGGGTTTCAGGATTAGGTTTTTTGGTCTGTCGGTTTTGTCAGTGTAGTCTTCGTTTTTTGTTCTGTTTTTAACATGTGTAGAATTTGAAGCCTTGAACAATTGAGCTAGGCTCTACCTACCAGGGGGACAACCCCCTAACGAATAAGTTTTTTCATCTCTAGTGTGGTTATCTTTTAGCTTATAACTTGTGATCGTGTGAACTTATATAACAAGAAGTGATATATTCAGCACCTTCTGGCAACATGCCAACACACAACCAGCATGTGTCCTACCTTCGATTCTTAGGATTCTTGGATAGACTGATTACACCACTGTTGTGGAGTATCTCTGGATTTTCCACTGGTTAGCCCTTTCCTTTCATCTATTATATTTTTGATTATAATAATTATTTTCGTTATTATTGTGCTACATTACTGTGAAGAGAATATGACTATATTTGCTGCGGATTCTACTCTAGCCTTAAATGCCGTACCCTTTAAATGTTGAGTTTAAATTTGTATTAAACTCATTACGGAAGCGGGAAGCGCAAGAACACGAGAACTAAGTATGGTGAAATACTGTAAAGGTATAAAGTATGTGAGCTGTGAGCTGAATAAACCAACACCATTTCACTAAAAAGTGCGTATTTTTAACTTTAATCTGTTTAGGTATTGAAAGCTACATCGGTCTGGTGTGGGCTTTTGCTAGAGGCTTTGCTTCTTCGCCGCCCAATGACACAGAAGAACAAGCGCAGATACAAAATGGTGGAGGATGGAATTACCCGGGACGCGAGTTTGTGCAACGGTAAGAAATAGAGAGTTTACAGAATTAGAAAAGTTTGTTCTGGAATTGCGAACTGCCAGTAGTAGTACCAGTTCATAATAGTACCGTACTACTTTTCTGGGGGGCGCTACGCGGTAATGCGTAGTCGCGCGTCCGCGGGAAAGAGATGGCTTTTGACAGTCGGTGACGCAGAAGAGGTCGGGGACCTATTTTTCTGTGTCTCGAACTTTTCAATGCAAATTTGCAATCTTTCCCGCGGGCGCAGCTCTGCTCCGCGTTGCCGTATGCATCGTGGACCGCAGACCAGGAGCTACTACCGTACTTTATTTTTATTTATCAAATTTATATTTTGTATTTTTACAGTATTCGTCGTGGATGGCAAGAACTTCGTGATGACTGGGACAGGATTGAAGAAGGCGAAATTGGATTGGAAGCAGCAGCTGAAGCCGCTTCACGGCCGAGGCAACAATCATCGTTGTGTATAGGAGACTTTGTCCTGTGGATATTTACAGGTTAGTTTTAGTCCTTAACGTTTACTGTGTAAACTGTCAACGAGCATATTATCTTCTGCTACCCATGTCTAGTCCGAAGTTGTGTTCTTATGTAATGGACGTGCTATTCTGCCAGTGTAGAATCGCATAGAATGTCGCACTTACACTGTATGTAGATGTAGATCTATGAGATATGCATGTGTCTATGTCTCCCGTTCACACTCGTTGTTACTGCTTTCGTTGCTGATTCTTGGAATATGCCGTGAAGTTATATGAAGGTAGTTATATAGTTCTACAAATAATATTTGGGGGTAAATTTATTCATTTCAGTGCAATTCGCCTGCGTATGGGCATTCGTCTATTGGTTCCCGCAGTTGTGCGATCGTGTGGCGTTGAGTCTTCTCGTTCTACTCACTTTATATTTCTTCTTCGTTGTTTGTCGACATCGAAATAATACAGCGGCGGCACAGGCATCGTCACAACAACAAGCAGGACAGCGAGGTGCCACTGTTCACTAGTAAATAGGTAGTTTTTCACTTCAAAGGGGTATGGCACGTGGTTTGTGAAATGGAGCAATTGTCTGTGCCCGTTCCGGCATTTTATTCATCCAGCATACTTTTTCAATGCCACGTGCCGTATCGGTTTAATATTTTAAGTGTATTTTTGTGCAAAGGGTAGTTGAGAGTAGTTTCTCTTCAAAACCTTAAGACCTCCAAAAACCCTTCAAATCCTTCAAAAGTACTATAGATTGCATGCAATTCTATTATTTAACTTTACAAATTCTGCATACGATATGATATTAGATAAACATTAGTGTACAATAGTGTAAATGGTAAATCTGACTTGTCAAAATCGATTTCATTATCAACTCGCTTTTTTTTGTCGGGTAATTGTGAGAAGTGAGAAATAATGTAAAAAAGAAGAAATATTAGAAATTCACTCTTATTTTGGAAGTTTGTTGCGCTTAACGCCTTGATATCTATCCGGTGGTATGTATGTACATTTTACGCAGATTCGTTGTACAAATTTTGAGACTTGGATTGTTTAGGTTTAGAGCGAAATACCGGCCGGTTTTTGAAACGCATCGAGTACTCCCTGCTTTCCTATGCTTCATATGCAAATTATCATAAATTTGAATAAAAAATAGACCCCAATAGACCCCTTTTAGCATAACTGCATAAGAGTGCTGATATTTGAGATGCTTTTCAAAAACCGGCTGTTATTTCGCTTTAAGGTTACGTGTGATTAAGCCTCATCTTGAGTTCTTTATCTTGAGGATATGATAGTTAGTTTGGTTGGTTCTTCCTCGTTTTTTGCTTATTTCAAGAGTCAGATTTTACTTATGTATAGCTATTGAGAGAAAACTAATTAGGTTTTTTTCTACTAAACCATTCCATTTCCTGCGAGCTCGGATATTATTTTTGTTCTTTATTTACTAACTTACAAACTACACAGCGAAAGCATGATTTGTTCCTTTTCTTGATAAAAAAGAATATAAACGTTTTGTTTTGTGTGGTTGTTTGAATTTGTTGGCGTTGTTTTGTTTTATGTAGACGGTGAAAAATGGCGGTTGGGTTTCATAATATATTTATTGATTGCGTGTTGAAAGACGTGATCCACATAGATAGATATCATACTAACGGAAAAAAGGAATTAAAAATACAAAAAAGCGGGTTCAGATTCCAAAGTAGTTGAGGGAGGTTTGTGAAATAGTGAAAGACATGGTTTTTTTATATAATTAAAGTTATGTTGACTATTATATATG
Source organism: Pelodera strongyloides (assembly GCA_036852015.1). Taxonomy (NCBI): domain Eukaryota; kingdom Metazoa; phylum Nematoda; class Chromadorea; order Rhabditida; family Rhabditidae; genus Pelodera; species Pelodera strongyloides. The sequence continues at coordinate 203,043 of JAANDG010000011.1, forward strand.
GCTCTTTTGGAGTGTCGTATTGTTGGTAGTAAAGTCAAAATTGATTATCTTTGGGGTTACAGTAGTATTTAGAGTCGCAAATAAAGCGTGTAGCGTAATTTTCATGCTCGTCGCCTGTATTTTCCGAATTGTTCTTCTGCCTTTGCTTTGATTTCATTGAAGAAACACCGTTTCATATTTTCAAACCGGTCGTAGCACGGCACGTAGGAATAGTCGAGTTTGGTGATTCTGAAAAAGATTACTGTTGAGGGATTCAAGGTAAATGGGTACTACCGGAACTTTTATACATGGTGCACGTCTGGCGCACGTCAGGTGCGCCAAATCTGCGCGAATTGGAGTTGCGCAAGTCTTGCGGATCCTTAGCGCACCCCGACCCCATAAAGAGACTGATGAAACCTGAAATTACAGCTTACCTGTCTGGAGTTTGGTCACAGAATGTGAGGCACTTTTCTCCGGCCAATGTTGTTGTAACACCGTTCCGAGAACAGCAAGTACGGTGATCGCGACCCTGAAAGTGCGGTGCGTGTACGTCGAAGGGAATTCCAACTTAGGCTTAGGTTCAGGCTCAGGATTATGCTTAGGGGTTTAGTCTTGGGCTTAGGGGCTTAGTCTTGGGCTTGGGGGCTTAGTCCTGGTCTAAGCCTAAGCATGAGCATTTACGGTGATCGCGACCCTGAAAGTACGGTAAGTGTACGTCGAAGGGAATTTTTCTCCAACTACCGCCTTCGTTAGCAATAAAAGGAAGCTAGATCAGTTTGTATTTAAAGGGATAGGTTCATCTCAAATCACCCCTCTTTTTATTGTTTTTATTGATATTAGAACAAATATCATTCACAATGAAAATGAAATCAATCACAGAACAATACGACTCGCAGAAGAAGCTTCCTTATTGGAAACTAGTTGATCGGAAGCCAAAATCTAAACGCAAAAACTAATACCGTGATAATACACGTGGAAGATAATGACCTGCCGAGTGTAGTTTGTAACCGAAAGATCTTTCGGGCCAATGGCAATTAGCCAAGTTACAAACTACACTCGGCAGGTCATTATCTTCCACGTGTATTATCATTTAATTCGCTCTTGGCTAATTGCCATTAGACCGCGCAATATGTGAACGGTATTAGTTTTTGAGTTTAGATTTTGGCTTCCGATCACCCAGTTTCCAATAAAGGAAGCTTCTTCTGCGAGGCGTATTGTTCTGTGATTGATTTAATTTTTATTGCGAATGATATTTGTGATATCATCAATAAAAACAATAAAAAGAGGGGTAATTTGAGATGAACCTATCCCTTTAATGAGTTAAACCTGTTGTTATATAACTACTAATATACGAAAACGTGTCGGCGCCTAAGAGTGTGGTCTTTCCCTCTCGACCAATACTTTGACTTCAATTACTCTGTGGCCCCATGCTACGAATTGATAATGGCGTATCGTTGGTGTGTTCAGATTGCTCACCTGCGCTGCACAAAATTGCATATCGGCTGCTGCTTCGAGAGGACATCCGTCTGTTTTGAAGTACATTGATTGGAGCTGAAATTAGAAGTGTATTCTTCATATTACGGTGCTTGACTATTACACCAGCCCCCAACATTGTGAATTAGAGAAGGGAGGGGGAGAACATCGGGGAGAGCGGTGCTCAGGCGCGAGTACAGGCCAGAAGCAGCGTAATTTAAAGCGAAATTCCGGCCGGTTTTTGAAACGCATCCAGTACACCAAAATTATTATGCGTCATATGCAATTTAGCATAAAAATAGACCCCAATAGGTAGGGACCCGCACGCCCGCGAAAAAGGGCGCGGCCTTCAACAAAGAGAAAGCGTACAATGGGATTACAGTACCCTAAGAAGGAAATAGCCTTAAAATTGGTTATTTTCTTATGAAATTTCGGATATATAGTAAATCGGCAACGACAATTTCATCTAAGATAGTTAGGAAGGTCACATCCATCTCTAAGGAATACTTTCAAATCGAAAATTGGTGAAAAACTTGACGCCCCAAGCTGAAAACGTCTGTATAGTGTATTTAAAGCATCTTTAACTTATTTGCAAAGTTTGAGGAAAAAATTCCCCACAGAATTTTTGTTATAGAAAACGCATATTTAGCTTGCAAAACGAGCATTCCGGGCTGTAACTCAGCGCAAATTGGGTGCCCCATCCTGTATTTTTTTCTGAATGTTCCTTGAGCATTGCTTGAATTAATGTGTTAATTTCACTTTATTATTCCCGACAGTTTTCTTTCTATGAGCAAACATTACTTTTTGAATTCGCGCCGAAAAATGACTGAGTATCTTTTCTTTTTACATGGTGGCACGCTGCCAGCGCCGCCTGCCATCTCTTTCAGTCCGTCCGGCCACTCCCGAGATAGTTTGTGAGAGGCGGAGAGCAGTGACGTACAGACGGAAAAGGGGCGGGGCCACCGTTCTTTTGGGGGGGTTACAATGTACGCTTTCCGTAAGTAATTCGGAAGTATAATATAATAGTTTCTCGAAAAGAGATGTATCGTTTATCAAGAAGAAAGGACTTTTTCTGAGTAATGCGAACACGCTCTATTCAATGAGCCATAAATCAAGTCCCTAAGTTTACGTTTATTTTTCGCCTGCGGGTCCCTACCAATAGGCCACATTTCGCATAAATACATAAGAATGAAGTTATCCACGGTGCGTTTCAAAAACCGGCTGGTATTTTGCAATATGTTTCTATACTAGTACACTTAGCCGTATCAAACAATAATTAAAACTACATACTACATCAAACATATTTGTATTTTCTTTTTTAAAAATCCATTAAATGCGCTTTGAATCAGTATTTTGATAGCCTTGGACTATTATTTTGAACGGCACAGTTGCACTAACCTGATGGACAAAGACCGTAAACATATAAAGCTGTCATTCTATATATCTCTATATTATATGGTACTATATATATATATATTTTGTGAGCGATTGTCTATAGATTTGAAAAATCCACTAAATACGCTTTGAATCAGTATTATGATAGATTTGAACTCTTATTTTTAACGTCACTGTTACACTAACCTGATGAAAAAAGACCGTCAACAAATAAAGCTGTCATTCTATATATCTCTATATTATATAGTACTATATATTTGGTGAGCGACCGACTATAGACTTGAAAGCAATCAAGTTTTCGCTTTTCAACAATTATCCTGTTTCAGTGCACTATTGAGAGGAAAGGGAAAGTGCTCAACTGAAGCGCGGCATTTTGAATAAAAAGGTGAAACTAGACGAAGAAATAAATACGCTTGCAGTAAGTTTAGGTAAGGCTGTGAGTATATTTAATATAAATAATAAATATACAATAGTCATGGTCCTAGGATTGGAAAAGTCATACTGAAAGCGCGAAGAATGGCTTTTATAATTATAAGATTATCAAAAGTCAATAGTTTTGTGGAATTTTGTTGGGTAAGTGGTCTGGTTATATTCTTTGAAACTCCTCTGCAGACTCTGTCAAAGATTACCTGATTCCCTTCATTGTAAACAAAATACGTCATGGATCAAGAGGGCTTTTTTCAGTATCATTCTTCATACTCTGTGCGCGGATGGAAGAAAAACGCAAACAAAAAACTAAAAGTACGTACGACTCTGATCTAAATATAAACTCCATGAAACGTACCGCGTCCTTTGTGTACGAATTGAAATTACACTTGTCCAAGCAAGTATCGGGAAGCTTTCGCTCTTCACAGCATTGACGGAAGAGGTAGTTGGGGTTCTGAAATTTGTGTTTAGGCTTAGGCTTAGGCTTAGGCTTATTGGTAAGCTTCGGTTAAGCGTAGGCTTAGGCATAAACTATTTGCTTATGCTCTCTGCTTACTTCCTTACCATACTATCTGAACACTGATTCCAAGGAACTGATCTAAAATGCAAAACCTACAAGCAACAGTTGAATTGTCTGATTGTCGTATTTCTCAAGCACTTCTTCCTTAGCAGTTTTCGGTGGCTCAGGTGCTACTCGATCGCCTGTAGCTTTGTTGTTTCTGAAATATATCCAGTGTCTTCGACACCGGAGAAACCCCCGATATGGCATCGAGAATTTTCCAAAAAAGTCCGATATGGTCTCGTTTGTCGATATGCATAATATATAAGTCAAAAATTAAACAGTAAAGACTTTCGTTCCAAGCAAAGAAAAAATAAATAGAGAGTGACAATAGGGAAATATTGAGAGGGAGAGAGAGAGATGTAGAAAAGGGTAAAGGGAAATAGATAGATAGAGAGACAGAGAAAAATAGAAAGAAGGAGAAAGAGAGAGAGAGAGAAAAAGAGAGATAGAGATGGATAGTGCAAGAGAAAGAAAAGAGAGACAGAGACAGAGAGAGAGTGGTTCCTCACCTCTTCATCCCGAAAATGTTCCTCTGTATCACCTTGGCCTCGACCTTATCGGAAGACTTTTCGCCGTCTTCCTTGGAAGCAGCATTAGCAAGTTGAAGGTGCTCATCCAAGAAGATACCATCCTAAACCGTGAATAGTAAGAGTAAGGTAATTTCATAAGGTAACACCCCGAGTTTGTACCATAACCGATCAACGTCAAAATTGGTTGCCGCTTGCACGCCTCCGGCTTTTGGCGTGCATGCGGCGTGATAACGACGGGCAAGTTGCGCGCTATTTCCATTTCGCGTGAATTTTTGCGCGTCACCACGTTGCCAACTGGACTTTGCACGCCGTAGGGTTGCCGCCTGCACGCCAACTTTCGTTAGTGGAGAGGTGGGGGTACCTACACAGCATTAGCCGGGCAGTGGTTCTCAAAAACTGTTCCGCCTGCAGCTTCATTTATTAAAGCGACTGGTCTGGAAACGCTGTCTTCAACCTCATAAATTTGCCAGCTTTTCAATGTGCTGCATTGTGAAGTCTGACCCTTAGTTACGTGACCATTGATGTGTTCAAATAACTCACAATTTTCTTGGTCAGAGCGCTTCTGGCCCTAGTTCTGGCGCATCCGTATGGTCCGCATGAGTATCCGGGCTGACAGGATGCCGGGGCACACGTCGGAGCGGGTGGTGGCGCGCAAGCGGAACCACACACACCACTGGAGAGACACTGAAATACGTTTTTCGGGGTAAATAAGTTTTTCGGGGTAAGAGTTTTCTTTGTTTTGTGTAACACTTCTTTTATATGTTAAATTTCGCCAAGAGTGTGCCCATTTGCCGATACCACGAATAGACACCGATGGGGGTTCCAAGTTTCCAAGTATCTCAAAAATTCTGTGTGATTCTGTCAATACTACCGTAATTCTGCACGAAATCTGCATATATAATATGAAAAAATAAAAAAATATTATCGTGTAGTTCCAAGTTCCAAAATACTGTAAATTTCAGCATACTTGGAAACCCCATGAAAGAGCGTTGAATCTGCGTTTGATGCTAGTTTACTAATGTATGGTCTTTTACTACTAGATTGCAAATTCTGCGAGGAATTAAATTTCGCTCAAGACGCTCCGCCGGTAAGTTTTTATGACACCATCTACATTGTTCTCACTACTCACGGTTGCAAAGTATGTAGTCCGTTCAAGTTGTTACTGGTTCACCTCTTAGCAAAAAGCACACAATAACTACAACTCTACTACGAGCCTGCATGAAAAGAGGGATAAGTCGGCTAAAGCTTCTTTTTCATGCGAGCGAACGCCAGCAGGCTCATTTGCATATGAGCAACTTGAATGACCGGAATATTAACCATGCTATGGTAGCAGGTTTAGTATTTGTCCTGGAAACCTTCGCCAGCAAGATGTAAAAAAGCTACTAGTTTAAATAGTAGAATGACAGAAATGTTAACAAGTTATCTGGTTTCGCTGGTTTCGCTAGTTCTGGAAAGCACTGCGCTTTCGTCTACCAAGTAAAAATAAGTAGAAAGATGGACAAATATGAATTGACTACCGAATCAAAGTGTTCATCATAAATCATAAGTTCATCATAATAATTCACTGGTTATTACGGGCTACAGTGCAATTTAATGGATCTTCAAGCTATCAACAGCATGGCATGAACGCATGAATGGAAAGCCGGCGACATAATTTGAAATTTGAACTTGCCTTTAGTTCCACTTATTAGACTATGTTTTCAAGAAACTAAAGCCATAAAGCGGATCGACGTAATCTTAAACATATCAACTTTACTGTGCATGTACCTTCAATATAAATATTTCCTAAAGTAGGAGCAGATTCCGGTTATTGTGCAGTCAACGCACGAGATCACTAAATGCAACTGATGCGTGACGAGAGTTGATATTTTGGACAAGTACGCTATTCATTTTATTCATCGAACAAAAGAACGAATGGCTCAGCTACGGCTGTAGCACTATGCCCTAAGCCTAAGACGGGGAATACGAGAGTAAAGAAATAGATAAAAGTCATCAAGAATGTGAGAAAGTAGAAGAAGACGCGAAGAGAGGAAACCAATAGGAGCTTTCAACGCTAGCAATTTAGGAGCATAAATGTACGATCATACGGCGTTTACTCATACTCAAGTCCAACTTGTTTGCACCCAGCTACGCCGCATGGAACAATTTTGAAATTAAAACTCACCGAATAAACTAGCGGAATATTTACGAGGCAAATCCCGACATAAATCCACATACTTTTCGTGCGCTTCTCAAGTTGCCCTGTGCTCCCTAAACTGAAAATAAGGGAAAATATATGAAAAATACGGCAGCCATAAGAAGTAGTAAATGAATGCGCTTTTGAGGTAAAACATATCGTTCACATTACAGAAGTAAATGCTATATTCATTTAGAGTGCGTATTTGCAAACTGTCAGTAAACAAGTATATGATATGCGAAACCATAAATTATACTGTAGCAGCAATAACCACACATCACAGTATGCCACGACATACCAATTGCCAGTGCTGCAGTCCTTCATCCGGCTCAATCCCAGGGGGCGGCGCGTATGACTTTTATACCCGCGCTATTTCACCTTTACGCCGCGCTTTGCGCCGGATTACGGGTGCTTCAGTGACTTCGCTCACGGCATTTATAGTAATTATTCAACTTCGATGGGGCGTTTTGAAAGCAATGCGGTTGAGAAGTTTTGACGAGAAAGAGGGTGGATTTACTCGGGACTAGATACGTCAAGGTCTTGCCAATAAGATACTCAAGATTTGAGGAAGGACACATATCCCTTTAGAGACTCAATCGCACCTAGTAAAGATATATGCAAATTTGGGTGTGAAAGTTATGTGCATGTGTACAAGCTCACAACCAAGCCAAAAGTTATCCTTTGCGTCGAAAGCACAGAAATAATTAATCAAGACAAAAATCAGCAAAAAAAATCAGGCGTTGTAAGAAGACGGTCCCTTGTTAGTATGATGGTGTCCTTACCGCATCTTAGGACTTCTGGTTTGCGAGCTTAGCACATTAGAACTTTCTTCTTGTTCCTACGACTCGTTAGCCAAAACAGGGAGGAGGAGATTATTATTATTATTATTTATTTTATTTTATTTTATTATATGAGTAATTCTTCTTATTAGGATTCTTCTAAATCTTTCTTTTCTTCTTCTCTTTTATTATTATTATCTTATTATTAAAGGGGAAGTTTTATCTTATTATTCTTCTCTTCTTCTTCTTCTTTTCTTCTCTCTTCTTACATTTTATTATTCTTTTTCTTCTCTTTCTCTGCCTAGTCTTCTTCTTACATTAGAGGAGGACTTCTCTTATTTTATAACACATTCTTATTCTTCTTACACCACAGGTACCTTCACGCAGGATTCTGCTTTGGGACTTCTTAGTAGGTTTTATTATTCTATTTCTCTATTATTCCCCTTCTTATTCTATCTTCTTTTCTCAGAGGAGATTCATGAGCTATTCCTTCTTTTCTTCCTTATTTTTCTAGGAGCGAGATTATTAACTTATTATTATTCGGATTCTTCTTCTTTAGGAGAGGGAATTTTATAGGATTCTCTTTTCTTATCCCCTCCATTATTATATTAATGTAGGATCATTTGTGATGATATTTGCTTCTATTAATATTTCCTTATTATTATTATTATTTTATTATTATTTTTCTTATTATATTTTCTTGATTAATTCTTAGGGTTAATTATTATTATTTTTATTATTCTTTATTATTTATTTTATATTATTTTATTATTATTATTATTTTATTATTATTTAGTATTATAAGGATTCACGGAAGTCGATTTTTGCTGAACGACGACTTAAACAAGAACAGCTTTTTTGTACTAGATGTTTTGAATTGTTAAAAATATGTTCTAGCATATTAAACAGTGTGTTTCGCCGACGGTCAAAAACCGCGTTGTGCTCTCCGACAACAGTCAGTTCCATGAAATGTTATTGTTTCTAATGGGGTTTGCAAGTATGCTGAAAAGTTACCGTATCTTGGAACTACACGAGAATTAATTTTGCATATTATACGCAGGTTTCGTGTAAATAAATAGCATTAACGGAATCACACCGATTTTTTTGGCATTCTTGCAAACCTCATAAATAACTTCCCAGATTGAGTAATGTGAATTGTGATTTTCATAGTGAATGTTTTAAAGCAGTATTACATCGGCCATTTGAAACATATTTTGGATAAATACATTCCCTTATGTTGTATGCAAATTAATATAATTAGGCCAAAATATCGCACAGTATCGCACAGTAATTTGCATACACAACATTGGCACACAGAGTCCGTTTCAAAACCGGCTGATGTACCTCTTTAATAAATAAAGAATGTCGTATAAAAGCATATCATGGGATTTTTCGACCCATTTTTCGCAGACGAATTTTATCCCTTTTTCATTTGGTGAAATAAAGACTGTTGTGTTTTATATTTGTTTTTGTACAGTACTGGTACTTATTACTCGCACATTTCTTATTAGGAAATGTATTGTTCACTATGCTCTCCTAAGGCAACATGCTCTTCAAGTACTTATTCGTCGATACCTCTTCAGAAAGCACACTCTATGATTAGGTGTCCTTCGGCCTTTCGAGGTCATACGCAAGCCTTCGTATTACTTTGAATACCTGCATACATTTTCAAGTAATTGGTGTAGATCTTCTGTTCTTTTGCAACGTATTTCCCAGCACAACCAATATTTTTGTTCTTCTTCGCGGTAATCAACGCTAGTACACAGGAAAACTAAATAATTGCCGAAACTACAGACAAACCGTCGTTGGCCCATAACCAAATGGTTTTTACCGAAAAAAACCTGACTGGTTCGTGACCACTTGGTGACCATCTGATGACTTTTTTCGATGAAACTGGGTCACGCGTTGGTTACGAATTGGCCACCAAATGGGCAGACCCACGAAAAAAAAAACCAGTGAACGGACACCAAATGACACCCATTTCCTATGTACAAGTGTGCTTCTTTGGGGAGATTGTGTTTATTTGATCGCATCATTGAATAACTAAATGTCATAATCTCACTCTTATATTTATTCATAATTTCTTTCTTATCGTAGTCGGTCCTATCCAACGATTGCCCATTCCACACCCTCACGTTTATTATTCTCGGCTAATTAAACATAATACCGTAACGTAAGTACCATCATCTTTAATGGTAAGTACGGATATTTTCGTGTCGTACCACTTATTGGTAGCATTTATAATCTTTGAAGTTCCTAACTGCGAACGGATAAATCATAAGTCGAACAAGACTAGAGAAAAAAACAGAGAGAAAGAAGGAAGGAGAAAGAGAGAGCTAGTGAGAGAGAAGAGAGAGAGAGAGAAGAAAAAAGATAGAAGATAGATTCACTGATTGACATAGACATAGAGCTGGAGATCACATAACATATAGATACAGCGGTAGGGAAAGATCGAGGGAAAGAGACTGAGACAGAGAAAGATAGAGAGATAGATACAAAAAAAGAGAAAGAGAAAGAGAATTAGAAGGAGGAAGTCTCAGAGAAGAGAGTGAGAGAGATAGAGAGAGAAGGAGAGAGATAGAGAGAGAGAGAAGGAGAGAGAGACACAGAGAGAGCACTCTCAATCCAAGGGCGTGACCCCATTCATATTCGGGAGAGCGTGGAGCGCGTTCAGCAGGTTCTCTACCCAAAAAGTGAGACTGCAAGACAACCGACGACGAGATATAAAGTGTATCTAGGAGAAGCAGACAAGAAATTCTGAGAGAGACTATCTATTGCGGACCAGTCTCCTGGCGCAAAGCGCGCACAGCGCGCTGGATAGATCCTGGAAAGGAAGTAAGCGATGGTGAGCTTGTCAGACTCTACCCGGGAGACTCGACCCGGGTTTGGGAGATTTGTTTCCCTGTAGACAATGCCCGATCTGGGAGTATTATTACCGCGCATAGAACCCTTTGCTCTTCATGCAGTTTGCGTTCTGTAGCGCTGTTATACAACTATTGAGTTTATTATGATTCAACATTCATTTCTATCGAATAACTATTTCCAACATGTTTTCGGTGGTTCTAGAGAATAAAACCAAGCGAATTATTTTCGACGTTCTGATTTGCCGCTTGGCCATTTTTCTATGAAACTGAATATATACTTTAATGTCTTCGGTACCTGTTCGTATAATTTAAAAATAAAGTAATCAAGCCCATAAAGCGATAAACACAGGCGGAACATGACTGCTTTTGACTCCTTGCGTATTGTATGTAGACCAGCACATTGTTTTCCACTAATGGGGTTTGCAAGTATGCCGAAAAATTTGTCTTGGAAAAATTAGTCTTGGAACGATTTTATAATTTCTCATGTTATATATTCATTCATAGTTCCAAAGTACGGTACCTCGTGTACATACTTGCAAGGAATTTTTGCATACTTGCAATCCCCATTATGATATGAAAATAAGAAATAAACAGCTAGACAGAGTGTCAAAAAACCGAACTCTCATAAATCTTGTCCATCGTTACCTGTGGTGATCTGTCATCTGATGGTTATCGAGTGTTTAAAGTGAATAGGCGTGACCGTGGTAAACTCACTGGTACGCATCTCAAGGTTGTTTATGACATTATTTGGTCAAATGTAGAAAATTATTTCCACTTGTCCATGTGTTAGGTCACTTATAAAGGTTTTACATTAAAGTACTCGTTATGACTGGGGACGCAACTCACTACTTCATACTTCATACTCACACATTCTGTACCTAACGTGCTAAAGTGTTAAAGCGAAATACCGGCCGGTTTTTAAAACATATCGAGTTGCCCAGCATTCTTATGCAGCTTATGCAAATGAACATACATTAGAATAAAAAATCGAGCTAAATTCGAGTAACCTAGCATAAATTTGTAAGAACTCAGTTGTCCACGGTGCGTTTCAAAAACCGGCCGGTATTTCGCTTTAATGTATTCTTCTATAATAAGAATTTTTTTTATTAAAACATTTGTTTAAAAACATGCAATAATATTGCTAAAGTTTTCTGGTGCTCTGTTTGATCGTTATACTACTGGATGTACATTATGCTATTGTAATATGTTATAACGAGAAATCGACAATTTTATAGTCATAAATCAATATTTTAAAACATTTATTATTAATGTTGTTGACCATTTGTAATAATCTTTTCCATTGGTTTGTCCATTATAACGACGGAAATGTATGGGTGTCCGAAACGGGTTTTCTCGACTGCTTTCCTAGAAAAAGAAACAGAACACGGCACATTTTGTGTGACAATTTCCTTTTCCACATAATTTCATCGATAACTCGAATATGTTGTCTGACGACTTATTTTGTGTGTACAGATTGCAGGGGGTTAAAGTTAAAAACCTGAATTTTAGTTTCTTACTTTTTACGGAGCGTGACGGTAGTTCAAGCTACCGTTTAAACATACTGCTTCCGAAGTTAGAACATACATAATGCTCCTTCTCTACTTTTATCTCAATGTCGCTTTGTCGTTTTCTTTAAAATGTTTTTTTTCGTTATATAAATAATCACTTTCTAATATTATGGCTAGTGATAAACATACCAACTACATAGTTTCAGGCATTCCTGTTGGTGTCGGCCATGTAGCCTCTGTGCTACACCAACTTGGTACCAACAACTCTTAGACGAAGCTGCTAATAACCAACCAATCCCTACCAATCAGTACCACTTTAACTTGCAATTTAAACTCAAATATCTATTTATTCAATTATGAGTGTACTGACGATGAACTCTTACAAAACCAGGAAACGCACACGAAAACTACTATTTTATTTTCTGATTGTGTTGGGATTTCTGTTTCTATGGTCGATTTTGACGGTAGTCATTCTGGTTCTACAGGACAAGGTGACTTTTTTTATTAAGCCTAAGCCTAAGCCTAAGCCTCCATGATTCGAAAACGCTAAGGAAAGCATTAAAAAAGTATTGAACTAAAATATTCGAAAAGCATAAAAATTACTCGTTTAGATGAAATGATCGAACTTTGGAACACATAAGACACGATACTATGATTATGACAATGCTATGATTATGACAATTATATCATTAATAATTATATATTTTTTTCCCCTTTCTTTAGATCTTTGGTCAATATTCATCAAATACAAATTCATTCACAAATGACGAGTCCTTCTCCGCTAAAGGTATTCAAGTAGTCGTTGGACATTATAATGGAAATCTACCCAAGGAAAAGCTGGAAAATCTAACTGCAGGTGCGTTTGTTGATGATGAGTTATTGGCCTTCTCGTATTCGAATTCTCTAAATCGAACTCGAAAATCGAAAAAACTCGTATCTCGAAATCTCGAATTCTCTAATTTAAACTCTGTTTCTTGTACTTTTTACACACTAGTTTGCGCGAAATATATTTTGTCTCACCCACTTTGTCTAACATAACGTTATCTAACTGTATCAATATTCAATGTATTTTCTTCAGTTTGAGAGGTTCTAAATCTAAATGCTTAATGGTTCACAAGCATTACTCATTACATATAACTTGAACGCGTTGAAAAAAAGTCATAAAACCATAATATGTGACAATGATTATTCCAATTGCTTCAGAAGAATTGAACGCGAACAATTACGAGCCAATTGATGGTTGGGGCGAAGACGGAAAAGGAGTTCGATTGAGTGTTAAAGAAGAATTGGAATCAGAAAACACATTTGGCATCAATCAGGTAAGTACACTACAAATTCAGATTATGCCGCGGCATTTATTCGCAATGCGTTCGCCGCGCACACATTTTGCGCATTCGATGCGCGCGTACTATCCTTGTTTCCGCGCACTGGTGCTTGCGGGGTCGAATTATGTCGCTCGACTGACGTTCTTTTCATACGATATCACTGGGATCTTTTAGCACAATTTTGGTAACATGCCAAGCATTGCAAACCAGAGATAACACCTTTCATTTCAGTTCAATCTGTACATCAGCGACCGTATCTCGATCAATCGTACACTGCCAGATATAAGACGAAGCCAATGTCAAGCAAAACTGTATCCGCGTGAGTTTTGGTCATATGAATGTTTTTATGATTTACTTCAGGAAAAAAACAAACGCCTCATAAACATACATACCCCGCTTGACATACGCCTGGTCGAACCCAAAAGGATTATATTATGAAACACACTAGCTAGCCTAGGCCTAAAGCGATATTACGGATGGTATCGTTGTGTACATACGCTCCTTGGGAATACAATGTCCCAGTTAGGTTTCAAAAACCGTCCGTTACACCTCTTTCAATATAAATATGTATACAATACAGAATCGTTTGTAGCGCCTGGCCGTAGCTGGCGGGAGTGTACATTAGCGAGCCAATAATCGCATAATTAGAAAGAAACACGTCGCCAAAACGAGTACTGTTTTCTATTTAGCAGCCCACTTATTACCAACCACTTCCGTGATAATTGTCTACCATAACGAGGCCTACTCCACATTACTGCGAACAGTCTCCAGTGTTATCAACCGATCACCCAGACACGCACTCAAAGAAGTTATCCTAGTCGATGATTTTAGTAATCGAAGTGAGTTGTCCTTTGTTAGTTTATTCTTTCCAACAAGAGTCTGCTAAATTTATTAGAATTCACCTACCTAAAGCGGTGAGTGAGTAGTCAGAGCAAGCAGAAGAACAATGAATTCTCTCTCTCTCTGTCTCTGTCTCTTCTGTCTCTCTCTCTGTCGCGCGCTCTCTGTCTCTCTCCTCTCTCTCTCATAAAAGTGTGAAAAATGTAAGTTATTATTGCAGCATTTCTTGGCCATCCGCTACAAGAATTTGCCCGTTCTTCTCCTGTCCGTATCAAGATCGTTCGAGCGACAAGTAGAGTTGGACTAATCAGAGCCAGACTGATGGGAGCACAGGTTATTTTCATAATAATCTTTTTTTGTAACGTTGGTCACACTTTGAACGTTTGAACTTATTAAGAACGCTTAGAATTGTATCAAACTATATATATTAACTCCAACGCAGGTCAAGGTACTTGCGTGTGCGAGAGTTATGGAAGATAGGCGGCTCTTACAAAAGCTATCTTGGGATTTTTCGTTAACTTATTTTATTTACTCTCAGGAGGCAAGTGGGAATGTGCTCACTTTTCTGGATAGTCACTGTGAATGTACCAAGGGATGGCTGGAACCACTTCTTACGAGAATTAAACAGAATCGGTTTGTTTTATTTGTTTTTTATTAGCTAATTTAGAATTGAGATAATTTAATTTTCTGAGAGAGGCTAATTGTAAGAGTTTGTTGATCATTCTGTGCTCCTGATAGAAATAACGTTGGTTCAATGTAAGTCTTTTATGGCTTGCTTGGGCCACAGTCCGTGAGCGTGGCAAACAGCGAGTACCAGCAGAGGACTCAATGTTTTCGAAGTATAATTTTTATTTCAGGAAAGCTGTCGTATGTCCAATCATTGATGTGATAAATGATCGAACATTTCAATATCAGAAGGGAATTGAGCTCTTTCGGGGCGGTTTTAACTGGAACCTACAATTCAGGTGGTTATTTGATTATTTTTGATCAATATTATTGACCAATACTAGGATTATAATTTATAATTTATACGTTTTATTCAGATGGTACGCCCTGCCATCGGAAGCAGTCAAGGCACGAGCGAGCGATCCCACAATGCCAATAGAGTATGTTACTATAGCAATACTATACAACAATTTTCATTCCTATCATCTTTTCCTAGCTCAAAACAAAAAAGAAGCAATTGTTTGTTTGTGAAAAACCATTTGAATGGATTTGAAACCATACAAAACACTGGCAAGCTTCTTGTGTACATAGAAAACATAGGAGCTGCGAAATTAGCACGTAAATCAATAATTATTCCAGATCCCCAACGATGGCCGGAGGTCTATTCAGTATCGATCGAAAATATTTTGAAGAATTGGGCGAATACGACCCGGGAATGGACATTTGGGGAGGAGAGAATCTGGAAATATCATTTAGGGTGAGAATAAAACAGCGATTTTTAATTAATATTCGTTATTGATCAAGTAAACACCCATTGTTCTGTGTATATTTCGATACTTGTAAATTAACTACTTTTTTTCGCTATCTGGTCAAACGATTGTTGTAAAGTAGGCGTCGTTTACTATTTATTAATCTCAAGCAACTGGGCTACGTAGCTATGAGAGTAATAGACTTTTTGATCTTTTTCAGATTTGGCAGTGTGGTGGTCGTGTGGAAATACTCCCTTGTTCTCATGTTGGGCATATTTTCCGAAAAGCTTCGCCACACGATTTTCCGGGAAAAAGCTCAGGCAAAGTGAGTTGCTTGTCTTTTTTTGTCCTTTTTTTCTGAAGCTAACCGTTCCAGGTTTGAACCGGGCACCTCATTCTAAGTCTAACAATAAGTTTAAATAAGCTCGTTGTTCATTACGACCATTTTTTTTTCAGATTCTCAACAACAACCTAATGCGTGTCGCCGAAGTGTGGATGGACGATTGGAAACACATGTTCTATAAGACAGCACCGCGTGAGTACATCTTCATGCTATTTACAGTAATAACCTGATTTTGTCATAATTTTTGTCGTTGTGTAGTTTCGTACCTGATGACCTCGTGATGGTGAGCGTGTTTTAAAAAGTATAGTCATTGTACCGTTCCTAACGGCGAAAGTTCATATAACGCAAACGTTTCAGAAGCACTCCAACTTCGTACAGCGGTTGACGTAAGTGACCGCATTGAACTTCGCAAACGACTCATGTGCAAAAGCTTCAAATGGTATTTGAATAACGTATTCACCGATCATTTTCTACCAACTCGTGGGGATGCGTTTGGTCGAGTGAGTTTTCGTTTCATTTTGTACCAATTTTTCCACCATTTTTGTGTATGTGCTACCGGCAAGCAAGTACCGTTCCAACACTGAATATTGTATGTAGATCCCGAATGAATTCTAATCTAATATAAGAAAACACGCACACAAATGTGCGCCAAAGCGTCGCGGCACACGCGCCAACTTTCCTCACTCTTCTGCTTGCAGATCGCCTTTCTTGGTTCTGCTTCCCCGAACGGTACTTGCTTGAAATGGGCACCATCGCCAAACACGGGCATCAAAAAGGCTAACACGGCCGATTGCTCGGATCCCCAGTTTGATAGGCAGCAGGTAATGAGTTAATTTGACCTTGAGGGCACTTTCTAGATTGCACTCGGAGGTGGATACTGTATTATCAGCCGACCTGGCGAAGAGGGCCATAAAACACACAAGCTGACGATGAGCAAGTGTACACTTGGGTTCGATTTATGGCAGGTGGGAAAAGAGATAACTGTGCTGCGCATCTGATTCGGCCAAGAACTTTATTTTTGTATTTTTAACTAAATGATGCGGTGACTTTTCCCCATGCAAGATGGGAATGAAAATGAATGAAAAGTGCTTGAACGTGTCCTGTCTGTCAAGCCTAGCTGTCCTCATAAATATAATATGTCCAAAGAAAGTATTACTTCACCGATGGTTGAAATTCTAGATTGAGAAATAGGTGGGCAAAAAAAGTGCACATGTACGACGTAAGACATCAGTTTTATGTTTTAGTTGTGGCTCTTCACATCAGAGGGCCGAATTCGTAGCGATGAGCACCTATGCCTCTCCGCAACTCAGGTAGTCGATATTAACTTAAAACAAGACTTTATTGATCTTAACTTGAAACTTTATTGATCTTAGCTTATCTTAATTGATCTTAACATATCTTAATTATCTTTATTGATCTTAATTTGAATATCACCCGCGGTCACTATATATAAATACATATACTCGTAATCTAGTATTTTGAATTTGTTGCAATGAAAATAATGATAGATTAGTAAATTTAGACGACGCATACTGCTTCTACATGGGAAGCTCAATTAAAGGAGTGCGGCGGTTACGAAACCGAATATTGGGACTACAACCCTTATGTGAGAATTTTTTATCTTACAATTAGCTCAAAACAGCATGTTCATAATAGCCTATGACTTCAAATTGTGTTGAATGCCGTTAGTAGCGAACACTACTGATTGGGCAGCATTTAATTAATTTAATAATTTCAGCCTATCAACATTCACTTACATAATATTTCAGAGAAAATCCTTCACACACAGAAAGAGCGGACTGTGCCTGTCCGCACCATCTTCTGCAATTAGAGACGACATGAACGGTGTGCTGGAAAGTTCGAATCCACCTTCTATTCAGAGATGCAACCGTGGAGGGAGAGATCAGGTACTTCATTTGATAACATTCAAATTCAACAGATCATGGATCGTTTAACGGTTTAGCCAGTTCCGCTGTGGTCACTCTTATTGATAGAAAAGTAGCGCTCGCAGTGTCGCTTTACTCTGCATTTTACTTGTAGCTACAAAACTCACTGGTGAACAAAATTTTTTGCCGAGACATTGCTTTATGGGCCTGACCCTCATTTAGATAGAGGGAGTTTCTCAAACAACCTTTTTTTTCTTTCAGCAATGGGCTATCAAAGAAACGCGTTGGCTTCCCGACGAGGAATAAGTTTACATTTTTAGTGCATTTTTACGCTTTATTATTCATGTGCGTTTTTTTTATGTCACAATTCTTTAACGAAACCAAAACTTTATCGTATGCAATATTTTTCGCAGTTTTACCCGCAAGTTTTAAAGATTGGCTTTCTGCCGTTCTAGCATTAACCAACTTACACCATTGACAGCTTCATGATGACTTTAATTATCGCTTAATTATTTATTTTCCATTGCTTTTTTTGCCAATTACTTACGGTAGTTTATTCGCTTGCCTTAATATGTCTTGCCATTTTCAATACTAACTCATTGCTATTCCAAATAATTTTCTTGCCATTATTGGAAATAACTGTGCCGTTATATATGAGGAGGTCTGTTCTAAATTGCACTTTCTTTCTTACTGTATGTACTGCCTACAATGCAGAGTGCAGAGAGGGAGTGCAGATAGATCACACATCTTTTGTTTTTGTTTTGTTTTCTTCGTTTTTCTTCTTGCCCTTTAACAACGGTGCCTTTTCATTATAACTTTAAACTTTTACAAATGGTGCCTGATTTTTTATTTATGTTTGTTTATTATTAGATTATCGGAAGCATGAAAAAACATGATTGAGCTCGTTTTTTTCATGGTCTCGACAATTTACTTGTAGGGAGGATTTCAGCAGAAACAGTTTGGGATTTTGGATTTTTGAATTTTTATTTGTCAATATTGCACTGATTTTAACCGAGAAAAATATACATCTCCTTCACATGCAATGTTTTTGATCACTGAAACCCTCTATGCGTTTTGCCATTACTTTAAGATTATTGTTTTGTGTTGATGTTATTTATGACTATTGATTTATTCATTCCAACAGTAATGTGATACAGTACCGTAAGACCACTTCCTTTGCGTCTATTTGATCGATTGCTTCGAAAATTTCTTTCTTTTTTAATATTTTTTGTCTGTTTTGCGAATTATTGTCAGATTGTGACTGTGTTGAAGCGCGCCGCATTTCCTAAAACAAACGTTGTCATCAAGTAAATTCACTCAATTATATTTGCTTTATCTATATTCCTTTAATTTTTGTGTAAACATTTCCATAGTCTTTTTGATCTGGCATCAGTGTGTAGTGTTTGAAAATCTATCTCGGCTTACTTCTGGAAACTTGGAAATTTCATCATGATGCCACATCGAAAGTTTGTCTGTATGTATATGCGATGCGCGTTACGTGCGGAAATGACTGCACGCTTTAAGCGAGCCCTGCTTTACTCTGACATACCAATTATTATTATCTGTGTTTTGTTGTTTGTTGTCATGTACTACCCACGCGTTTATGCTGTTTTATATCTAATTTAAATTTAACTCTGCAGCCTGCGTTTAGGTCTTGTAACGAGTCAGCTTCTTTTGAGCTGTGACCAATTTTCATATCTGATTATACTGACGTCTAACAAGGGCAAAACTCGGCCAATAGGTAACTTATGAAAAATCTGCCGATGCCACACGATAAGCAATATATAAGGTAAGCTTTTATAAGAAAGATTATCTCAGGAACACCTTTCGCAAGCGAGATAAGTTTTTTTTCGTCATTGTCACAGGCTACCAGGACTATAATTTCAATCGTCGTTTAGTGTAGTGGATAGTTCTTCTGACTGCTAAAAGGAAGGTCACGGGTTCGAATCCACGCTGCGGACATTATTTTTGCATTTATAACTGTGATATTTTTTACATTTTAAAACTTAAATTATGGATGTAAAGAGTAACTGTTTCGCGTCTGTTCTACTTTAATAGTGTTCATAACACCTTCATGCACTATTTAAGTTAAAAAAACAGGATTTCATTTTTCCAATTTTTTCATGAAATCACTGATGCTACCCATAGGGGAAAATGTCAGTCGAAAATTAAATGATGGAAACAACAATAAAAATGACTGTGAAGCATAACTTCGTAGTTTTAGAGTTTTATACGATTGAAAATTATGTACTCCAAGTTGATGCTCACGAACTCCAAGTTGATGCTCATCCGAAACATATAATCGAAAAGATCAATCAGTCATATATAATAAAATATACATAATTTTCAATCGTATAAAACTCTAAAACTACGAAGTTATACTTCACAGTCATTTTTATTGTTGTTTCCATCATTTAATTTTCGACTGACATTTTCCCCTATGGGTAGCATCAGTGATTTCATGAAAAAATTGGAAAAAAGAAATCCTGTTTTTTTAACTTAAATAGTGCATGAAGGTGTTATGAACACTATTAAAGTAGAACAGACGCGAAACAGTTACTCTTTACATCCATAATTTAAGTTTTAAAATGTAAAAAATATCACAGTTATAAATGCAAAAATAATGTCCGCAGCGTGGATTCGAACCCGTGACCTTCCTTTTAGCAGTCAGAAGCCCTATCCACTACACTAAACGACGATTGAAATTATAGTCCTGGTAGCCTGTGACAATGACCGAAAAAAAACTTATCTCGCTTGCGAAAGGTGTTCCTGAGATAATCTTTCTTATAAAAGCTTACCTTATATATTGCTTATCGTGTGGCATCGGCAGATTTTTCATAAGTTACCTATTGGCCGAGTTTTGCCCTTGTAAGATGAATTTCTTGTCTCTTTACACAATTTCAGTTGTATTTTTTCTTCTCCACTTTATTAATAGTAAATGTTTTGTTAACCATTGCAATTCTATGTTAGCATATCTTCATATCACAGATAGTTTTTAAAAGAAAGGACAACAGATTCTCCTAAATTTTATAAATCACAGAAGTAATAACGAAATTTAATAGCGTACTCGTAATGGTGAGATGTTGGTATATTTTCTGTGGGCCTTTCCTCTGCAACGGTCATTGGAAAGTGAGCCTAAACAATAATTTTTAACTTGGGCGGACTTGAATTTCCATGTGAACTCAAATTAAGTTAAAGGGTGAGGTCCACCTCAGAAAACCAAAAAGTTCCGAATTAGATGTTGTACAGACATCACCACATCACAACAGCATATGAACAAAATGGGTAACTTTTCGTGGTGACTGAACGAAATGAACATAATTCCTTACAAGAGTACGTGTAACCATGCGTACTGGAATTGTAGTAGAAGCTAATATGAAGCTCATCATGAATAACATATACACCATATATGAAAGGCGAGCAGGAGCACTAGAATTAGTTGCTCATTGGATATCATCTGAAATAGTAAATTTAAAAAATTTATAAAACTGGAATGATAATAAGTATAATTGTCACAACACGATCAGAATTTTAATGAATAATATGCAGAAAAATGTACATATTCACCGAAGAAGAACACGTACAAATTCCTTGCGAGGCAAATGACACGTTATTATTTCACTAATTGGTTCTACTGCAAACTGCAAATTAAATTTTTTCAAATTGTCAAATTCAGGCTCGATTTTCATATATGATATCAAGGATGCTGATAAACGTATGCACAGAAGAATAAAAAAAAATAGAAGAAATTCCTACAGAAAAGATAAAAACCTAGCAATGCAAAGAAAACGAAATTTGAAAAAAAAAACAATTCTTTTTCCGGGAGCTCTCTCTCTCTGTTGCTCTTCTTCCGAGGGCCCAGATACACATGTTAGCACATTGAATAAAAACAGATGAGCCGAGACTAAGTAAAACACAAGTGATAGACTCAATAATAATTACAAATTCGCGGATATGGGATTTGAAACAATAAAATGACATAAAAATATCATCAAAAATGAAATTATCTCGGATTGCGTAAAACTATTGTATGATAGCTCAACGATGTTGATGATCAAAGTTCTAGCAAGAGTTCTCCTAAATATTCTGAATCATGAGGCTTTGTAAATATATAGGAAACCTAAGAAGTATTTAAGAAAATGAAATCAGTGAATGTGCGAGGAACGAATACTCTTCTTCGACAAGCTCAAGTGCACAGCAAACACTGCGAAATTACGAAATGAGAAGCGCCTTCCAACGAAAGAGCGACAGAAATAACTAAAGCTGTTGTAAAGCTGTTTTAGTTTTAGTAAGCCTAAGCCTAAGCCCTGAGCATTGCCCAAGATGTGATTAGTAGTGTATGTATTTCGTGTAGTATTCATTATTGTGTTGTTTTTGAATCACTTTACATATTTTTGAACGACTGCATCAATATCTGAACACATATTTTTATTCAATAAAATTAGGGCATTACATTCCAAAGAAAACTCAATGGCAAATTGAGGGCTAAACAACGTTCATACTAGTATAACAAAAAAAAAAGATTAAAACAGAATGAGCAGAGATGAGAAAGAAAGAATTACTTTTAGGTATAGTAACGTCGAAAAAATGTTGTTTGTTTATGAAAGATAAAGAACACGGGAAAAAAGAATAACTCGAATGAGATCAATTTGTGTCAAGATCTAATTAACTAGAAAAAGTGTATCTACATGGCTTTATTTAACTTTTGCTTATGCTAACAATAAGCTCATGCTTTAAGTCTACAGCTTACGAATACATAGGAATACATCTTCACCACAGTGTAGCAAATAGGACGTAGTACTTTTTCACCTTTACTTTTTTATTTTTATTACGTTTAACTTTAAATAACACATAACTCATTCATCGTTTGTGTATATTTATAATTACATTTTCTCTATTTACATCTTGTTACATTCAATGAAAATGTGCTTGCGTGCCTTTTTACCTTCTTATTACATGGGGTAAATTAACTGGGTATCAATCATGCATCTGCATATCTAGACGGCGTGGCTACCAACACCAACGATAACATTGCCGTGAAGATTTGTGCAACGATAATGCATAGCATTGTGCATCCGAACACCATTATTGTGTAGTCGAGGCGATCCCATACGGCTGAACTGCATGTGGCAATCTAAAGAAATGTATATTATATGATAAGTAATATGTTATTGAAATGTTATATTATTACTTACTGTAAATTGTTGTGTGTTGTGAAATAAATATGGTTCTACAAATACCACATGCTGAAGTGCGGGAAAATGTCAATGAAAATATGCCGCTGGATTCAAAATATAATAACAATAAGGTGGAGAGCAAAACTCACCCCCGATCCACAAGGCTGCTCGTCGATCCCACAACAATGGTACTGAAATGAAGACAAGTCTAGTAAGCAAATTGGTTGTCCTCTACAACATATCGCCTACACACCTACACTTGTGAGGTCCTCTTGTATTTCGGATATGAGCTTTCGACCCTGCATTGAATAAAACTTCTATAAATTGTTTGATCTGGAATTGAATTACCCTTTGCGTGAAGACCGCATAATCTTGAACTTGATCTTGCATCGTGTAGGAGACTCGGACGTAATCTTTTACAGTCGTCCTCACCTAAACACGAGGCAATATTTTCTGAAGAATTTTTTCTTTCTGAAACATTAGGAACACTAACACACTTATACTTATACCGTACAGCATAGTAACAGTTACAGTTCCTTACAGTGCAGTGCAGTGTACCTTACAGTTAGTGCATAGAGCTACAGTACTTACATGCTTCCTTTCGACCAATACATATATTCCAATTGCAATTTCGAGTAAAATTAGTATGATCATCACAGCAAAATACATTCCAATAAGAGCACGCGACCTGCAATGATTATTCGTCGAGATCCATTTTCTGTACGATTTTTTTCCGAAATATTTCTGAAGTAATTGTCGGACCCAAATCTTATTAACTATTGAAAGTTTCATAATCTTAGCCTTCCGAATTGTTTTAAGTTTCCTTGACACTACAACACTATACCTCGCTGCAGCTCCAAGTAGTCCAGCCAGCCCAATAAATACACAGGCAATTGAGATTCCAATAATTACCCAAAACGAAACGGTGATCTGAAAAACATAACGTCTTACATTAATAATAGAAGATTCGCCAAACAGTTATAGCCTTACAAAGTTCTTATGCAGCTTATGGAAATGAACATAAATTAGAATAAAAAATCGAGGTAAATTCGAGCAAATTAGCATAAATACGTAAGAATTCAGATAGCCACGATGCGTTTCAAAAAAAGGCCGGTATTTCGCTTTAACAAAACGTGGTACTTACTCCTGTCCTTATATCAGCCTTCAATCGCCTCATATCATCATTAAAGTCTTCGCGTTGTAGAATGTTTCTCCGAATATCCTTCTCAAAATTATTATCACAACGAATCCAAATAGCTAAACCAATGACAGCCAGGGCAACAACCTGAAGAAGCAGAAATTTTTATCGAACTATTTATTTATTTATTTATTTATATTTATTTATTTATTTATTTATTTATTTATTTATTTATTTATTTATTATAAGGTAGAACTACCTTATATTACTCAGTCTTATCTCCAATCAGCTTAGGACAAGAACTTACATAAAAGATGAAGTAGATCTATTTAGAGCTCTTCCAGTACCAGTGTCTTACTATATTTAGGGTGGTTTCATCTCTTTCCTATGCTATGCTATAAGTTGTGTCAAGTTATGAGTTGTGTCAAGTCATAAGTCCTGTCAAGTTATAAGTTGTGACAAGTTGTAAGTTGTGTCATGTTTATTGTGAAGCGACACCTAACAACAACAGCAAACAACTCGTCTACATAAAAGAAAATATTCTCACCATCATGGCGAGATTAAGAAATCCAATAGTAACACGCAGACATCCTGAACATCTCGAGGATTCTCCCATTTTTCTTCTCTGCAAAGGAAAATGCAAAATGAAACAATAATAAAATAATACCTTATAAGTATAACATGCAGAATTTTTCACAAAATAAAGATGGGGTTCAATCCAAAATCGGCAGCTATCTGGTTGTTTTTGGACCTTTATCGGGGGTAAATGGGTAAACCAAAATTAGGCACAATTCTTAGGCACAATTTTAGGCACAATTTAGGCACAATTTTATATTTGGTAATATATAAAAAATGATCAGCTGTACATAATCAGGCCAAATGCGCTCTAAAGATCTCGCCGCGCATGTCTCTATAAAACTTGAGCCTAGCAAAAATTGATAAGTGCGCGGAGAAATAATAGACGGCTGATTAAGATTTTTTGGACCCGAATTTCTCAAATATTTACCCTCGACTCACAACCAGGAGACCCCTTTGAAGTGGTTAATGATACGGTTAGAATGGAGAAAGGTTGAGATAGTTAGAAAATAAAGTAAAAAAATAGTTGAATGACAGTAACTGAGTCACTGTTCTGTGGAAATGTATGTTACGAAAGAAGGTTGAAGTTATGACTGACTCAAGAAGAATTGCACGAAAAATTTGATCTGCAGAGCAGGGAAAATTCTTTTATTTGACATATGTCATAACTTTTATTAATGTATGCTTTTGAAAGGAAATGTAAAGGTTAAGAATAACTTTGGCACTTTGCAGTATTTGTATTATTTACATTCAACTTTGGAAAAACCTTTATGTTTATGGGTGTGGTAACATTTGCCCGTCCTTAGAATAAGCCGAATGGAAATCGTAAAAAAATTATGAAAAGAGTAAAAGCTAAAAAAAAAATAAGATTGAAATTAAACGTCAGAGACAATTCGAAAATTCACCTCCATATTCTTTTTTCAAAGGGAAATATATTCCTAAATTAATCTAAAATGACAAAAAGTGACGTTGAAACTTGGAGAACGCGGGATATTTTTTAATAAATTTCCATTATTTTCTGACGTTGCTGACTTGACCCGTTGACGCACATTTCTTCACACACACGTTGTCTCAGTTACATATGAAACCCGAACCCGAATTGTTTATAAAAAGAATGCAAAAATTGGAAAAGTTCCTGCTAAATATAGATGGCGACGTATATAATTCTGTTTTCTGTAGTTTTAAAGCGAAATACCGGACGGTTTTTGAAACACATCGGTAACACCAGAATCTTAAGCAGCTTAGGCAAATGAACATAAATAATCGAGCTAAATTCGAGTGAATTAACATAAATCGTAAGAATTTAGTTGTCCACGATGCGTTTAAAAAACCGGCCGGCATTTCGCTTTAATAAAGTAAAATCCTCGCGTGCTCATCACTATCGAGATGGTTAGTTGCAGAGGTGAGTCCTAATAAAAAAATAGACCTAAATTTAAATACTCCATAACCGCTACGCTACGTAAATGTATAGTTGTGTTATCTGTATACGTTTACAACGAATATGTGAGTAGTTCCTTGACCACCTCAATCCTAAGGGTCTCAGCTCAACCGAGGCATATTATATGAAAAACAAACAAATAGAACGTTACACATACTGCTATTCATACGGTGTTTGATTAATAAGTAATTGGCCGGTCAGTATAGTACTATTGGAAGCCGGCGAATAGGAACGGGGAGCAAAATGTTTAGGGAGCAAAACACATAGGGATGTTTTCATGTTTGTTACCACTGTAACCTCACACAACGGTACCATTTGTGAGAATAGAGAACGAGATGTCTTTTTTGATAAAGTAGACAAAGATTGGGAAGAGATGGGATAGATTTATATTTCATTCAGAAGAAGACTAGGTACATCATTGTCTTACTTAGATGGAGATAAAGTTTATTAACGCATCGTGGACAAATGAATACTTACTTACGCTAAGTTGCTCGAATTTAGTTCGATTTTTTTGTTCTAATTTATGCTCATTCGCATAAGCTGCATAATAATGATGGTGTACTCCATGAGTTTCAAAAACAGGCCGGTATATAAAGACAACATTTGCATGTAAGAAACAAGAATAGCTTTACGCTGGTCTCGTGTGTATTCGTATACTGACCACTGTACGAACACATTATGAAATATTCAGCGAGCCCCAAATAAGACAAGAGAGTGATATGCTCTGAAGGAAAAGGAAAGAAGAAAGCGATATTCTTATTATTATTATTATTAGTGCACGAAAGAAAAGATATGTATGTGCCTCTGTGGTTATCATCTACCAGAGGAAAACCGAATATTTGCCGAAACCAAAAAAAACCGTCGCAGGCCCGTCACCAAATGGTTTGCACCAAAAAAACCCACTTGGTAACTGGTTAGTGACCATTTGATGCCCAGTTGATGACGGTTTTCAACAAAACTTTTTCGTAATGTTTAGTGTTTCCTTTCTATCTATAGAATAAAGATATTAACATATTAGACTGGTGGAAATAGTTATAGTTCTGCTAAAAAAACACAAACTAATTCGCCGCCGTATTTTTTATGCATTTGAATGCATCAAGCTCTAACAAAGCAAGGTAAAATTACCAAATTAGGTGTTAAACTTAATTTTATAATAGGGAATTGAATATGGTGGAATCGGCACATGGCAATGTACTGTGTGAACAGCTGTGCTGCGTGGTACCGAGATCATTTCGCAAATAAAAAATCCAAAACTATTGTGTATGCGAATTATTTAAAAAAAAACCAAAATTTGAGCCAACAATCGATCACTTTACTTCAATTTTTAAACTGGTATAGCAGCCGGTCTTTGAAATTCTATCTACAAAAAAAAATATTTTGGGTAACTGCACTCCTATGCATCGCATGCAAATGATATGATTAGAATAAAAATTCGAGCTCAGTTCGAGCCTACTTAGCATTTATACATATGAATGCATTTCTAAATCATACGTTTCAAATAGCGGCAGTTATACTGCTTTAAAGCTTGTTTCCTCCAGAACCACCATATCAATGGTATAACACTTCTCCTAGTTCAAAACTTTGACACAAGATTTTCCAGAAAAGGATTCAATTCATAAATTTAAAAATAATAATTCCAGAAAATTGGCAACCTGCCAAAGGGTCAAATATCTCCCGTTTGTTTGTGTGTATTTGTTGACTGAAAGGCTCACCTTTCGTTTCATTCGTGAAGCTCTTTTCTTTTGCGGTCGTACTTGAGGTTGGAGGCCAAAACGGGGCAGTTTAGGCAACGGATATCCATCCAAGTTATAATCATAGTCATACATCTGAATTTAAAGGGGTTAGATCACGAGAAATCAATTTTAAAGCGATATTGGACGTGTTTCAGGTACTCTTCATGAACAACTGCAGTCCTACAGTCTAGGCAGGAGGTATCCACATCCACCCAGTCATAATCATACAATCATACTATACATCTGAATTACATACATACATCTGAATTGAAGAAAAAAAATTCCCATGAAAAAAAAGTCTTATGCAATACCGTCCTTGTAATTGTATTTGTAGAACTTAGTTGCGTACAGTGAGACTTTAAAGCGAAATTTAAAGCTAGCCAGCCCTTTGGAAAATTTGCATATGATAAGCAAATCCTATGTATCCGAGGCTAATTTTGTACGATCGTCCACGACAATCGTACAAAATTAGCATAGGATACATAGGATTTACTTATCATGTGCAAATTTTCCAAAGAGGCTAGCATTTCGCTTTAAGCAAACGGTTTTCTTGTGAGCCTGACCCCTAATGAGCGATCAGAGACACAGAGAATTCATGAGCAGGTAAATTATAAATTAACCTTGTTAAATAACTAATTCCTCATATAAAGTTTAGAAAACTCACAGTGCACACTGCGCGATTGAGAATCAGTTATTCCTTAATTTTCTTCTAATCGCATTGGTTAGAATATTTATATGGAGAATCGATGAAAATATCCTCCGTGAAGTTATGTCATTATCACTTGGACGAAACGGTGTAGTTTACAACGAAAAACACTGTAATATGTAATTTATTAGGAAGCTTCATCAAGAAAAGGGTGTGAAACGAGGACACTATTTTACAGCAAATTACAATAGTTGACAATTGTATCATACCGATCAAACACATTATATTCCTAATGTTGTAAAATGCAGCACAATGCTGCAATTATGCAATATATGAAGTTCCTTACATCTTAAACACATGGGTAGCACTAAGACATAGTGACAAGAAATCAATAACCTACAAAAAGTTCCTTTTTTGAAAAACTATAAATCTTTGTTTATTAGGATGAGGGACAAATCGTAGTGTGAAAGAACTAGTGCAAGTTTGTGAAGTGCGAAAACGTTCCGGATATTTGTCTGTTTTCAGTTGTTCGTCCCGCTTTACGTCCCAATTTGCTTGTACAGACGATTGTCCGCTTTGCAGCTTTTGGCGGCTCAATAAGGCGTCGAAGAACACGGGGACCACCTGCAATTAGCAATTGTCTAGACGAAAAAGAAAATTAACCGATCGATAATTACACTAATCGATAATCCAACGAAATCAATAATCTTTGAAGAACTTGACCGATTGAACTTCACAATAATGTGTGAACCCTACAAGATTTTAAGATGATACCTCTTCGTCCTGTTCACTTCCATGTTATGATCGCTAGTTTTGTTTCAGACTTAACTATATCAGGTAATAAAGCGCTCCAGTAGGAACTTGTTTGATTGTTTGAGATAAATACGAAATTTTGAAAAGTTTCCGGATACCCTTCCCCGAAGAGTTACAGACGTGAGGTTTACTCTATCCATATAAGGTAAAGACTGGTAGCTAGCTACCCTCTCATAGGATAGGTACATACATATACATTGAGGGGGTGACTGCCTCGTAGAGTATACTCATATGATGCGCGCACACGGACAATATTTCAGCAAACAAACCGTGGTAGGACATAACACAGAGGCACTATGATTGCTACTGACTAGGTATGTTAAAGCGGTATAACAGCCGGTTTTTAGGCATGTGTTGAAGTTTCTGTCACCAGCTAAGGTACGTAAATTACATGCTGCGCGATCATAAGTTTAAAAAAACCACCTTTATACTGATTTAAAACTTAACTTTGTCGTTTACTTGGTGTATGTATTTTGTAAGACTTAGAATTGAACCTACGTACGTTCATTGATAATTTTTTTGGTATTCCACTTTATTTCTCTTTCTCATTATTTCTTATAAACTGCTGACAGTAACATTCGTGCTTTTCCTATAGGCTGGTACATTTACCTATCGACTGTTTTTTTTGTAGGGGTCACATATTATCTTAAAAATCTACTCATAGATGACATATACGATACTGTTCTATCGCAGTCTATGCTACACGCTCGATCTGTCATTGTCGATGACAGATTTTGATGTTTTTTCGTTTACGCTATGTCGGTAGGTGAGCCTCTTTGAAAACTCCGCATGAACATGGGCATTAGAAAGAAAAAAGTAAGAAGTTGAATGCTCTAATTTGTTCAAATTTAAAGCCGTATAGCAGCCGATTTTTTAAAGTATGTTGGACTTTGTAGATAGTATGTAGTGCATGCAGATACTGCGCGATTTGTTTATTCTACATACATACATTTGCAGATTTGCATATAACAAATGGGAATTAAATCGTCCATCGTATGTTTCAAAAACCGGCCGTTATATCGCTTTTGCCTCACATTTTGAAACTAACCACTAGAATTTAAACTACCGTGTCCTAGTTCTAAATCAGAAAGTGAAATCCCATTTGCGCTGGGAGAAATTTGCAAGAGAATGGATTTGTTCACCGTTTTTTTTGGGACATGGAAATAGTGTCATACGTCCGCGGACATGTGTGCGCAGTGACCTATTTTTAGAAAAGAACGCACTGGATAAGATTTTGTTTAGATCTTCATCGTTAGATTTTACCCATTTTTGTTTGTAGTTAGGAATTTTAGTTCGTTTATGGGTTGTTGTTTGCAGTGCTGGTGTACTACTTACGACAACGACGAGTACCACGCAACTTTAGGGACTACTTTGTACATTTTTGCTTCCCTTCTATTTTTGTACTTCTGGTTACTCCACTAATGAGAAGCACTTTTAAAAACCACAATTTTTAAGGGAATCTTTTCGGTCTGGAAATCAGGTTTTCCGAAGGGAAAAAACGGCAAATTGCCGGGACTGGGCACTCTGCGTGGGACAGTCTCTCCCTCTCTGTGGCTCTCTGAGATTATGGTACCGTCTGGCACTCTCACCCCCTGGGACCCTCTCTGATTCTCTGGGATATCCTGATGTTTTCTGTGACTCTCTCTCTCTCTCTTTCTGTCTGGGACTATGCCCATTGGCCAAAGGAAAAACAGGTTCTCTCTGTAAGGAAGTCCTCTACATAAATATTTATTTATGTCTCAGTGCCATTCTTCAAAAATCAAACAAGCGCCCACCCTCGTATTTTCACGGTTCTCGATTCGATGACAGTACATACACATGGACTGGCACGAAATTCATAGTTCCCGACCATTTCGTGACCGGCTATGAACTGTTTTTCCATGAATTGGCAATTATTCCGTTTGCACACTAGTAGGTCTTTCCTATACTCTCATGAGGTTTTTGTTGAGATTCTTTTCGACCTTTGTATGTTTTACTAAATGTGAATACCACCTAATTCAGACATACAATCATCACACATAGACAAGCATGTAGAATCCAGGGTCCCATTTTGCTCTCGAAGTCGGGGATCTTCATTTTTAGCTCCAAATCCAAGGCGGTGTCTCTTAGCGATGTGTCCCATAAAGCGTAGCATCATACTATACTCACGGATGTACGTAGGCACCGTGCTTATCTTTCTTTTGTCTTATTTTCCGCACACTTTTTACGTGAATTTTTAGAGTGCGAAAAAGATCTCATCAGCCAGAGACAGTATAGGAACTGAGCCGAGAGCGAGAGTTTATGTCATCTCAAACTCAAACAATCTATAGATATTACCCTAAATAATCTCTACATTATCACCAATCATCAAAAAACTTTGTGGTACAATGATAGCAGATATCATGTGCGCCTTTGAAATTACAATTAGAACTGTGTACTTTCTGGGTTTTTATTTAGCATTAAGATAAGAGATAACCCACTTAAAGGCTCAGGCACACGTATAAAAAGTTTTCCATAATTATTCTGTGCAAAACGATTTTCGCAGCCACGTTTGAATAATCTGGGAGATTTATCACACAAAAATGAGGCGTGGGCCAGAGTCTTTAACATAGGGCAATAAATGGTTCAAAATCCCAAATTTCTAAGTTTTGCTTCAAAATTGTCTCATAGCCGCCCTAATAATAGCTTGAAAAGAATAAGAAAAAACACGCAAAAGCGGAAACGAAGATAAGATTTTTGTTTGTTTTTGGTGTGTTCATTTCACTTGGAATTTTCGGAAAGAAATTCGAGACGTAAGGCGGAAAGTGGCGTACTCGAAACGCGGAATCCTCTAGTTGACCCTAACACCATAATGCCGATGACGCAATCCTAAGACACCGAACAATGAAACTTCAATAAAACGTTACGGTTGGAAAGCAGTAATTTCATAAAATAATCAATTAGTCAAAAGATCAATAAACATTTACACTTTCGTGGTCAAATGAAGACTTGTTCCATTTATTTCGGGTAAATTGATATTTGCAAACTTCTGACATTGAGCTCTCAGAAAATAAGTCAAGTTACTGAGAACCTTTTGAAAAGCAATTATTCTCTTGCACAGCGGGTTACTGTACTATAAATATAAATTAGAATACATCAATTAGCCATCAATTACTTTATATAAGGCCTGGTTTGCATGCCGAATGCCGAATTACTCAAAATATCTATGCATAGCCCATCCATAGCATATGCTAACTCTTTAGTACCACTCTTGACCTTACACGGACGGTGATTTGGGCTGTGAATATTATAAAAGATGCTAAATAATTTATGAGAACGCTGTGCTCTTCAACGAGACATTCTAACATAAGTGCTACTCATCGTCGTCCAGAGTAACTGCACACAGTTGCAATATGGTCAATACAAGGGCAAGCATTTAGTAGCTGCTCACCATGCTAGTCAGACACTTTTGTTATTAATTAAACATTATTCCACTGAATGTTGACAACAATCACATAGAAGCGTGTCTGACAATGAGACTGCCTTTTAGGTTTATGATGGTTGGAACTTGGTTGGCTAGGACTAGAGCTGATCTGAAGGCTCTGAAGACCTGGGCGCTCGACCGCTAAAGAAATAGTTCAGAACTACAACACATCTAAAAGTTTATAGTCTACCCGTCTCTAAGTCTGTCTCCATGTCTCTTTGTCAGCCATCTGTATGTAGATCGCTCTTTCAGTTTCTGTCCATCTGCCTGTCCGTCTCTACATCTCTCGGCGTGTTTGTCCGGCTGTACGTCTGTCTGTATGTTACCTATGTGTCTTTCTTTCTCTCACGTCTCACGTCTCACTCGCTCTGTGCGACTCTATCTGTCACCATGTCTGTCTGCTTGTCACTCTCTATGTTAATAATAGAGTATTCTACTGAAGTACTCGCTCCAAACAGCTGGTCCTATCCCATTATTTATGCCGTTTACAAGCATTCAGGGAGTTTAGGTTCGTATCTTTAGCGACGGTCCACTTAGCCGGCACCCATCTCCCATGATTTCTATTTAGTTGTTTGTTGGAACTAATAATAAACCACAAATGACGCTTTTACCGTAGGAATTCATACGTAGCTCCTTCCGCTACTTCGTAGATGTTTAAAATAGACCTTTAGACTTTAGTATGTCACAGATATTTTTCTCGATTTTATTCTAGTAGTCGTAGTCAGTGCCTGCCGAACTAACACATGCTCATTCCGTTATTTGCAACAACCGGTTCCCCACTGGGCAATGAATTTTCGAATTCTTTTTGGAAAGTTTCAATTTCGCTTTTCGTCATTCCGCGGGAGAAAATCCGGTGCTCTGCCCTTTATATTAATCCGCTTTCTCGCATAATCACACTCCGGTTTGATATTAATTATCATCAATGGCTAATTAGCATACCAAATTCCTTTCAATACGTACTCTGCAATCCACTGTAATCTTTTGTATCATATTCTTACAGTTTTATCTGTTCAACTTTTTTTTAAAATAAAAGTCTAAGTGCTTTTGCATAGCACACGTGCTACTGTAATCAATTGAAATATTTTGTATTTTATATATTCAACTTTTTTTGATATCTCTAAGTGCTTTTCAGATGAAGTACACTGGCTATTTTTGCGAGAACACGATTTACAGCAGTATAATTCGATTAAATGTCATTCAGCTATTATTTTTCCTTTTTTTCCCTCACATTATTCATGCAGTCAAGTCATTTGCAAGCTTTATTATTGTTTTTAATCAGCTGAAAATCATCATCCGTGGAACAGTAATAAGCAGTTTATCCGTGTTATTATGAAATACATACCCATAAGAAATAACGGCCGGTTTTTGAAGCGTTTGCTGGACAGCTGCATTCACATATATTGTATGCAAATGAAAATAATTAGATTGAGAAATAGCTCAGTGATTTTCATAAATTACATGTGAATACAACGAACATACGTTTCAAAAACCGGATGTTATACCGCTTTAAAACTTTCTCAAATCCCAAACTCTCGACCATGAATAGCATTGAAATCCGTGTCCTTGAGCGGACTCGACATCCGCAAATCGCCACAAAGGAGTATTGATCCTTTCCTTACTAAAACGCTCCTATTTTCAAGTTTTTCTTATTTTTTAAAGCGAAAGAACGGCCGGTTTCCTGAAAAGCATCGTCAGCATCTTCATTTTTATGCATCATATACAAATGAGCATTATTATCATAAAAATCGACCCCAATTTGACCCCTGCATAAATACATAGGAATGCAGATACTTGAGATGCGTTTCAAAAACAGCAGCTAGTTCGCATTAACTTTTTGTTATTCCCTTATAAATACTTCAGAATTAAATAATTATGCGTTATTAATAATTATAATCTGAATCATTCTTTATTAACTAATTATCTCAATCTCAGCCCTAGCTTATTGACATTCAGACGTTGCTATAAAAATTTTAAGGTAAGATGTGAAACTTTTTGCTGCAAACTAAAACATTTTGCAGAAAAAATGGGCCCTACGTACCCTTTCTGGGCGCAAGTATATATCGATTCACTGCCGTGGCCCAGCTTTCTTTAGTTATTTTTTCTCCTTTTTTCGTTTGGTTGATTTTGTGTGAATTTTCTGGTTTATATTAATTTTATGCGAATTGTCTTGTATTAAATTGCGTAGGTTTTTTTGTTCGTTATTTAATATTCAAATAAAACCTGATGTTATGCCGGTTGGTTGTTTATTAACAACATGAAATTAAACGATTGAGTTCGATGTCTTGATATGTACCTGCTACATTTTCAAGTAGTCGAAAAGAAAATATAACAACGTAATAGTTTTAGGTTTTTCTGCTTCGATTTTCTGCTTCTCAGTTTGCTAAATTTTCTAGACTTTTAGCAGGATTCTGCGTTTGGCGTATAGATGTCACCCATGTAATTGAAAATTGCTATCGTTAGAGGCCTTGTTGCGACAAAATCCGCTTACCCTCTATATAATCTCATCGCTAAGGGAACCGATGTATAGTTACCGCCGTAATTTCCGCCGCTATGAAATTGCTAGCAAATTGGCATAGATGTCATCGTAATTAAGGGTTACCGCCGACTTACGCTATGTGGTATGGTACAACATTACATGTTACATGTAGTTCACGTCATTCATAGGTAACACAGACTTTTATGTTATATTTTGTTTATCGTTAGAGTATGCGTTAATGAATTGAATTGGATTTTTGGATTACATACAAATAGGATTTGTTACTTGAGAGTTTTATCCATATTATTATTTCATTATTATCATCGTTATGTCTTTGTCATCTTTTTAGACTTTAGATTTAGCACATCTTCACTTCTGCTTCTGAAAAATAATTTTCAATCATCATCTACCCTTGTACCTTATGTACTTATTAATATAAAACAAAACAAGTAGAAAAAGTTCATTTTAAAATCAATTTAAAAGTGATCAATCTTATTATATAAAGGAGAAAGGTTTGTTTATGATTTATTTATATGTCCGCAACGTTTTTCTACGCTTCAGGCGTTTGGTATAAACATAGCCAACTTTTCCCAACTCCCAAAAATAAGCGCATTTGAATCTTGTTACATACATTTTGGAATATACGCTTCAGTCGCTTCATATAAGTATGTCCTTATTTCGTGAGTACTTCGAAGTTTCGAAGTATCGCCTACGTAAACATAGAATTGGTAAGTCTTCTCACCAAAAATTCTCTAACCATTTGTACTTTCCTTATCTTTAAAGCGAAATGCTAGCCTCTTTGGAAAATTTGCATATGATAAGCAAATCCTATGTATCCTATGCTAATTTTGTACGATTGCCGTGGACGATCGTACAAAATTAGCATAGGATGCATAGGATTTGCTTATCATATGCAAATTTTCCAAAGGGGCTAGCATTTCGCTTTAACAAGTTTTCATTCTTTTATTTTTATAGTATCATGGTTTACTAAATCACAATTATCGATTGATTTTTGTCAATTCATATCGATCTAGAAAACTAGAAAAGAAATCTTCCCCAAGGGTATCATAAAGCCCAATTCCAAAACACTTTCCGGTTTTCGTTTCTAGTTTCCGGATATTTCTTGCTGTATGCTCTCTCCTTTTCCCTCTTTCTGTATTCCGCCGTCTGGGTTTCGCATTACACTTCCCATTTTCGGAAGAGCCTTTCTCCATGATCTTCTGATTTTTTTTTGGAATTCTAAAATTACTTTCTTTCCCGAATATCGTTCAGTTTCCGTTTTCTAAAGTATTATAGACTATAAACTACAAAGAAAATCGGATTCTTATAACGAAAATATACCGAAGCTCCATATGAAAATAACACTAATTTGTAGCTAATTTGTTATGGTGCTGTTCATGAGAGATAGAGAGATGGGGAGAAATGAAGAGAGACAGAGATAAATACGAGAATTATTTCCAATAATTTACATATGAATATGATTGTTTCAAAGTTTTTAAAGCAAAATACCGGCCGGTTTTTGAAACACATCGTGGACAACTGAATTCTTACGTATTTATGCTAATTTACTCGAATTTAGCTCGATTTTTTATTCTAATTTATGTTCATTTGCAAAAGCTGCATAAGATTGTAGGTGTCCACGATACGTTTCAAGAACCGGCAGGTATCTCGCTTTAAAGAGAGTACGTACAACTATGATAGAGTCTATTCCCTTTAAAGTCTTTAATTCCCATCTTCTCTTCTTTTTCTCGTAATGTTGTCCCAATGCGGTGTTCATTTCTCTGTGTCCCCAGCTGATCCCTCTTGTAAATAGTGAATAGTGAATTTGGGCAAAAAATCCCGGTATAAACGTGC
The DNA here is from genome assembly GCA_036852015.1 of Pelodera strongyloides. Classification (NCBI taxonomy): domain Eukaryota; kingdom Metazoa; phylum Nematoda; class Chromadorea; order Rhabditida; family Rhabditidae; genus Pelodera; species Pelodera strongyloides. Next base: position 239,837 of record JAANDG010000011.1, read on the forward strand.
CCACGATTTGTCCTGTCTGATTCAAGCGGAACAACAGCCGGTTTTTGTAACGTACTCTGGACAGTTGCATTCGATTTATTATATGTTAGTTTCTGCACCCGTCTGAGTTTTTCCTTCACCGGATGAAGCACAATTTACTGAGTACATGGTAATGCAGTTACCGCTCATAGTTTTTGAAAACCACGCGTCATATCGCTTTAAAGTCATTGATCCTTTCTTCTGGCCTTGTGTTGTGCATCATGCTGTCAACTAACAATTATGCTTTCAGATGCAATAACAGAGATGAAGCCGCGATTATTGCAACTTTTAATTTATCAATTTTTATTCGTTTTATTCCACTTGACGGGTCGATGCGACGGGTTGCCATGCTCTTATCAGGTATGTTATATTGTTATTGTAGCTTTACTTCATTGTTAGGGATCTCTCCCTCCCTCTCTCACTCTCTCTCTGTCTCTCTCTTTCTCGCTCTCTCTCTCTCTTTTTCTCTATTTCTTTTTCTCTCTGTCTTTCTATCTCGCTCCCATTTTATATCCTTTCGGTGTTCAACGTACTGTCTGATTCTGATGTACATTCATACTCCACAGTTCATTGTTTGCATAATTGCCGGCTGGCAATAATAAACGTAATTTGTAGTCGTGCGTAGTGCCTAATCCGGGGCAATGGTCCATATCATAAGGGCGCTAGGCATTATAGAGTGGCACTAGTGGACTCACTCAACGACCTAAACAAATAGGTATTATCGGATGAACACCGTTATTTACCCCGTTTGTTGGAACGGGGTAAATAATTGTGATGGAAGAAACTACAGGCACAGGGAAGAGTTGTGCTCGAATGTTTTGGATTTTTGAAACATAAATTGGACAATTGCATGCACATGTGTTGTACGCAAATTAGTATGTCACAAAGTTCACGTTAAAAGGTTAAAAAACCTTTAAACCTTTTAACATAAGCAAATATTATAGAATCCACGGGTCGAAGATATTCTATTTGAAGTTCCATTGGAGGAAAAGGTGTCAAACACAGCGCGGAAAGCAAGGTGAGCCCTGATTGCACTTGTTTTCCCTTTATAGCTTTATTTTCTATCCGTACGATTTAAAGTATGGAAACATTGACTTTTTCCGTGCTCCTGGCATTTTGCTTGTTGTGCAGTTAGAATTAGGTGCTCAGAGCGGATTTTCACAGTTTACACAATTTACAGTGTCAAGGTTTCACAATAAAACATCCTAAGGTTCGATTTTTTTATCATAACTACTATAATATTATTAGTTTCAGATCAACAAAAGAAGAATTTCAACCGCTTCGGATATACCTTCACTATGACGAAAGTGTTTTGCAATTGTCACAAGAAAAACAGGAGTATGTCAATGTGAGTCTCTCGATTAAAGTATATAAACTGTATGTCAATAGATAAAGTAAATCAATACAAAATATTACAAGCTATTTTTTAAAAATTTAAAAATTTGTTTTACGCTTCTAGAGCGTGCACCTTTATTCAAGGGAGTTCAAGTTCAATTTCAAGGTTTGCTTATGACATGTTCCGCAGAGGTCCTGAGCAGTAGGCGACGAGTTCCAGATGACAAATTGCTCGACATCTTCGGGCTAGGGCCAGGAGGGATCGCCCATGATTCCCTCGCCTGGCGTTGGTTTCAAAGGTGTCACGGGCCGGAATCGAACTCGGATCGATTGCGTTAGAGGCGAACGCACTGCCACTGGACCACCAGGCCCCTGGTGAAAGCTATAGAATAAAACCATAAACTACAAAATCCATTGCCATTCCAGTCCTCCCTACTCCCCGAGGCTGCCGGTCACTGGGAAACCGCACTCCGAGTCCGACGGTCGGAGGGACCGATCCGTCTCCGAAGGAAGTGCCTAACTTCGTATTATTTCTATCGGCCCGAGAGAAATACCGTAGCCTGTGATAAAGGGTGCAAAGCCACAACAACGTGTGGAGAAGCAACGATACCCAACGAACATTTGCTGGTGAGTGTTTGGATTAGGCTTAGGCTTAGGCTTAGGCTCAGGCTTAGGCTTAGGCTTAGGCTTCGGCTTAGGCTTAGGCTTGGGCTTAGTCTTAGGCTTAGGTTTAGGCTTAGGCTTAGGCTTAGGCTTAGGTTTAGGCTTAGGCTCAGGCTTAGGCTCAGGCTTAGGCTCAAGCTTAGGCTCAGGCTTATGCTTCGGCTTCTCGAGCCTCAGCTTATTGTTAGAATTCCTGGCTGTCGCTTTGACGGCAGCGAAAATTAGGGTTAGACCAAATTCAGTCACACGTTACTTGAAAGAGCAATGTTTCTTGCCATCCTGATATTGAGATCGTCATCGTTAAATATCAGTGGTTTGATGGAGAAGCTTTTAAGTGTATCAAACAAAACAACTTACCAATGAAAATTTCTAGAATATAAAAAATGCGGTCACGCTTTAGGAGTGTTATTTTTGCGCTGTCCAGTCACAGCTTAATTGAAAGATCAATGTTTCTTGGCCGTCTAACGATGAAATAACTTGTCAAGAGCAACATAACCGAGAGAGAAACTTGATAAATTGATATAAAATCACCATTCTTGATTTATATTCGACTAATAAGAGTGTTTTTATAGGAATGTCATTTCTGCTCGGGTCCAGAAACGTGTTCCTCATTAGGCACGCCGGGTCCAGGTGTAGACGATGCCGACTTTGTGCTTTATGTGTCAGCGATCCATACAAAACGCTGTGAAAACGCTGACACGTTGGCGTATGCGGCGCATTGCCAACAAGAGCAGAAATATGATAGGTGAGTCGTTTTTGTCTCCGTTACTCGGCATTAATTAAATTAATATTGCCTGAAAAACACGCATCGATGTGGCAAACAACTCAGAGTAGATAAATTAAATGAACAACGTTTCCACCGAGTGCTATGTGCTTACTGCTTACTATGGATGTGGACTATGGAACATAAAGGTGAATAAATCAACTCTTATATTTAGACCAATCGCCGGACACGTTAATTTGTGCCCTTCTGCATTGTCAACGCACTCACATGACCAAGAGGTACTGCAATCTTTACCAATTACATTATTCAGTAAAGTCTGTATGTTTGTCTGAACATGTGTTACGCATAATTTGCAAGTGACGGTTTTGAAATAAGGCCGTCCTTTTATCAGCTCTTTACCATTTGGTAGGACAGAAACAAACATGCAGCAAGCTTGGACTAATATATTCAGGTTTTGGTATCGACCGTAAAACATGAAATGTTGCATGCTCTCGGCTTCTCCGCTGGTCTTTATGCATTCTTTCGAGATGAAAATGGGAAACCGAGGACAAAAAGGTTTGTCTTCACTGCTATTTTGGTATTTACACTTATTTTCTTAGTTATTATTTGGCACGCCAGTATGTCCAGCCTCTGAGCTGGACCCCGGTGCACCGTTTCCGCGGATTCGGTTGATATAACCCAGTTCACTGGATCTTTATCTTTACGCTAGATAGCGATAGATGTTGTTCGGAGAATACTATTAGGACATATATACGGGCCCAAGAGCGGTCATTTTTGGCCCAAGGACAGCCGCCAGGTACTGGACGCGAACTCGCCATCTTTTCATGACCGCTTTGTTTTAGGAATCGCTACGGAAAACCAACATCTTTGAACAAGTACGCCGGTTACTATGACTGGGACGCATCCACAATACAGACGATTCTTAGAGAAGATTGGTGGACTAGTAATGGACCGGTTAGTAATGAAAGAGTTTTAAATGTAAAAATAAACGTGATTCGAATTGGCAAGTGGCTTTGACTTTGAAATATATGCTGGCAAACTTAATTTTTATGTGTGGCTTCGTGGCTTCGTTCAGTGTCGGAAATTCACAGCAAGCATTGTTTGCCTCTAATTCATGGATTTTTCGAGCATACGTTTCACAAGTGCCATATACGTTTAGCTGGTTAGGTTTACCAATCCCATAAAGTACAGTTTCTTAGATAATACACACATATAGACGCGCAGTTCTCTGAAAATCTTCATAAGTTCATTCAGGTTGTCCATCCTATCCATGTAATGGTGACGCCAAAAGTTCGCGAAGAGGCGCGGAAGCACTTTGGATGCGATAAATTGGAAGGCGCCGAATTAGAGAATCAGGGAGGTGACGGGACTGCATTCACCCACTGGGAGAAGAGATTGTTTGAGGTAGGCTTCTTTTAATAGTATAGATTAAAATCTCGTTTAGGGGTCACAACCATAACGGTGCATACGATGTACCAACGATTGTAGCACCCCAACGCGAAAACAACGCAAAGTTAAACTTGACTTAATCTTAGAAGTAAGCTATGTAATTGAATTAAATGTGCACGTAAGCTGCGCTTCATCTTTATTCATTTTTTAGAACGAAGCAATGACTGGCACTCACACACAAAATCCAGTATATTCAAAGCTCACGCTAGCGCTTCTTGAGGACTCCGGCTGGTACAAACCGAATTACAAGTAAGTTGAGCTTTAGGTTTTTCCACATGCACAGTACATATTATTCTTCTCCGACTAAGTGTCCCGTTCGCCACAGCAGAAATCACACATTATTCACATATGTATCTTGTGCCATCAGTGCCACCAACCGTACCACACAATAACCTACAAATCATGACGTGTATTATTACGCTAGAATTAAGCTCAAGCTTTCTCATTTAGGATTGCTGAGACATTGCATTGGGGCCGAGGCCTGGGCTGCGAATTCGCGATGAAAAGTTGCGGCGAATGGATTGAGAATAAGAAGAAACTGTGAGTTCTAACGTTCTAACTAATGATAGGTCGCTTTTTGCCGGCCAATTACCTAAGTTCGGCCCACTCTTCATTTTTTCCAAGGCCAAGGGCATAAGTTCGCCACGCTCATCACGGAAATTTATGTTTTTCAGACACCTAGTTTGAGTCTCTGAACATCGATTTTCAGTAACCATCAACCATCCCCCTTCTGTGACAGCATCAAACACGATGGTAGAAGATCGTTGGCCGTGACACGGTGCACGGCACAGAGAGACTCCCTGGCACTGTGCAATTTGGTGCCGTTTAGGAAGGAACTTCCACAGAGTAGGTTTATAATGAGTCTAATAATAACACAGTATAGTAAACAGCGGCTTCCCGAGAAGAGTGGGAGCCATGATATTTTAATCTACAAGTCAGCTGTCCGTTTTAGCATATTCTTTTGATGTTCTGAGTAACTTTATCTTTTATTTTTGTACAGTCAACAGTAAACTCGGCACTTACTTATTCCATTGTCCTTTAGCCAATTGTTAGTCACAGAGGTTCTGCTTATGAATAGATCAGCGACGAGTCCAAGAAAAGTTGCTCACAGGCTTCAAGCTTCAAGCCTTCAGGCTAGGCCATAACAAATCTGTTATTTATAAGATGATTTCAGACTTTCGTAACTTTGCTTCCCTTCCTGGTATCAAACCCGAAGGACTCAAACATTACGGAGGATCTGTGGAACTAGCTGATTTTTGTCCCTATAATCAGGTATCAAATGGTTTTCTAAACTCTTGTATTTCTTGATTGTTCCCCAGATGACTGAGATTCCTAGTAGAAATGGTCCGTGCTTCTGTAATTCGAAACAAAGTCTGTTCAACGGTATTTCCATCAAATGGTAAAAAAAAGGTTCGTAATGTTTCATTCATTTCTCTTATACTGTTAATTAAGATTAGTTATAATGGTGCCTTTCTATATGTATTTGTCTTTCAGGAGTTTGAATGGAAATCATCGAATGGTTCCATCAGACGAGATTCGCGCTGTGAGTTGGAAAGCAATAAAAATGGAGCTGAGGCTACGCTAGAGGTAGTTTCAGAGTCGACTAAAAATTATGTTAGTTGAGGTTTCTATGTCAGTAAGCGTTTATATATTCAGACATATGTGGCACTATAGAATTTGTCAACAGATCCATACTTACCGCATTCGCTCTCACCTTGAATGCCAGCTATGCGGCAGTTCGAAAACTCTAAATGCTTGAAGAGTCTGCATAATGTTTCCGATTTCTAGATATACGGTGAATCAGCTCGTTGTTTCGACTTTCTTCGTCCGTGGACTGAACGAAAATGCGGGCGGATTAGGAGTTTCACGCAATATATGGCCGGATGCTATGAGGTTTATTTATTAGACAAATTATAACCAGCCATCAGTTTTTTTTTTTTTGAAATGGAATTGTCAAAGACTTCCTTGATACTGATGAGGATGCAATACTGATGAGGACAACCAAATTCATATGCACGTATTATATGCAAATTTTTACATGAATTGACCACAATTTACATGAACAATACATGGAAAGCTGAAGTCCAGCATACGTTTCAGAAACCACCTACCATCTCACTTTATTTTTTCCTCTTACAGCATCAATGCATCAATGGAACCCTACATGTAGGCGTTGACAACAGTACAGAACTCTATCCGTGCTACTTTGAAAACCAACATGTCCATATCAGAAGGGTGAGTGCACCAATTACTGTTCTAACAACCTTTTCATGGACAGTGCTCAGCCTGCCATGACAAGAATAACACAACACATCAGTATCTGGTGATTTTATTTTTTAGTGGGCAGTACCTACCCTGAAAGATTACACAGAGTAATTATCAGTCGCCCGTTGGTCATCAAATGGTTTCGTCCACTTTTCAGATAGTCAATGGCTGGCTACGCGAGGGCGCAATCCTCTGTCCCGCTTGTGATCAACTCTGCTCAGATTGTCAACCTCCTGATCGTACAGTAGATTACGTCGGGGATCCGGAGCTTGATGAACCGTGCTCCTCATACCGTAACCTATTATGGTTTACTATTGTGCTTGTACTCTCTTGCCCTCTGTTTCTCTAGTTTTCTCACTCCCCATTATTCAACTAAACATCTGAAGACACTAGAAAATATACGTGATCTTTTCATTGAATATTTTTTGGTTTGTACATAATGTCATAGACGCATAGACCGGTTGATTACGACTTCAACGTAGTTTGCTAATTGTAATTACAAAAATATAGTAATTTTTGTGTATAATTTTCATTCCAATTTTTGCATCTTGTCAAGTTTTTTTAGCATAATAAGCATAATAAGTCCCATATCGTACACGGGTAAAGTAAAAAATGTATCACACTTTTAAAGTATTAAAAAATAATTGAATAGCCATCTCATTTAAAGCGAATGTCAAGCCTGATTCACAGATATTCTATAACACGCTGTCACAGCTACCGTAGTTTACACAATTTCTCTCGCGCTCTCCTCTTTTTCTTTGCTGACTTAAACAAATTTCTCTCGCGCCCTCCTCTTTTCCTTTGCTGTCTAACAGCAAACGGTCCTGCGGCAGAGAATAGTTCTGATTTTGTCCACACGACTCGAATCCCATACTGAAGGGGTTTTTTGGAGGGGTTTGAAATTGTTTTTCTTCCTATATGAAAGTTTTTGTTTATTTTTATTTTCACTTTCCTTACCTTCAAAACATAAGCTTTCTTGTGAGCCCAACATGAAAAACCGGCTTGACATTCGCTTTAAGGAGAATTCTGATGATAAGTTAGAACTCCTACTAAAGGTATGATCGGGCCAATGCCGATAATTTATGTCAAATCGTATTATCGACATAAACTAGCGATCATTTAGTATCAATATTCATTTTGGTCTAGGAACTTGTTATCTTGACCAAGTTTAGAACTAAAAACATTACAAGAATTAAAAACAATACAAACATTACAAAACATTATCTACTACTTACCATCAACATCCGAGTTTCATTACTACCGGTGTTTTTTTCCTTCAGTTAATTTTTGTGAAATAAAGTGTATGACTAGTCGATTACGTTTTTGTTGCACTTACACCTCAAAAAAAGTATACACACATGCGAGATACTGTAACGGTAAGGTCTTTTGAGAGTCTTTTGAGACTCCCAACACCTGTAGTCCAAGGGGCAGCCATACTACGGCGTACGGCAAAACCGGAGCCATTGAAGCTTTATAGCATTAGCATATCGCACCGAACAAGGTTTTTGTAATCTGACACTTTATATGATAGCGCGCAATTTTATCATCCAGATATAAAATCGTCACACTTTATTTGCCCGTAATAAATTCTCTCCAAATTTCAGCCATTTTACAAAAACATCTTTACGAAAACCTTTAATTGGGCAGAGCTGAATCAGTGTGGCATGACAATTGTATGTATTTCACAAAGGATGTCTGTAGTCAGTAAATAATCAAAAGAGTGGTTTAATAATTGTAATAAAAAGGCAGGTTTACAATCTGGGACCGTGGATAGCAACACTACGTATATGAACTTGGCGCAAGAGCCATCGATTGATTATTTTTGGGAAATCGGTTAGGATCCAAGCGTTCTTGCGCACGTCGGTGAGGTAAATACTTCTCCGTTCGCAGTTGGCCACATCGTTTGATGCGTAGCTGAGGGATAGGCCTGGAAATTGCATACGCTTAGAGAAAATACGTAAATACAAGAAAATACGTAAATACAAGCAAGAAAAATGAAGAAACTCGGGTTGCTCGCATCTTGCCGAACCTGGCGAAAATGCATAACTACCAGGAGACTAAGAGAAAAAGGTGTACGGTGACTTCGCGATATCGTTGCGTAACATGCTCAACTTTCTTGGGGGAACGGACGCAGGTTAAGCGTGGAAAATATTGATTCGACGGGTCAAGTTTTTCCGGAGTCGTCAGTAGAGTTTCATGGGCAACTGTAGTATTTCAACGTACCATTTGGTTACCGATCATTCGAAGAGCCGGTCTACTCTGGTTCGCCACATTCTTTTGCTGATTTTGAAAGTTCTCTTTGTTTTCGTCGCAGCACAAACCACCATCCACCCTTTGCTGTAGTCCATGAGGTTGCGGACTCTGAAGTTGTCAGGCGCCTATATTATAACTACTTCCTTTTTTAATTATTTTCTTTTCACTGATAGCTCAACTAGGTTAAATTGGCAAGCACTGTTACAGGTTCTACATGATAAATTCAATTTTATTGTATAGGTAGTAGTAGTAGTAGACCTTACACGACGTAGTAGTAGTACTTACTGGTTGGTACATGTCAAAAGTAACTGGTACGCCAAGTAAGTATTCTTTCATTATTTATGTTCTCATACCTGATCTCCATAATAACCACCAGTCTGCATCATAGGCGTTCCCCCATAAACCACATGCGCATTGCTGTACTGCATTTGTGGCGAGCAGTAAGTATTTCCATATTCCACAGGAGTTGACATACAGGCCATTGGAGTACTCGGTAGGACTGTGGGACTATTATAAACTGAAAATGAAAACATTTTATATGATTTCCACCAACAAATAACTCTGTACCTTCCACGAAAATGTTTCTCTCTCCCTTTCTCTCTCCCAATGTATCACTTTCTTCTCTCTTTTCCTTTCCCTTATCTTGCTCACTGTCTTGCTCTCTCCATCTTTGACTCATCTTCCTTCCACACTGTTTGTCCTCATCTCTTTTATTTTTGATCTGTAGCCAGATTTACAAGGGCAGGCAAAATCAGACCTCCGTGCATCTTTGCCTGACTGTTATATTGTGGCGACTGCATCTGTGTAGTGTTGGTATTGGTTATTACAGATCCACAAAATTGAGACATCACGTACTGTGACACGGGTTGTGGCTGGTAGATTGGCGTCCTAAAAATGTCTTTATTCATGATGACTAACTAGAGATTGTTAATTTAATATTTGCTACTTGTACCAATGTAGCCTAAAGCTGAGACCAATACTTTTTGCATACGTGAGGTCAAGTGTTGTATAATGCTTGGTTTCCCGCCTATGTATCAAAGAAAGCGTTCAATACTTTCGTTTGGTAAAAGATCCGAGGAACCCGCAAGAATAGAATGTTGAAAACTGGTATCTAGAAGAAAATGGTGTACAAATGGTTGCTAGAAAATGGTAGAAACGCATACACTGGGCATCCTTTGTTGTACCCCAAATCTCCAACGGCCATGCGTGGACTGTACTGATTATTGTGTGGTACAGAAGGGCTTGGGGTAAAAATTGGTTGCTGCGGAACTACCCTCGTCTGATGAGGACAGAAGTTGAAATTCTGTAAGAAAAACAGAATACTCCTAAGAAAACTATAGAAAACTTTTCTATAATTGAGACGCTGATGAAAATTTTAGTACGACATGGCTACGAGTCGAGGCTATAAGTATGCTTGAGCACTTGTGAAATATTTGACAGGTCTACTGAACAATTGTAAGTCTTTCTCAGTATGTCAACGTAAACTGCGACTTCAGCCCTTCCAAACGAGCCAGAAAATGGCTTTTTTGAAAAAAGCCCTCGACTTTTTTGCACTTATTAGCACCCACCGGGTTCATTCTAACATGAGGTTGCTCCCAGTCAAGAGGCGAGCCGACCATGAAACCACGCTGGACAAGATCGTTGTTCTAGAATTATAAAACATGACTTAAAACGTCAACATGAATGTCGCTGCGTGTTCTAAACGATAGATATGGATAAAATGACAAAATTCACAGAATGCACACTGCACTTCTCTCTGCATTTGTTCTACACGCAATACTCTAGCTCCAATTTTCTCTCATTGGTCCTGCGCCGCAACTACATATTATATATACGTATGCTGATAAGTTCATACGCTCGTCATTGACGAAACAATGCTTGTGTGCTTACATCTCTGGTTGTATTTGTGACAAACTCACAATTTCTTTTAATATCTGATCGTAGTCGGGTGTCATGTAGAATCCATCGTGAATTTGTGAATTCTGCAGTAGACGTCTGAAGAGTCCGCAAAGAGAGCCTGGAGGACGACCTTCCTGAAATTAGAATACTTACAATTAATCAGAATGACTTCGGCTTGGTCTATTAGACGCTTTATGCTTATCAGGCGGCGTGGTGCTATTATCAATTGCGGTTTAAAGCGAAATACCGATCGGTTTTTGAAACACATCGAATAGACCAGCATTCTTATGCAGCGTGTGCAACATAAATTAGAATAAAAAATCGAGCTAAATTCGAGCAACCGGCCGGTACTTCGCTTTCATATATGTATGTAGTGTCCAAAGTTTATGAATGAATTAATCAGGAGATTCTCAGCATATTCGGTAACGGGATCCAGCTGGCAAATACGTATGTTCTTTCGCTCAAAACTCACCACCTATTTGTAACTTTCTGCTAACCAAGCTACAAAAGAAAATTAGCGGAATATAATCTCTTACTTCTGGATACGGACAGTGAAGCAAATTAATGGTTTCCTTCATGTGTTGTACCTGTAAAGAAAAGGTCATGAAAAATTAATTGACATCCCTATACGGGCAGGTAGTATATTAGTATGATGAAACATTTTCATTTTCAAAGCAGACCACCGATTTTCAAATTTACAATCGAACCCACTAAGTTATTTTGGTAATTCGTAATTCGCTAAGCTTAGAAGAAGGGAGAGAGAGAGAGAGAGAGAATGGGAATTCAGAGAGAGAGAATGAGAGAGAGAGAGAAAACAAAGAAAAAGAGGAGGGAGAAACACAAATGACGAGAGACACTACAGAATCAGTACCTGGTCCTTATCTGCAATTAAGCGCCATGGCAATGCTCCCATCAGGTTCTCACAGGTTATGTAGTAGACTGACCAAAGATCATCGAAGCGACAGAGATCCTGAAGGAAGAGTGATTATCTTAGAAAGAGGACATTGGCTATTGTGCGGCGCACATATTGCCAACGCTCGCGTCCAACTACGAGCAAGCCTAGCGTCTGTACGTTTGTAGTGCATCAAATCATGCTCTAGACGAGAGGTGTGCGGCCCAGCCGCTATTTAGGGCCCGCACCGCAGGCGCTATTCACTAACTCTATTTGTTTCTTCTTTGTGTAAAGCAATGGAATCGTATCTTAAAAGAAGTTTTGTATCTTAAAAACACATATTCGGAGTAATATACCTGTCTTCGATGAGCACATAGAGATGCGTAGCGCACTGTTCCATGGAAAGCACACTGTTCTTTTTTCATTTTCAGACTCCCGTCTCGATTGTAGAAATATCGGCACATACCTGTGGTCATTAGTCTCTCTTGCATGATTATATGACTCTCTTGCATACGCTGCATACCTAACCCAAGCAAAAAGCAATAATTTGGGGGAATTAACATAAGTTCCGTGTTTTATAACTCAGAAAAGTGATGAGCGGCTTCTACCGTAGCCGACAGCATGTAGTTGTACTGAATTTGAAGCTAATAGTCGATTTAGCCGCTAGATAATACTTCTATGTAAGTTATTTTAGGCACGCACCAAAGTCGAGAATGAAGAGTCTTGCCCGTCCAGTCGTGTAATCAATACAGAAGTTCGCTGGCTTGATATCTCTGAAATATTTATGTAATTCCTATTCGAAGATGGTGCCTGTGCCTGCCAACGTGATGGCTTACAAACAGAAGTCTTCTGCAACTCTCACTATCCCTTTTGCTCTCTTATGAAAAACCCTAAGCTAAACTGGTAGACCGAACGAATACCTACACACCAATTCAAGAAATGTCAATTCTGCCAAAAGAATGCGAAAATAGAAAAAAAACGCAGAAGATAGTAGCTCGTTAGCCGGTAAGTCTCTTTTCTAAAGGCAACACGCACCGATGTATCCATCCATTATGATGCAAGTGCCGGAGGGAGTCGATCATTTTGTACATAATCCAGAGAGAAGTGCAAGTTCTGAACGATCACTGAGATTACTATTGTTTTTAGTCGCTTTATAGTTGAGCCGGATATGGCTTAGTGGTTGACGTTTTCTTAGCGCCAAGTGTGTGCATTAAGCTGCAGATCGTTACGGTTAGTCAGCAACAGCTAAGTACGATGGCACTGAGGCCGTATTCACCAACACAGGGAGCCTTCCCTGGCCTCCCCAGGGAGCTAAAGAGTGTGTAGAGAGTGCAAGAGCAGAAGAGATTCAGAGCGCTCGTTAGCCTAGGGAGGGCTCCCTGTGTATTGGTGAATACGGCATCTAAACTGTATTAATAGACTAGGGCGACCTTACAAGTAGTGTTTACAAGTTTACATTATGGTGGAACCGACTTATTCACGAGCAAACAACAATGCAGCAGGCACGTGATGAGATTTCAAAACTCACCAGACATAAATATAAGCCAGAAATTCTACTAATATCGAATCTGTAAACAATGTAAACTTACGAGAATCGTCCTTGTATTGTGGCCTTTTTCAACTCACCAAGATTTGGCCCACTGAGGTCCATTACCTAAACGATTGTTTAATAATTGCTTACTGAAACAGTAATATCAGTCCAAATCGGTCCTGAAGGACCACAATCAGCGTTGTAAGTTTTATTATAAACTATCCCCCACCAGATATTTGGTAGTTGGCGTCGTTCCAAAAGCATAAAAATGTAGAAATGGTTCCACTGATTCACTGGTGCTCTTCCCTTGGCACGTGTTTATGTGCTGGAAGAGTGTGATTTTATTTTTGTATTGATTTGCAAAAAAACACCCTACGAGCCGTCTTGCCCTACACTAGACCCTAACCCTACATATATCGACGCTAGGCACTTAATTTACGCTAATTACGTTAAGAAAATACGTACGAATTGTAAGAACTGTTTAGAAAAGAAACCTGAAGACACTGGGCCTCTGTTTTCAATAGAGCAACTCTGGCAAAGGCACTTTCGACTTTCAAAGCGACACGACGTCCGGTTTCAGTATGATAACCGCTAAATACCTGAAATACCGAAAGATTGTGATAAGTAACAAAAATTCGCAAAGCGATAAGTATTCTATGCCTTTTTTCTAAAGCCTACATGCTTGTCCACGGGTGCACGGATTCGCGGTGAACCCGTGAATGTTTACAATTCCAGTTGGCGCACCTGTGGCGCATTTATGGCACATTTGTGGCAGTCGTTTGTTGCGCGGCATTCTTAGCATTTACAAATTCCCAACCTGTCCAAATCCTCCAACACTAATCATTCTTTCCACACGCCACTGATCCAATACTTCACCAATTTGTACGAAAGGCGGATCATCCTTCTTTAGTTCCGTATGCAGCTTATTGGGGTCCTGAAGGCAATTAGAGCTAATTAGTGGATGACGTCATCAACTTAACCTTATTCTGAAAGACATATATTCTTCTTATACTGAACAGTTTCACATCTCGCTGATAAAGTCTTAGGCACTATTATAAAAGTCTACATAAAAATAGATCTTCCAATGTAAGTGAAGAACCGTACCAGTGCCATAACCACAGGACTTTATTATGGGTACGGTAGCTCTCGCTAGAACCGCTTGGTGTTAGATGTAGGCTACCGGGCCTCGTGGAAGTAAAATCAGTTACAAGTAGGTTTGAAGGCTTGTGGCTACAAAGCCTATTTATCAACGTTCTGCATATCCGACCGGACGGTATGTTAATCTGGATATCGGATTTTATAGTATGTGCGTTTCAGTATTCCATCATAATCGGACGGCACTTGGCTAGGCTGTACTGTCCACAGAAAAACCGTCGTTGGCCCATCACCAACGGTTGATTTTACTGATAAAAAACATCTTGATTCTTGACTGGTTCGTAACCATTTGGCGGCCAGTTTATGACGGTTTTCATGAAACTTGGTCATATATGGTCACGAATAGTCAACAAATGGGTTATTGAAAAATTTCTTCCGGAAGTGACGCAAGCCATATAGTCTTCAGTCTCATGGCGTCCCTCTAGAAGTGTCGGGGTAATTTGACACCAACCTAGGGAGAAGAGAATTTCTTCCGCGCAGCTTGAACCATTTTCTGGTGCCCTACTAACTGCAATTGGCTTTTTTTGTTTACTTCTTTGCAATTAGAAGCCTTATTGACATACGTCACCTACAGCACACCTACAGTATATGATTGACCTATTCTATCTGTCTGGACAACAATCTCAAATCTCATCTCCTCTACAGTATTTTGGTTCACGTTTTTATAGTTCACAGTTTTAAAGCGAAATACCGGCAGGTTTTTGAAACGCATCATGGACAACTGAATTATTACGTATTTATGCTCAATTTCGCTCGGCTTTTTATTCAATTTTGTGTTCATTTGCATCAGCTGCGTAATAATACTGGTGTACTCGCTGAGTTTCAAAACCGGCTGGTATTCCGCTTTAAAAACAATTGTTTCTCTAATTTTTAGTCCTTCAAACGGAATGGGAAGTCAGCGAAGACTCTTCTTGAAGTAGTGGAAGAGAATTGTATAAACCGAAAACCACACCAATTCCATTTTTTCCCGAACAGGTCAGTTAACCATGGGGTTTTGTTTATTTATTTATTTTCTATGCATTAATATGAATACATTAATAAGTTTATTTTTTTTTGGTGGAAGTCCAAACAGTGGAGGCTGTAACAGACATTTTTTATAGAGCGACCAGCTACCGTATTCGCATCGTGTGATCGTGTGTTGTTACCGTAGATCCGCACAATTTCCTGCTCTTTTTTGCATTTATTTTTTTTCTTCGTTGTTTCGTTTGCTGTTTTCCCTGCTGTTGTTTATTTTCTTCTCATTTCCTTTTTTAATTTGTGTATTTGATTCACATTCGGCAATGTTCTTTGTGTTTCAGGTCGGGAAGTAATCGTTCGCAGCGTTACCGGCAATACACATTTGCGATTCGAACAGGCGAGGAGAAGTGAAGGAATCCTGCGCCTTTACTGCAGGTACTTTACTTTGTCAGATTATGTTGAGTTTTGAATGTTTCAGAATGCGTACGTAATCAAATCTCATGTTTTCTATATTTTCTGCCTGTATATGTTATTCTGAGTATCAATGGTCTCAGTAAGGTATCTTTCCTAATTTAAAACGGAAATTTGCATCACCAGCATTTGCGTTGTTACTATCTTGGGGATGATAGTCTTTCTTAAGTGTTTCTTCTTTCGCACTTCCGTTTCCGTTTTGCCCTGCCCGTGTAGCTTTATTAATTGAGGATTGCGTGCACTGGTGCACGAAACCGTCTACATCGTCCTCTGGACGAATATTATTAGAGATGTCGAGTATCTTACATAAGGCAACTACTGTGGGTGACCGCGCAACTGCTCTTCCTATCAGACCGCAATGTGTTTTGTGAGGAGGAAGATTATTTGAAAATTTTGGGCACTGCTCACTGCTAGTTGTGCCAGTTGCCAGTTTGCCAGTTCACTTGTAGGATGGTACTTGTACTGTCAATTCATCAATAAGACTCGCAGCTCGAATCACCTGATAATCCACGGCTAACTCCGGGCTCCACTGCTATATCTGAGCCTGAGCGGTAACTTTGGAAGGTTGTGGATTTTCGCTCGGCTTTACGTTTCTCAAGCGGGCCCTTAGAGTTTAGAGTCGGGTACTGAGAGCTCCATGGCAATTGCCCGATACCCGATATTCAGGCTGTTGTTGGTTGTAAGGTGGGGGCCGTGGGCGCGCTACCCGCCAAATTGCCCGCCATTGAATTGCCTCGTCCATTAGCCACACCCCCGTGCCGACGTCTGCGTCTCTCCAATTCACGCGCTCTTTCGCCTCTCGTTTGTTCTGTGTCTCTGGTCTAGCACCATTGGGCAGTATTTCGGCACAGCATGCATACACACAATTGCTCTCTTCCCAATATCTTCTTTCGTTTTTACTTTTTTTTTTATTTCGTTCCCTTCAAAACTTGGAACTTGGAACACTGCCACAATGCTAAAGATTTTTATACTTGTCACAAATTACAATTCTCAATCAAGTCGTTCGAGGTTCTATTTCGTGACAACTTCATGTCGTTCATTGGTTTTGTTTATCCGGCTTCCCGGGATTTCTAGAGCTTTGCGTTTTAATACAAGTAGTATTGTGGTTAGGAAAAGATAAGTAATTGTTATGTCAGTTAGTGAGGCGTATGCTTTTTGATTTTACACATCATTTTTGATTCTTGGTTGCCGGTATCTTTTGGCCAATTTTTTTTTAGTAGTCTAATGAATCAAACGAACTCAATTTCAGTATACTGTTTTTCTTTTGCATGGGTCGATATAATATTGCTCGCAAATCAGAGGTCTTATCTTATATTTGAGTGGTAATCCTTTCCACGAGATTGTGATAATTGCTAATTGGTGAATGCCCCATAATCCCCTGCTTTGTGTATTGTTAGTTATTCGGATCATTACTTTTATAAGGGAATGGGAAGGGGGGGGGGGGTGATGAAGGATATATTGAGTGACCTCTGTGTCGGTCGACCGGAGCAACCTTTTAGTTCCTATCTCTCTCTCGGCCCCTGTAATTGCCGATTGCGCTCCCCTCCATGGAGGTCAAGATATGGCGAGATTCGCTACTGATTAGCATGCTTTCCACTTGGCTGGTCGGTCGGGCAGGGCCAGACGTCGACCAGGCAGGTTCATACCGTTGTAAGGTTTATGAGTAGTACATCATCGGTGTGGTTCTAAGCAGTATTCAGCTGTTTTCTTGTAACCTGTCATTTAACCGTTTTCGGTTACTTGTTATTTGTGATCGTTATTGGCATCACGTTGTACTTTGTACTACGGACACCACGGTGCGTACATCCATGCTCACGGTTAATTGTGTAATTTATTTTTAAAGGCTCCCTCCATATAATTCTTAACTTAAATTCTCAACCAATACGCAATTGCCAATCCGCCCGTCCAACTTTATCAAATCAATTATGTTATCAGTGGGGATGGGGGTGGGCAGGCCCCCTGACTTGCCTGATTGCTCACATTTCTAATGGATGGATAGGGAGAGAGTAATTAGGTGATAGCGCGGACCGGGACCGGGCAGCAGCGGCGGCGCTCAGGTTAATACTCTTGAGTACCCTGCTCGACAGCTCGACACATCCCCTCTTAACAAGGTTGGCTGGATCGATTGTTTTTTTTTGTTGATCTATTGATCGATGTATTGATTTTTGCAATTTAATGTGTACTTTCTCTATTCTCCTGGCTTCACTTCAATTTCACCATTGTGGTTTGCCAACACTACATATCGTGGTCAATTGTGACAACGATGAAAATCAATGCCCATTGCTGATGTGCTCCAATGGAGAGCGCTCGAGCAATTTGGAAAATTTGTGGGATAATTGTGCATGGACCGGGTGCAATGTGTGAATACCACTTTATTCAGACATACAATCATCACACATAGACTTAAGCATGTAGAATCCAGGGTCCCGTTTGCTCTCGAAGTCGGGGATCTTCATTTTTAGCTCCAATCCAAGGCGGTGTCTCTTAGCCGATGTGTTCCATAGAGTGAAGTAGACGGTAGAAGACGGCACAGAAGATAAAACAGAGCGAAAGGTCCGTCCTAAGGCTAGGCAAGGGGAGCGCCTTAACTTTATTCCCGACGCCGTGGCATGTTTGCAAGATGGTAGCACTGGGCGGGATTCGAACCCGGGTCGTATGGGTGAGAGACGAGAATTTTGCCAGTGAGCCAATTATGTAGCTAATTATCGTGTGCGACCGGCGGACTACGGACCACTAACCTACAACACCAGCACACCATTATACCAAGAACACTGTACGAGGAATTTGTACTTAAGCCGTTTGAGGCAAATACGCATAAATTATAAATGTATGCAGTATATAATTTATAATGTATATACAAGTCCGGCGGGCGTCTCTGGAACTAGGAACCTAGAAGAACAGATGCAGTGGCATCCTGACACTTCTCCTCACATCCACACACAAACACACACTATGAACGGAGTGTGTTAGTGTTATGTAAACCAATGACAATTTATAGCTAATATGCTACTAATTAATTTGTGCATACATAGATGTACACCTGCGTTGCAAATTATGTGTGCATGTGACAACGACCTGATGCAATTGCCAATTACCATTCGTGTGCCATTGGCTGTGTCCAAATGGACAATATTACTAGATATATGATATATGTACATGATGCATGTCAGTGCATCAAAATTACATCCCATTGGTATTCCTAATCAAAGCTGGATCTTGCTTTTTTATGGTAGTGTAGTGGTGATGTGGGAATTCATTTGTATTGTGCTATGTCGCCAATGGCCTCCTATTTTTGTGCGCCGCTTTCTCTCCTCTCCTATTTTCCAATTGCGAATTGCGATCGATTTTGGTCAAAGGAGTGCGGAGCACAGGCATACACATGTATGGAGTTAGAGTGATTGGCCGATTGGACGGGGAGGGGTGCAGTGTACTAGTATTAGAGCTTCATGTTGATTGAGGGACCATTTGGCGACGGCTCTCGGTTCTAGCTGTTTAGCGGACGTTTTCTTATTGAAATCTGTCGGCAAATGGGTCACCAAACGGTATCTAAGTGGATGCTAACTAAATGTTATGTGACAGTCGTATAGCATAAAGCATAATCGTTTCCTCCTCCTCCTTAAAAAAGTTTCTTGTTAAGGAGTTAAGTCGTTTGAATTTGTTTCAACTATAGCGACTAATTAGTGTTATCCTGTCCTGATTTCGTTGTTTAATGTCTTTGATGCAACTTGCGCAACTCTTTAAATTTTAATTTTTAATCTTCAATTCTTCAATATCTTGCAAACTGACAAAACGGCTACTCATAGACATGGCGTAACGTAAAGAGGTCCTCTCTCGCTGTTCATACTTCAAAAGAGACGCCTCTCGATTTGGTTTGTTAACATTGTGAATGGGGTAAATGGGTCAAACCACCGATTCGATTCCCTCCAAACAAGTGAATTGCCTTAGTGCTCCTGTGCTCCTTTCTTTTTCTGACGTTTCTTCGCCTTCGCAACTTAAACCATTGATTCTAAAGGCGACTTACAATAAGCTCCAGTAATGTAGTTGTTATATTAATGCTAATTATTCTAATTATCTTTTGTATGTGATGATCTGTATTGTCCTTATGGTTAGTATTTGCATCAAGAGGCCCTATTCGTTGTTCGTTCATGGCCTTTGTTTGTGCAGCTTCATCCTTGCCAATGGCCACTGGACATTTATTTTGCCGGATGCCGCCAATTGGCAATTGTTTTGCCCGAATTCCTTGTTCCATCAGAATTATTCCCAAATTTATATGTTCATAGTTTTTATTTGTACAAGGAATATAACGAACATGTATGTGATCGTTTTGTAGCTTGTAGTTTCAGCAATATGTGTCATTCATCTGTACTGTTTGTACTCAATTTCAGTATATCGTAAGATAAGTCGGCTATACAAATGTCCTGTTTTTTTTTTCATCTTTCATTATTTGGAAATTGGTTTGGTCTCGTGGTGGTGTCATACCACTTTTCCACTTTTCTATAAACAACATTATTTACTTGTATTGTAATTTGTAATTTTCAACTTTCACTTTTGCAGTGAGGTGCGTTTTCGATGGGTAATCCACGTTATGCGGTCGTGAAGCTGAAGGAGGGCTCCGACACTGTCGAGCTGTACAGTTTACTGGTAAGCTTTATTATTATTATTATTTTCGCATGTTTGTTTGCTTTGAGGTGTTCTCTTATTTGTTTGAGCTTTGAGCACTCCATCTGATTCCCGTAGTCAGTTGCAGTATGTAGTATTTTTTCTATTTTTCATGTGCCACATTCGTGTAGTAACCAGTAATTTACCATAGTCAGGGATACCCAACAATATATAGCAATTGTCACGCCAATTCGCGCTGATTGGATTGGACAATAACAATAACGCAATTGCAACGCCCAATGTGCGAATGGGCGTGACAGTTGAGAATTGATAGATTGTTGGGTATCCCTGGCTGTGGTAAATTTCTGATTTCGGTTTCTACGCGAATGTGATACATGCAAAGTAGTAAAATATTGCATTCTACTGTATTTGACTAATTTGACGCGGAGAATCAGATGAAGTGGTCAAAAATAGGGGTTTATCTGAAGCTGAAGTGGGTATGACCAGCCTGACCGATTAAACCAAATCATTGTTATTATTTTTTAAATATAAATCTGTCTTTTGATTTCTGCTTGCTCTTGCTTCTTCCAAAGTGTTCATATGATTAGTGTTCCTTGCTTGCGCGGCGAAACGGCTTTATTAAGCTTATGAATAATTATGCGCAGTTATAATTCAATGGCTTTAATTTCACCGAAACTGGTGCGAACGTGTGTTATGCTAATATGCTAATAAACATAGTTAAGTGCAGGGCAACGTACGGGGGTCGGAGTGTACGCGTAAGCAGTTCCTAGTTTGTAGTAGTAAAGTAAAATATCTTGTGTTCTGGTATCTGTCTTAATGTACAAAGAAATTGACCAAACGATTCACATCGTCACATGCCTGTATTTTCGTGCATGAAAATATAGCTGAAGAGCGGGAGGAGAGCCCCCGTTAGCCCCGGGAGCTTTGCGGCAATGCGGCGTTTACTTTACGTCTATCTTTCCACTTTCCATTCCAGTAGTTAGTCGCATTTATGATTTATGTATGAATGGATGGGAAAGAGTAGATTTAGGATCATTTTGTCTCTTCGGTCGCCCGTGCGACCTACGGTCAACTACAAATTAGAGCGATGAGCGATTCCACGTGCGATAATTAACAACCCATTCAAAAACGGTGTCTCTGCTTCTCTGGCTTCTCATATTGTCGGTAGTTTCTCCCTTTCTTTATACGTGTCTTCTCTTTCTCTCTCTGTTGTTCATCGTGTCTGCATCTACCCTTGTGTTTATCTATGCCCCCTCACTCTCTTCTCTCTCTCCCCCACCCCCTCTATGTCTCTAAGTCTCTGACACTGATTTCTATTCCTCTGTGCTCTCGTTTTTGATCATTTTGATGTACTTTTCACATTTCTCCTCTTCTTTCTATATTTTTTTGCACAACACTATCTCTTTGGCACTGTTTATAACTCTACAGTCTCTAGCCTTGTGAGCGTTACATTAAATATGACTGTTTATCGTATCTAATTATCAGCCCAGGCTGGAGTTGAGGTTATTTGGTAGCTGGTGTGGCTAATGGAAATTTTAGCATATCAATTTTATTCTTCATTTGCATTTCCCATCGATTCGTTACTGTAATTTATTCGTAATTCATAATTACCTAATTGTCGTAGCCGTGGCTAATTGTGTGGCGTAGGATGTTATGCATGGGCTGAAATTTCCCGATAATTGGCTGTTGGGTTGGGAGGTGGGCGGGTGGGCAAACGGTTATGTATTTGCGTTCACCACAGCTCATTACGCGCACAGTGGGGCAATTAGCTGAGCATCCAGTATCCCGGTACCAGCTATTGATCGAATTAATAGCTTAATGAGGGGGTTCCCTATGCTGAAGCGTGCGTGTTGATTATGGGTTTGGCAATTATATATAAGTCAGGTTTCTGTACCTGAAGCTGAAGCCTGAAACTGCCAGAAGTCAGAAGACAAACATAATTATAATGTAATTGTGTAATTATCAAGTTGCTAAGTTGCTTTTAAACTCGACCTTTCTTCAGGTGCAACACGGTTACTTGGAAGTGTCATTCGTTGAACGGTTGCGTGATGCCCCACAATACGACGAACAATGCAGGTACTTAGTTCGAGACTTTTTTGTAACTTGGAGTTCTGGACTGAGTGAGTGACGAGTGAGGACTGAGGCATACGTTATTTTTGAAGGATTTGATTTAAACATAACGCTAGCTAATACGGCTGTGAATTCGATTTTTATTTGCATGTAAACACCTACGTGTTGCTGGCTTCGACGTTTCACAAATGTTTGTGCGTGTGTGCTACAAGCATTGTTTTATACCTTACAAAACAGGGTTCACAGTTCACACGACGAGCAATTTGTCATCTGGTGGACGGGTCGCCCAATACTCAGATTTCTGCTGAACAGCGGGACACGTCATATGATTTGAGCAACACTGTGTTGAAGCTCCAATAAAGGAGCACACTCTCGTAGCGTAAAATAATTATCTTTTGTTTTACAGTCTTGTATTCTAGTTCGTCGAGCCCGAATTCCTCTTCACAAGTAAGCAAGAAGCGTCGTATTGTGGATGCTTGTAATTCGGATCCCGATGCGACTTCAGAATCGAGTAGTCCAGCCCCTTTGTACGAGGTCTCCGATCTCAAAACCGAAGATAATTTTTCGGATAAACACCCGGCACTTATTAGTGCTCTACAACAGGTAACTTATTTAGAATTGAAGATTAAAGGTGTTGCGTATGGGTGTGGGTGACAGGGGAATATAGTAGAAATGCCTTCTTGAAAACTAACTAGTATAGGGAACTATGACGCTGGTTATGAGTCTGAGTCTAGAAGTGAGTACGTGCCTAGATGTAGGTGAGCGGTGCTGTCTTGCCGCGTCGCGTCTGACACCATTGATTAGTAGTACTGTAGAGCAAATGCAGCGCATAAGGTTAATTATGTCGTGGGATGGAATATGGAATCAATATGAATGGATGAATGACATATTTGTACACTAAATAAGTCACAGCATAACACACTGAGAAATAGCGTATCCGTATGATCAGCATAATATTTTAGTTTTTATTTTAGACACAAACGCCGAGATCCTTGTTTGAATTTGATGGCGCCTCAAATGGAAATGGAGGGGACGATGATGAGGTAGTTATTGGTTTTTCTTTGTTTGCTTTGTATTGAATTGGTTGTTTACTACCCCAGTCATGTTGCATTTCATGTGACCAGTGTACCACCAACCACTTGTCTTGTCGCTTGCGTAATCGTATACGTATGCGGTACCAGTCACTTGCTTTGCGAGAGCAGCACCAACGCACATGAGGGTTTAGTTAGTTGTGGTTGTTGAAGTTGAGGCCTCTTTATAACTTCAATTTCAGTCCTCCTCGTCCCTGGCACTGGAAAAACTCTATGAAGAGTATGCGAAGCGTGAGTCAGCGTCTCCGGTTGCAAGCGATGATGTAAGTTGTTTAGAATGTTGCGTTTTTTTTATTCTTGTCTTGTACCTTCATTCTTTCTTTTGGAATTTGTGGTTGGATTAATACTTTTTTTGCAAACCACTAATGAGAAGGCTTGTCTTCTGTATTCCGATTTCCGAACCCATTACTGTAGAGCGAACTGAATATTATACTGGTACATTGCCAGGATAGAGTGTAGTTTGTACCCTCTTTTTGCGTTCGTTTATTATGGCGTCTTTTAGAATGACTGTTTGTTTGATGCCGACCGTACGTCTTCTTCCAAATGGGATAACTCGCCTACGTCCACTTCTGCAGCTGTACTGGCTGATGACGTCAGTGGATCATCACCACAGGTTGGTGGTTGGTCTAGTTATTTTGAAAACTAGGATTTATTGGTTTTGTGGGATCCCGTGTCCCTCCGTGACTGGCCATTATACATACTGAGTGTTCGTTTTTCATCCCTCCTCATTCCTTTTGAAGCGGTATGGCACGTGGTTTTGAAACGTGCGTGCAACGTTCTTGCCGGATAACCACACGATACAGTAGTGGAATAATACATGGAATAACACTTGTCGAGCGTACGGTTCAAAACCATGTGTATCAATCATGCTTTGAATTTCCTTTTCTGGATTTCCTCTGGAACCACTGCTCACTCCTACCCTCATGTTCCTTCATGTTTAGTGTGTGTTATCGTGTTTTAGCAGGAAGTCAAATTTCTTGATGATGGGGGTCAACACAGTATTCGTAAAGAAAAGGTTAGTAAAGGAGAGACTAGTTGAACGTGCGCTCGGATATATTTTTTGTTTGCTAATGCTGAGGCTTGTAATTATTATTTTTTGTATTGTAATTGCTAGTGCTGTCTGAAGTGCGAGTGCGAAGGGTTTGTAATTTTGTTTGATTACTTGGCGCCTGCTTATGTTTGCGTGGCGTGGTTGTACTTGCTCCCAGCTGACCCAACATTTTGTATTTATGAATCTGGTCTGTGCACATTTTTAGTTTTGTGGCAAAATGAATTGTCGATACTCCAGATATTGCTTCTGTCTATATGATTTGTGATTCATGAATGATGTCGCTTGTGTTGTGATTCGCCGCCGGAATTGACCATATCTTTTACGTTTACTTGAGTTCCTGTTCTTGATGAGTTGTCCATGTTGTTGTGGTTGTGAAGGTGAAGTTGTGAGTGGGTTCTTGTGGTAGTAAGTAGCAAGGACGTACGCTAAGACTTAAAACTTAAGACTTGTGAGAGCGAGCGGAGGTGAAGTACGTACGCGCTACTCGTGATACTTGCAAGTTGTAAGTTGTAAGCACTATTCACTTCCCTGACGACGAGCGGACGATTGCACGTACTTGTTGTTATTGTGAACGTGAACTCTGGAAAGAGATATTGCGGAAAACATCTTGCTTAATATATGTTTATTTGGTTTCCTTATTCTTATGTTTTATCTTCTAGGCCACTGCCACTCCGATAGTGAACTATATGGACTCGATGGGCAATCCGACCGAAGCACAACTTTTGTTGTTGAAGATCAACCAGGCGTTTGATATGAAGGTGGGTCATTGGTTTTGATGTTTAATGGGGCTTATTCGTTTATTCCCTTCCCTTGGTCGTTTGCTCCAAGTTGAAGTTTCTGCCTTATGGTTGTCTTCTGTTCTGAGATTCTTTGCGATTGGTGACGTTTTTGTCCTTGCGAGTTTCGTAGGCTATATCCTGTTTCCTGATTTCCTGCATGACAAGAACTCATCGTGAGTTCGTGTCTTAGGTAGATATTTCATTTGCGTGTTCCTGATTGAGCTCTATTTATATGTGAACACGTATTTTTAGCCAATCCTGGACAATTCTATCACATCGACGCAAAATGATCGGCTGAAGTCACCGGCAGCATCTGAGGAGGAGCCAGTGGAGTGCAAGGTTTTTATTTTATATAATTTAGGATATAAGTTAATAAGTTATTGATTATTAAAATATTCCATCTTCTGGACAAGTTATAAGCAAGTTTTATCGAAGAAATAAGCACAAATTGATATGTAAATGTAAAGGTCTATTTATGCATTAGATGCTGAATTCACTATGTTTCGCGATCTAAGTATATACTGAAAAGTAAAGGGACGAAGCTCCCCTCCTCATCCTCCTACCCCCAACAGGACAGAATCACTTTTTGAGTGACGTCGTATAGTTAGTTACACGTAGTCTCTCTGAGCATTAATCAAGAATCAAGAAAAGATCAAGCAAGGCAGCGTCTCTGTTTAACTTTTGCCACATACGCTTCTTTTTTTGACGGACTTTTTCAGTGATTCAAATAATTGAACTATTTTAGAAGTGCCACGTTAAGTTGAAGATTTCTCGTATGCACTGTATCCGGTATCATCTCGCCATGCATTGGCCCCAAAAACAATTTGGGTGAGCCTTTATCTTATATATAAATATTTAATAACAAATAAACAACAACTAAGAGAGTGTAGTATTTAACAAAGAAAGGACTTCACAGGTTAGCTATCTCCCAAGAGGGATTTGTTTTGTATCTTGCTAAGTCAGTCCAACTTCCAATAACAATAATAATAATTAATAATTATGGCTTTTGGCTAGGTTATAATTATAACTTTTGGCTAGGTTAGTTATGTAAGTGGTAATTGGTTACTTTCGTACTTGCATTCTCTGATATCTTCATCTTCCAGCTGTTCACGATGCACCCACTCGTCTCATTTGAACGGAAACGTGAAGTTGCATATTAAGTCGAATCACGCAGAAGGAGCAGATATTATGGAACAAGTGTAAGATTCAGTTTTTTTCCCTTGATACAGAAACTTGTCTTTCGGTATACAATTCCAAGTTATGGAACATGTGCGAGCCTCGGAACCTCAGTATTTGTTCTCGTATTGGATTAACGATGGGCCTACTTCGGCGGGCGTGAAGGACAGTCCCAGCTTTAGTACTTTAATCCTTTTACCCTTTTCTTCAGTAGCGATGCGATGGTCGATGGATGGTGTATGCTGGCGGAGGAATGCTTCCCCCAACATTCTTCAAAGGTTAGTGACTAGTGTTTTATTTATTTTTTGAGTTAGGGGTTTATTTCACCACTTTATTGACACGTTAAATGAAGACTGGGTGTCATATGCGCTATAGTGGTGTTGGTGTATTTGCGGATAGTGGACCGGCCTACATATTTGTTCCTTATGTTTGTTGTATTTCTATATGGTATTACTTATTTGCAGGTTATTCGACTCTTACGCCTACGGCAGCAAGAACGATCCCATTTGGCCGGAAAAAGGATAAAGGTATTTCTTTTTTTCTATTTTTATTTTCCATGGTGGTTGTGCAATTGACTAACATAACAACGTTAATTGCCGCTTATGCTCGCGACTGACAATGATATATTAGGCTGAAAATTGACGTCCTCTTCGCCTCGATCCCCCCATTTAGTTCAGAAAGAGTGTGATGTTTTTATGAACATGTGATAAAGAGATAAACCCTGAAGCTACGATAGTTGAAACACTTATTTGTTAGAAGTTGGTACAATTTACCACTACTATGTATGTACTAGTGCACGTGCACGAGATCCAAAATACTATTTGCAAACATTACAATTTTTGACTGCGATTTAGAAGTATTGCGGGTCTGTATGTGTGTAGCTTATGTATACCAGTTGTCCGTTGCAGGTTGATCGTGTCCCGGCGCGGACTCCCGGAGTTGACACGGGCAGGAGCATTGCCGCAGCCGCACTCTCATCCACGAAACTCAGTCCTAAGATTGTTGCGAGACCGGTAAGCTTACTTCGAAGCTGTGGTGTGCCTCTCCGTCTCTCTTTCTTCGACTCTACATCTTTGTTTCTCTCTCTCTCCTCTCTCCATTTTCTCTCGACCCTCTCTGTCTCCTCTCCCTCTCTCTCTTTCTCGAAGTTGGTTTCTTTAGTACGTTTCCACCTTTTTAGGTCAGCGGCGTCAACATAGTGATGAAGTACGGCTATCGTAACTCGTCAACTTCTCTCCAGATGCCAACACTAGTGGGACAATTAAAGTGAGTTATATTATTTGGGTGAGATGCTAATTTATGAGCTAAGTAAGTTATGTTCACAGTTTTCCTGAAACTGAAGTTAGGAATCGTCGCAAAAGTAATCAGTATAAGGATTTGTTATGTCTTGTTTGAATATCAAGGCGATGAAGCCAGCCTTAGTGTTTGTGAGTGTGGGCGTGTGCGCGTGTGTGTATGTGATTGTGTGTAAGTGTGCAGGCGTGTGTGTGTTGTGTGTGAGATAGAGTAAGAGTGTGTAGAGTGTGTGTCTGTATGTTGAAAACGTGTCCAGTCTACCTTTGTTGTTATTTTCAGTCGCCGGCCTGCTCCGAACGTAAACATATCGACAGTATCGAGTATGCGTCCGGTTAAAATGGAAGAATAGTTTCATGAACTGAAGAAACAAAGTATTTGAAGTAGATGTGACCACGGCTGTCTCTTTCACCTTTCACGGGGACGGGGGAATTATTAAAGCGGTATAACATCTGGTCTCTGAAAAGAATTTTGGATAACTGCGCTCCCGGATGTGCATAGTTACACTAAAAATCTTGCACTGATTTGCGTACATTATAGCAATTATTGCATCCGGCATCCGTCGCAAAAATCGGCTATTTGTACCGCTTTAATCAATGACTTTGACTTTGACCTGTGTGCTCTTTGTTGTTGTTTGTGCACAAATGAGCATCTTGTTTTTAGTACTTTGCAGCCTCGGTCTTTTGAAATAATGCTCTTTTAAGATGCTCGCACTTTTATTTTTTACGTGGAAAGTATCCGTAGGCTGTCCCATTCTTAGCCTATCTTAGATACGTTGGGTTTTTTATTTTATTATGATATTTTATTCACTTTTAATTGTGTAGAGTGAGTAAGCTTTACGGTGTCACGTTACTTCCATAATTTAACTAATTGTCAATTGTAATTTTGTATATGCTTTCTTTGTAAGAGGCCCTGGAAACTGCGCGCGCAGCTGGCCTCAAATTTGGCGCTCGTGCGGCTCACTAACGATAGTACAGTAGGTATCTGGGAGTTTCCTCGTTGTCAGTTGGTATGAAAAGCAACTTCATTTTTATCGTCCATTTATATATTTTTAGCGATACTCACCTCTTGATTCCCCTTTTGTGTCACTTATGATTTGGCGTATTCAAACAGCTTTGCGTAAATATTGCTCCTTAATTGCCTAATAACAAATCTCCCAATGTTTTATTGAAAATCTCTCAGCTAATTATTTGCCTTAATTGCCTAACTAGCCTCTGGAAACAGGTGATATTAATATTAATATTAATAATAATTATACCTTATCATTTTTGTGTAGTTGTTGGTTGCTTTTTCCTCGATTCATCATTATGTGTGTTTGAGTGAGGAGAATTTGGATATATTCTGTCATTTTATTTAATTTATTAATTTTTTTTTTTTTTTTTTTTTTTTTTTTTTTTTTTTTTTTTTTTTTTTTTTTTTATTTTTTCTATATTAATGTTACATTATGTGTATCTTTTTTTAATTGTACATGGATACTGGACTGCTGGAGCTTTGGGAAGTTATACTTTTCTACAAATTGAAATATGTTTTAATTTTTGGGTTCTATGTCAGTTTAGTGTGTCCAAAGAGACATCAAAGTTCCAGAATTCTAATTAAATAACAATATTCTTATTGCAATTACATTGAGGCCTTATCTTGCGACGCAACTAATTTGTATTTGTAATTATTTTAGTCACAAATTTGTACTGTTAACAATTACCACAGAGGGTGTTTGTAAGAGTGGCGTAGATTTAATTAATAGACATTAATATTTCTTGTTTGATAAAAAATTTCGTGCTTTATTTTTTAGTATTATTATTTTGTGAATAAACATATATTGTCACTTATTGTTTATAAAGAAGGGACTTGGTACAGAGCAGCTAACTGCCTCAACGGTTATTTTTGTGAGATTATTTTGGATGCGGTTTTTAGTAATTAGTCAGTTCGCTAATTGCACTTGGTTTTGCTTCGGTCATTTGCTAGCTGCGGTAGGTCGCGAGATCGTTGATGTAGGTCGCTCGATCGCTGCGGTAGGTCACTAGATCGCTGTAGGTCCTGCGATCGCTGCGATAAGCCGTTAAATTGATGTGGTAGACCGTATACTACTTTATGATGGTTTGTTTCACGACATTATGTAGCCCTGTAGAACCGTTGCGTCCACTAGTCTGTCTGATTCGGGTTTAACACTTGGGCTCTTAAGCAGTCGTTCGTGAATATAATTATTGCAGTAACTGAAAAGAACAATGAGCCACCTAGAACACGTACGGAAACTCCTTCCTAAGCTTACGTACACGATGCGCAAGGTATTATTATTATTTACTTTTGTTAGTGTGGCTATGCTTCATGTATCTAGTTGTTAACACAGGTAAACTAGGTGGTACTATAGTGTCTAACAATAAGTAGGTTACTTACGTGGGTTCTAAATCATAAGCTGGCTACGTGAGTGATTGGATATCGTATGTGTAGGTGGGTCTTAAACCACACTCGTCAGCTAGCTACGTGATTCCTAACTAAGCTACATACAGTCATTCATCCTCCTAAAAGTATTGTTTTGTGAAACCTTAGGGTACATGCGGTCGTGTTGGAGTAATCGGAGGATCATTGGAGTATACTGGAGCCCCGTACTTTGTCGCCATCTCTGCAATGAAATTGGTTGGTTGTGGATGTATGCTTAGCCGTATTAAGTTTTTTTTTCTGAGTTTATAACCTGAAATAATAGCTTGGACTACGGTCATACCAACAGTGTATGAGACGATAGCCGATAGAAAAGGAGCGATAAAGAGTAGTTAAGATCTTTGAAATGGAGAGAGCGAGATAAATAGAGAGAGAGAAATAGAGAGAGAGAGAGATAAAGAGAGAGGGAGAAATAGAGAGAGAGGTAGAGAGTGATAGGATACGTACATTCGCTTAATTAGACTTTCAGGGAGCTGACATGAGCCATGTATTCTGTACAGAATCCGCTGCTACAGTAATCAAGTCATTTTCTCCATCTTTGATTGTACATCCCGGATGGGATCCGAAGAAAGTTTTGTCGACGTGGGTTATAACTTTATTTCCTTCATTTAACAATAACAAGTTGGTCTTACTCTGGCGCACTTTTCTTTGTATGGCCGGCAGATGTTCACCGCGTTGCTCTCACTGGGAACTTCTCGCTCGCTTTGCACATGCCTACTTTTTGCCCGGGCCTTGCGCGAGTTGGGCGTGGTATTGTGGCAGTTAATATGACCAAATATGAAATTCTAGCTGGGAGGGAAGACTTTCCACCCAGCTTACAGTAGGTCGTTGAAGGTTCCCGCGTTTGGACTGTCTTGTACTAGGACCAGGACTTGGTCGAGACGAGTCTGCGAAACCACTCGTCATCGCTGTGCTCGACTACGTGAAGGAGAACGATGTCCCTCTGGTCATTGATGCGGTTTGTACGTTTGTAGTAGTTATGATAAAGAAAAATAATGCTCTACATTTTTCGTAGGTGTGGGTGTGTCCCTGTATTCATGATCGGTTTAGTGCAGCAAACCAAATCTGACGTGAAAGCTATCGACCCTGCGCACTGTATTCTATATTAAATAAAAAAGGTCCGCGGTCGATGTACAATATCAGTTGGCGAACCTTTGGCTCACATATGGCACACCTTTGGCGTGCGCGCACTTTTCTGCTTTCCAAACGCTTACACTTCGAAAGTAAAGTAGTTTTTGCAGGATGGTATTTTCTGGGCTTGTGAGATTGGAAAATCCCTCCACGCCCTTCCGTCAGTCATTTATACACCAAATAAAGGGGAATTGGATAGAATGTGCAACACTTTTCTTGGAAAGAAATGTTTGGATATTGACGATGAAGGAGAACGTGGGTTTCTATACTTTAAAGGGAAGTACCGGTCGGTTTTTGAAAAACATCGAGTTCACCAACATTCTCGTGCAGCCTATGCAAATGACAATAAATTAGAATAAAAAATCGAGCTAAATTCGATCAAATCAGCATAAATACGTAAGAATTCGGTTGTCCTTGATGCGTTTCAAATACCGGCCGGTATTTCGCTTGAAGTTATAAAATAAGGATAATACTAACACAGAAATAGGTTTATTAAACAGAAACGTGAAGACCTATTGTTGCCAATTGTGTCGGATGTTTGGCATTAGAGGCTCTGAATAAGGAACAGCGCCGGTTATGTAAGTTGCTAAATAGTTTTGTCCCTTTTAAAATCTTTCATTGAAAGTATTTTCGTTCAACGGAATATTTTGCAGTCATCGAACTGGTAAAGGAACTCGCCAAGAGTATTGGATCCTCTATTTTCGTGAAAGGACCATCGGATATTTTTATCAGTTCTACCGGTGCTAGTGAGTTAAAATTTTTATTTGCTGTATGCAAGATTGACTTTACAAAAGGCACGTATCTTTATAGAAATTAGTTAAAGCCGTTGAGCATTCAGTGGAACTCGTCGTCTACAGAGGTTCACTGCTAGACGCCTCGTGCACATGCACCCTTCAATCTTCAATCCAGAAGCACGAGCTGGAAGTTAAATGATATCCATTTTATTTGTAGGTTCTGTCGGACGTGAGCCTGGAGGTCTGCGTCGTTGTGGTGGTCAGGGCGATGTGACCGCAGGAACACTGGCTATCTTCGCACTTTGGGCAAAACGGTAGCTTTTCGTATTTTATTTTCCGAAATATTCGGTGTCTTTTCTTTTTATACTATATTCTGACATATTGTGACATATTCATGATTGTAGTGGATCTTTTTTTACGCTATCGATGAACGATGTGCATAATATACCGTTTGTTATTAAAGCGAAAAACCGGCCATTTTTTGAAACGCATCGTGGACCTGAATTCTCACGTATTTATCCTAATTTGCTAGAATTTAGCTCGATATTTTATTCTAATTTATGTTCATTTGCATATGCTGAATAAGAATGCTGATGTACTCGATGCGTTTCAAAAACCGGCTGGTATTTCGCTTTAAACATTTTTTTCTTTATTTCAGCGCGGAACTTAAAGAACCTCATATTGCTGCCAGTCTAGCGTCCAGTGAGTTGGTCCGCCACGCATCCAAACTGGCATTTGAAAAGGTTTGTTTTCATCATTTATGGGGAATGCAGTTAGAATAATTAGTATGATCAACTACAGAATATATAAAATAAGATAAAGTTTTAATAGTTTGTGCCTTACGTGCGCCCGGATGATGTGAGTTTTCCTAATAAATAAGTCCTTTTCCAGATTGGCCGCGGTGTGGAAACGCCGGATATAATTGCAGAAATTGCTCCGATTTTGAAGCTAATTGACGATCATGTTTGTCGAAGTGAAAATTGAGAATATTAATTTGTTCGAGTTAATTAAAACATCGGTCATTCAATTGTTACTGACATCTTTCATCATATTGATGCGCAAATTATAGTGTGGTAATCAATATTTAATGTTTAAATTGAAGATTGCGCTACTCTAGTGAATTGACTACTGGTACCGTACATGCAACATGCCGTTATAGAACAATGGTTTTCGCAATCCTGGAACATTCCTAGCTTTAGATTTTACTCCTTCATAAGCCCGTTGTATTTACTTTTCCTGTGTACTTATAGAATAGTTCCCGTAGACCCGTAGATAACAAACGATATTCGAAGAAAACTACAAAATTCAAAGTTGAGTAGGTTGATGAGATTTGAATTTGACGGGTTGTTACAGTTATTTTGTCATGACACCAAGTTTACGCCAACATTTATTTGGTTTGCATTTGTTTTATTTTATCGGTGGCTTTAGGCTTACTGCCCTGGTGCTGTTTTTTTTCGGAAATGACTACTTACCATTTATTTTTGTTGCTTACTATTTCCAATCTATTCGCACTTTTATTATTCTTTGAATAAACATTTAAAAATCCTTCAATTCTACGATATGCGAACGTCAGCTTCAAATTCAATTCTGCATAAGACTTCGAGCAGTAAGATAAAATAAATCTCGTACGCCACAAGAGCGTGCTCTTTTATTCAAGAGTAGTTCAATACATTGTTCAAGGCTTAAAGCCTTGATCGTAGAGGTTCTGAGCCTTAGGAGACGAGCTTCAGAAGATAAATTGCTCAACGTCTTCGGGCTCGGCCCCCCGTGAATTCCTCACCGGGCGGTGGTTTTCAAAGTTGTTACGGGCCGGAATCCAACTTGGGTCGGAAATTGCCATATGGAAGAAACTCGTGCCTAATGCTCCGGACCTTTGCGGCATGGGAAAACTGTAAATTGGGGCTATATCACTCTTATATATACATATATACATACATATATACATATATATACACTATATATACATATATAATGCTATGCATTTTTTCGTCCTATCTTTGATTTACTACTTTGAATTTTAAAATCATTGAATTCTTTCATCGTCTCTTATGGCGTTGCGCTCTTTCTAAGAGTCTAATAAACATTTCTAAACATTTGAATAAATTAAGGCGAAATACCGGTCGGTTTTTGAAACGCATCGCGGGCAACTGAATTCTTATAGTTTGTTCCGCACTCTGTGCGCAACTCTAAACCACATCAGGGTTACCGTAGCTGGGCCGGAGAGAGCCGCCCGTTTTAACACCTGCACATCAATAAACTAAAAGTGGGAGATGAGAAAAAGAAAATGGCGAATAAAATGTTATAACTACGGTGGTTGGATGTAATCGTTGCTCTAGCGCTGAGCATGGAGTGATTCTATTCTGCAACACTGGATGACCTCTGGTGTAACTCCACTCTTCTATATGTCCACTTTATTGGAGATTGAATCAGGTAACTTTGACTTCAGTATCACTGTTATTTTGCTGTCTTGTTTGTGAACGATTGAAGGTTGCTATGTTCTATGTTTGACATTTGTTTACTGGGGGTGGCAAATGGTACATCCATGGCTCCAGAAGAACACAGTTACTCGAATTTAGCTCGATTTTTTATTCTAATTTATGTTCATTTGCATAAGCTGCATAAGAATGCTGGTGTACTCGATGTGTTTCAAAAACCGGCCGGTATTTCTCTTGAAACGCAAAAGATGTATGTGTACAAATAAGGACGTCAAGATTGCACGTGTAAGAAACACGTTCATATTTTCAAACGTATTACGCCACAGAATCTGTATTTTTCTCTTTCGGGGTAATTATAATGCTACAATATTAGTATTTATTGCGCCAAACAATGTCTTGTAACAAGAGTAACAAGTTTTGCCCGTTGTCAATGTGTTCCAAATTTATTACAAGCCCATGTCTTCTACTATACTTTTCACTAATTTATGGAATAAATGCGGAGAAAATTTACACTGCCTCTGAACTTATCGAAAATTGTATTTATTTGGTTCCTGGGCATTGTATATTTCATGAGAATCCTACACTTGAAGTGAGTCTTTCATTTTTTTTGTATTACTTGCGCATTGTACGTTCGAACATCAACCTTGAACCTCTAGCTCTGTACTGGGGTTTGCAGTTTGCAAATATGCCAAAAATGAATTTTGACTGCACTATAGAAAATCCGTTAGGGTAAACTTCGGTTTGGAATTATTTCGGTTTTTACTTGTCATATTGATTTTTGATTCAAAGGCACCATTCGTATCAGAATTCCATGCTGCTTCGAGTTACAAAGAAATAAAATGTCGGAAACATATAGAAAAAAAGTTAGGTGGATTTGAAGATTGCATTTTTTCTAGGTTTACAAGAAAACTTTGTGCGACAAGTAAAAACCGAAGTTTACCCAAAAACCGAAATAATTCCAAAAATACTCTAATAACAAAATTCAGTAAATAAAACACGAGAATAATCAAAAATATCCTTTTAGCTCTCGTGGCTCATTCTCAATTATGAGAGCTGCGCCCTCAGATGTATAACTGAGGCTTGCAAATATCGACAGCCGGTTGACGGGGTTATATTACCGCCAGGTTTTTCCATGGATTCGTTTAATGAAACATGTTACGGTTTACTACAATGGATCGTGATTGGATCTACACAGGCTTGTGAAATTATTTTTACCTACTCCTTAGTTTTGTTTGCCTGTCGCGCTGTTGGCTCAAGGCAACTAGTAACAATCTAATGATAAGTAAGTGGAATAAATTAAAAGTGCATCAACATAGATTTTTTTATGGTAGAACGCTGGACGGCTTGATAATATTGTCGGATAAATTGCCACTGTTTACCAAGGATCTGTACGCATACAGTGACAGTATAATCGAAGGTCTATCGATGACGACTTATTTCATTTTTTTAGCAATTCCACACCGATATCTGTTCGGACCTTACACAACAAGACGTGTGCAGACACTACGTGCGTCTCGTAAGTGCCATGTTTTTTCTACGCCTACAGTACCTTCATACTTCATAATACTGCACATTTCGCTCCCTTCCCTTTATTGTATTCATTGTTTTATATTCAATAGATTATAGCATGCATCACAGCCAGGTTACCTATCAAACGTCAGAAATGTGCGAAACGTCGCATATGTATGGCTCGCTCCTGGCGCACAGCGATTTTGCGTCGATGTCATATTACTATCGTTACAGTGCTAAGGCTGCAGCTTCTAGCGTGGCGCCCGCGGTACAACTAAATATATCGAGTGCCTTGCTACCCTCTTGTTTCGGGAGGCGTAGGCTCAAAATAAATTAATTTTCACTTATTTTGTAATTATATTTTTACTCAATTCCAATGACAGCTTTCCGATGATCGTCCGAGGACATTAGTCCTATACGAACGGAATAAATGCTTGAATGAGAACGACGAGAGCGTGATGCAAGTCTGCAGTGTGGGTTATTTGTAATGAATTCTTATTATTTCTATTCATTCTATAATACTGTTGTCTCTTGCGTATAAATTGCTCTAACGGGCTTTTACCGAATACAGCTTTGCGCTTAGTTTTCGTATTTTCTTCTAGTTGGAACTACGCTATCACTACTACTTCACATCTTGGCATAAGCCTCATAAATATTTTGTCTGCAAGGATCACTGTTTGTTTCTTTGCTTGTTTGTTCCATGTGTGTCCCGACGTCCCGAGGGGTACTTACAACCTGATGTTTTCTGTTTAGAATCTTGAACATGTCTGTGTCCGTCCACCAGCTAGAATGCGTTCGTGTGAATTCCTCGTTGATGAGGCTATATCCGAATGTACGAGAAATATCAAATCAAGTGGATGTCAAGGAGTGCTCTATCGGTTCTCGACGTATTGTGAGGTAGATTTCTAATTCTTTCTCCCTCCCTCTCTCATCTCTCCCTCTCCCCACGAGGAGTGTAGTGTAGAGTACTGTAATATCTGTAATTCATGTTGCTCAGGCCGATGACTGCTTTGCCCTGGAACGTTTTCTCATTGGAACGAGAGAATTCTCTTACAATAATGAGCAGCTGATCGTGGTCTGTTTTTACGGGTTTATTTTATGTTGTTCAATGTAGATTCAATGTCTGCATATGCATATGTTTCATATACAAAACCCATTATCCACAATTAATATTCTTCTTATTAGGGAAATATGGCCTCGTTTTTGCTCCACTGTGGCGCTGGTATTTCTACAGATAATTCTTCGAGAACCATTTGTTCAAAAACGCTGGTGAGGCTTGATTTTTTTTTAGAACAAAATGCTTATGGACGTAAACTTGACGTAACTTGACCAAGCAACAAACAGAGCAACAAAAGAGGTGCCAATGCTTGAACGAAGTAACTATTATTATCCTTTTTTAGCATATATACTCCAACTATACGAAGGCGTTCCACGACTCGTTTTGCCCCGAACTCTCTAAAACGACTAATTCTACACTAACATTGAAAAGTGCTTGTCAGGTTGTTATCTTAGCTTTATGATATCAATGTCGTGTCTAACCTCAAATTTGGGTAATTAATCCGGATTGTGATGACGTAATATTATTTGATGTACACTTTTTGTTGCTGCGGCCCTCTAGTTACGATGAAATAGATACGAAAAGAGGTAGTCAAATTGTTCATTGTTTATTTCATAGGCACAAGAAAAATGTTAATTTTAATATCTTCTAAAAGGTATGATTCTCATCCATTGAACGTTGAGCTTTACCATTTCAGAAAACATCCCGGCCTTCTGAAGAGCAGTAAGTCTTATTTCATTGAAAATTAGTATTAATCATAGCTTTGTTTTCCACATTCAACAATATTGACGTTATAGTTATCAGGACATTATGCTAGTTGTAGGGCTAGATTATGAACACTTCCCTTCACTCTTACATGTGAAGTTTCTGAGCTTCAATATAATGTCATTTAGAAAACCGCAATCAGCCTCCCTACTCATACTGATTATTCTTTTCGTTCTGGCCACGCTAGTTATTCTGATCACGATTTTCTTTATTCGATATATTCTTTGCGGCCACACTTTGTCAATAATGCATGGGAAGGTATGATTATTTTCGATTAAAGGGAGTGGCCCACGAGAAGAAAGTTGTTCTCAATTTACTTGTACGGAATGTCCGGTACTTCAGAAATTTTACCGTGAAAACCGCATTGCTTGAAGCCTAAAACTCACAGAGTTATTCCCCGTCAAACAGTTCGGCCAGGTACCGTAGTCAGCAACGTCAAAATTCGTTTTTACGGTTGATATCCGTTCATTTGCATTCTTTCTCTACGTAATAACGGTCAAACGAACAAAGATCATTCCTACGGTTCTAAAGAGGCGTTTCCAGTACAGTAATGCCCTAAAAGCGCAAAACATGTTACTGGCTACGGTACCTGGCCGAACTGTTTGCCGGAGAACAACTCAGTGAGTTCTAGGCTTCAAGCATTGCGGTTTTCACAGTAATATTTCTGAAATTCCGGACATTCCGCACAAATAAATTGAAGGGAACTTTTATCTCGTGGGCCTCTCCCTTTAAGGTAGACCACATCGTGCTTCAGGTTCTAAGCGAGGCAGCAAATTGCACAAAGCCTTTAAGCTAGCACCGGGGCTAGTAGTTTTCTTCTTCTCGAAACAGAGATCCAATCGAAAATTTCGTTCAATTAAATTCAGTTAGCTTTACTTATAGAACTCACGCCTGTTGGCCGACAGTGACCATCTGAGCGCGCTTCGCGAGCGAGATTTCAAGCCAATTAAACGGAACGATTCGATAAAAATGGAAATTTTTGTGATAAATTCATTGGAAATGGTCGATGGAGGGTAAATTTCTCGATACTAACGTGCACATATGAACTGGCAAAAGCTGAAAGTAGTTTACGCCGGGAATATGTCGGTGGCCGGGTCCGGACGAGTGTTTTTTCGGGTTCGAGTCCGGACCCGGATGCACTTGTAGTAGTTATGAAATCATCTTTATCTTTCAAGCCACCCCTTGTATTTCGACGGAAGAGGCGAAGACCGTTCACTTGGATTCTTTGTGGATCTAAATTCCGAAGTTGTATCACCCAATTTTGTAAGTATTGATTGATTTGTTTTCAATTTGTGTGCCGCGCCTACATACAATATGTAGTACTACACCATATACTCTAGATTTTGATGTAAGACACAGTTTATCGATTACCGCAAATAATGTGCAGATGAAGCAAATTTTCTAACACTAAATTTCTTTCTGTTTCAGAGCAAAAGCAACTACACAAATGATGTGTTTGAGTCAAATGTCGCCAATTCGCAAACCGAGGTAAAAATATTTTATTGTTAGCATTATAATAGCTGATGGCTGTGTAGGACGGCAGCACAATTCTGATCGTGTCGGAGACACTGTTCTTACACTCTTACAAAGTACTGTGCGCGAAAGTAGTGCCAGTGGGGTGCCGCTGTGTGAGCATTTTCAACGCGTAGCTTACAAGGATTTACAGTGTCTCATTTCATTTCAGGAAAAGTCCGAAACCGCCGCCAAACTTTCGATCCCCGGCTTACGTGATAAGAAACTATTTTCTGTGGCTATTATGTTAGTTATTATTTTAACGGTTATAGCTCTCGCGCACGTAAGTTCAACTGATCCAAGTTTCTTTACCTCTTCACTAGAAATTTCATAAAAATGTCCCAAAATTATTTTCAAGGCACAATCCCGATGGCGCCTATGTCTTTATCGAGCACACACTTTTTGCTACAACTTCGAGGCTTGGAACTGATCCACTGAAGTTTATTTTGGTAGGAAGTTCGAAATATTTCTTAAAAAAATGTTGTTTTATAAATTTGTTTGACGCGATCGACGTAGGAGCGTGCTCAAAGTGATTACAAAAAAAATCAATAAAAAAACAATAATTTTTTAGGAGCAACCGAAAAGTGCTTCGATAATGCGTCACTACGAGTTTCAATTGCAAGACGATGAGAATCCGGAGGGAATTTTAGATAACGGTACTTATACCGATATACATACTTTTGCAAAATAAGATGCCTACACAATTTGCATACCACCCATCTAACGCCACTTCATAGCGGTGCTATTATTTTTGAGCTCACAGGTGAGCGGCACACGTCTCGCTTTTCTAATTATAACTCCCAGTTTCAGGAAGCACGATGTGCATTGGAGTTCTGAAGAGACCTGAACCGGGCGACCGTAAATTAGTAGTAAAGTTGATTGGAAATGAGTTCGGAGCTCGCGGCACTACTCTGGCTCAAGTGTGCATTAACAATAGTGGAGAGGTTTGTTTCAACATTATTTCCTCACCAAGGGTTATTGTTACTGCCACAGTATTTCAATCTAGGGATCGTGTTGTTCTATTACGGATGTCAGATTTGCAATGTTGTATTTCTTATTGGTTGTGATTTTTCCAAATTCAGTGATTTAGTATATTCTTTACTAAGCATAAAGATTCAAACTATATAATTTCATTATTTAGTATTACGTTTGCTCGGAGGAGCGCAATTACAAACCGCTCAAAACGGAATCAATTTATGATTGGGACGCGCTTATGTTGTTGATATTTGTGAGACTTGGGACGTACATACAGGTTCGTTTACGGCGGGTAAAGTAAACAATGTAGAATTCATTCGAAAATGTAACGTGTGTGTTGTCAGATAATAGTGGAAAGAACGTTACGGCATACTTAATATTTCGTTTGTCTACATACAGTGTCGTTGAGGCCCGTAAGCGGCTCCTGTTTTCAAAGTAAAAGTTTGTGATGATATACAATTATGTTAGGAGGTATGCTACTGGAAGTCTTCTAATAGGTCTATCCCGAATTATTCAATCAACAATTTACTTGCAGGTTTACGCTGGAACAGCTGCTAATCAATATCTAGTCGGAAGTCTGTTGCTTCCCGTCTACTTCAGATATATGCCCAAGATTGAGGCTCGCCTAGAAGTGGATGAAACCAATGTCAGTTTATTAACCTCAGCCTGTCCGCGGCGCTTTCACACATGCTTAGCGCTGGCATGGCACAGTCCTTCATCGGGCAGCGAAACGTTCGCGTACTCTGCTCACTGCCGTGCTAGTTTGAGTTTACACCTCAAACTTTCAGAATGTAAAACTAGGAGATTACTCCCAAAAACGAACATATAATTAGTACTGCGTACAAAACACAGAGTACCGATAAGGTTTTTTTATTGGTAAACAAACAAC
This sequence comes from Pelodera strongyloides, assembly GCA_036852015.1. Classification (NCBI taxonomy): domain Eukaryota; kingdom Metazoa; phylum Nematoda; class Chromadorea; order Rhabditida; family Rhabditidae; genus Pelodera; species Pelodera strongyloides. The sequence continues at coordinate 280,969 of JAANDG010000011.1, forward strand.
CATAATTCCAGTGCGACATCTACATACCGAAAATGGCCGCCGAGAAAAGGATTCATTTAAATGCATACGTTTTTAAAAGACAGCAAAAGAACGTCCCAGAAAATAAAAAGACCTCTAATAGAAATGACGAAGAACAGGCGGAGACAACGGCTCAGGCTCAGGCTGAGACTCAGGCGTAGGCTTTGGCTTAGGCTCAAACGCAGGAGTCGCTTAGGCTGCGGCTTGGTAGCACCAACAATTTTGTACATTGACATTTCCAATTAATTTAATTAATTTATATTGTTTTTGATTTAATCAGTACCATATTCGTATTGGAACATCATTTAGTTTCATGCAAATGTTTCTTTATTAAACAATTTTTTTCATGAGAATCATACTCATACATATATTAGTAGTAATATTTGTACTAATGTTGAAATCGATTGTGTGTGAAAGCGTTAAATTACAGTTTTTAAGAAAAATGTGTTTGGAACGTGGTTAAATTTAAATTTTTGTGTGTTGCCTAAAATAGAATCTAATTCAACTTTACCATTGGTTTACAGCTACCCAAGTTGAATTCTGAATAAAAATCTTTACCGTATACATACGTTAACGTTCACTGTACGATTATCGCACAATAAAACAGCTAGGAAGAGCATCTTACAACCGAAACATGTATTGTATTTATGATGGTAACGAAAATTAATATTAGCAAAGGTAAAGCGGTATAACACTGTTTTGAAGCTAATTTTGGCCGTTTCATTCCCTGGATAGTATGTATGCAAATGAATATGACTGGAGTAAAATGTCGAGTTCATTTCCAGCTCACTGATTATGAGCATGAATACCTTGTCCCTCATGCGTTTCAAAACCGGCCGTTATGTTATACGTATACGGCCTTCGAATTTTTAATTTAAAGCGAAATGCTAGCCTCTTTGGAAAATTTGCATACGAAAAGCAAATCCCATGTATCCTATGCTAATTTTGTACGATTGCCGTGGACGATCGTACAAAATTAGCATAGGATACATAGGATTTGCTTATCATATGCAAATTTTCCAAAGGGGCTAGCGTTTCGCTTTAAATGTTTATACCAAATGTTGCAACGCATTTGAGTAGGAAGCTGCTCAAGCTCCAATAAAATCCAATATTTCCTTATGCAATTTAGTACTGATGGCTTTTGAATAGCGCACGTGGCGTTCCAGAATTTATGACTTACTCTTCTTTACTTCAATATTTACTGGTGTCGAAAGATTCAGGTCCCTTTACTTATTTACACTTGTTTTTTTTTAGTAATCAATACACATTTATTATAAATTCACTCAGCACTGTACTCGAACTCGACTATGGATACAAGGAAGTACCTGCGTTTTTTTGTTGCAAATTTTGAAGCTAGTAGCTTGTTTGACAAGACGTAAGTTGCCGATTTGCTGTGATAGCACAGGAAAACTAAATAATTGCCGAAACCAAAAAACCGCTAGTGGTCCGTCACCAAATGGGTTTCACCGAAAAAGCCATTTGGTGACTGGTTCGTGACCATTTCATGACGGTTTTCGATGAAACTTGGTCACCACATGTTTATGAAGTGGTCACGAAATGTGGTCCAAAAAAAAAACAGTGAACCGTCGCGAAATTGGTACACATTTTTTTAGAGCACAAAGTTTCAAAAGCATCACAGTTTCACAGAAAGTACTATTTCAGATGCACTTCATGTTTCCCAAAAGTCACTGGATCTCTACTTTGTTAGTATGTATCATTCTGGCACATGTTTGTGGCTCTAATGCGGCTCGGCGAACCCGCGAGGATGGTGTCCAATACGTGGGTTAATAATAATATGGTTTATTGGAAGATAATAAATAAATAAACAAAGAAAGAGCATGCAGTGTAATAATGGACAACTAATGTCAAATGTCAACCAACAGGAACCCTAAGACACGGAATCTTTGAATCCATTTCTTAAGTGCTCATCATAACTTAAAGCGAAATATCGGCTGGTTTTTGAAACACATCGTGTACGCCAGCATTCTTATGCAGCTTAGGAAAATGAAGATAAACCAGAAAAACAATCGAGCTAAAATCGAGCAACTTTGCATAAACGTAAGAATTCAGCTGTCCACAATGTGTTTCAAAAACCGGTATTGAGTTTTAAGTATTTGACTAAGGAATGTAATCACAGGCACGCACGGCAAATGTGTTGTCAAAGTTGTCGGGATTATCGATGTAACGCTCTAGTTTCTCCACACAATAACCATACTTCAACAATAAAGCTACTTATGCCAACTCTTCTGATTAAAGCTAGTTATGACTTACTTATGCCATCACTATTATAAATTTCGTAAAAAAATACTTCAGAAAGATGCATGTCTTGAGCCGACAAGTTGCGACTACATGCAGGTATAGTCCTAATTAGTTGGAAACAGCGGCATTGCAACCTTTTCTTGTAAATAAATAAATGTTTTGCGCTTCAAGAGTGTGCACCTTTTTACATAAGGGTGGTACAATAGAGTTTCAAAGTTTATTATGGCATTTTCCGAAGCGGTCCTCAGCCTTAGCAGCAGGCGGCAGTTGTACATATATTCAGCTTACAATTAGAAGTACCTGCATGAGAATCATGATGTATTCATAACTTGCATAATCACATTTCAACCACATAATTACATTGTTCCAGAACAATACCTGTTTACTACGATGCCTTCGAAGACATTGTTATCAAGTTTCTGATAATTGTACATCACTGTTAAGGACAGCGTTTTTACATAGCGTATGTTTTTCGATTCCTTTGGCCTACCTCGTCAGACGGCCTCTTTCTTACATTGGATCTAAACGCCTAACATGGCGAGCGGCCTACTTCTTTTCTAAGAACCTTCGGATGTCAGACACATCGCGTATTCCACAGGCATGCAGTTAGCAAACGCAGGAATGTAACTTGCAAATTGTGCTAGTGCTCACAGTCTAAAGAATAGATTTCAGCATCTACGTGTGATCTTTTCATGGTTTTGCAAGTACGAGAAACGGCTCAACTGCAGTGTTATCATAGAATCTGTGGGTCGCTGTTTGGCTTGTCATGACTGTTTAAGTGCAAATAACCAATGTAGCAGTGGTACAGGTGTAGCTCTGTTTTGAAGGAGCCTTAGACCTTAGCTACCTTAGATACCGTAGAGCTCATATTCGACATCGTGTAAGAAGCTGCATGGCTATCGCCTTCACGTTCCTTGAACTTGAATCTTGGATATTCTCAAAAACGGAGACGAGTTATCTCGTTTTAAATAGTATAAACCAGAAATCACTCCATCGTTTAGCTACTTACATGGGCATGGGAAGCGTGAACTATGCATCAACGGTTGCTTGCTAGGGGGAGTGTGAGTGTGCGTTTGTGGTGTATGTCAAGGAACCTCGATGGATTAGTATCAATAAATTAAGTCCGCTTTTAGTCCAAATACTTCCCCACAAACAATCTCCTGGGCGAACTCTACTTGCGAAATTTTTGCTTTGATATCAAACGCTACAACGGCCATCCTTGCCAGGTGAGCTCGTTTTAGTGCTCCAAACATCTATTGACTAGCAATTATCCTGGCTTTTTCTTCATTTTATCCAAACCTACAATATGTACATGGTTTGTCGACAACATTCAGTAAGATTATTGTCGGTATTTTATTGATAAATAAAAGCTGGCGTATGATTTGAAAACCCAAAGCAAAATGTTCGATCTGTGTATATCCATCTAAATCTATTCAGTACAGTAGAAAATTCCAGCGTATTGTTAGAACAGGTCCCGACAAGTGTATACGTACATAGACAAAATGTGTCGTCAAGCTGATTTACGTTGTCAAGCTAATTTATGTTGTCAAGCTTCAAAGGTTAATTACCACAATCTAGGGCACTAGACCCATTCAGGCTATCGACAGCTACTGCACACCGAACCGTAAGAACAGGCACTGCAAAGAGGTGCAAAATTTTCATCTGATGGAGTGCACGAAGGAAGTGCTTGGTCTATGTGAAGAGTATATCAAGAGATACGCTGCGGAGTGTGACGAAAATGATAAAGTATGGTATATTGGTTTGTTTGGCTTACCACACTCACACTGAGGAAACTCGGCCGGTGCGCGGCGTACGCCAGGCCCGAAGGTGTGAGCCTCCGCACCTGGACCCTCCCGTTTTTTGTAGGTGTCGCTATCGGCCAAAGCTTCGCGTCGTAGAGAATTTGGGACCACGATACAAGTTCAACTGTTGTGTTGTGTTCAAGTGTTGGCTGTTCAACGAATTGCATTGAATTGAAAATCACATTCGCAACAGCTAAAATCTCTAACTTGTTGTAAGACGTCATCGACAATTGTCGTAGTATGCCGTTGACTTAAAGGGATCGGCTCACCTCAAATCGTGTCTGTTTTTTTCTGTTTCTTTATTTTCTATAAGGGATAATAAAAATTTGGAATACAAAAAGTAGTGTTATATTTCAATACTCACGAAGATATTGGGTGATAAAGTGGTGGATCGATCGGCCCGAAATGAAAAAGTGTTAATTGTCCCATACAAACGCAGGACAATTACACTTTTTCATTTCGGGCCGATCGATCCACCACTTTATCACCCAATATCTTCGTGAGTATTGAAATATAACACTACTTTTTGTATTCCAAATTTTTATTATCCCTTATAGAAAATAAAGAAACAGAAAAAACAGACACGATTTCAGGTGAGCCGATCCCTTTAACCACAGGAAAGTGAAAACCCCGATTATTTTCAAAAAAACAAAGATTTCGCCCCGATCAAGGCCCGTTTTTGAGGGACTTGAACGGGGCGAAATCAGGGTTTTTGGTTTCCCATGACTGGTTGTAGCTTATAATTACTTAATTACTACCCTTTCCAGACAACTTGTGAACAACTAGAAAACCTGTTAATCTTCATACGTGACGTAGGATTGTCGAAAAACGAGACTTTTTCGATCGACGTGATTTTTTTTTCTTTTTTTTTGGACAATAAATTTCTTTCCTGTTGGACAAAACTACTAGTATTTTTCCTGTTCAGGATACATGTGATAAATAAAAGTTTCCTGAAGGATCCTAGCTTTTAACTTTAACACTGCTAACTTTTAATGCAGTATGTATAATCAGGGGGGAGCTTTATCTTATTATCGATAAACGCATTGTCAATGGAACTTAAAGGGAGAGGCCCACGAGAAAAAAGTTTTCCCCAATTTACTTGCAAAGAATGTCCGGAATTTCAGAAATATTACTGTGAAAACCGCATTTCTTTATGCCCAGAACTCGCAGAATTATTTTGCGGCAAACAGTTCGGCTAGGTACCGTAGTCAGAATCAATTTTTGCTTTTTTAGGGTATTAAAGTATTGAAAACGCTTTGTTATAATGGTAGGAATGTTCGCCATTCGTTTAATAATTATTATGTAGAGAAAGAATACTAATGGATGGATATAAACGGTAAAAACGTATTTTAACCTTTCTGACTACGGTACCTGGCCGAACTGTTTGCCGTGAAATATCTCTGCGAGTAATGGGCATAAAGAAATGCGGTTTTCACAGTAATATTTCTGAAATCCCGGACATTCTTTGCAAGTAAATTGGGGAAAACTTTTTTCTCGTGGGCCTCTCCCTTTAACTCCCTGAACAAAAAATTCCCCAGGCTTCGAAATACATGTGTTTCTTCTGCCCTGGTTACGATCTTTTACCCAAAAAAGACTCTTTTACTCTTCAGGATAGGTTTACGGATCTACTTCCCTTCTGTAGTGATATGTATGCTTACGGATTTGAGAAACGAGCTACGATTTGTAACTACACGTTGGTGAGTATTGCATATGAAACTTTGTTTGATTTTCTTATCTATAATGTGCACCGTGCCTTATATATGATGCGGCGCAGCACGTAGGTAAATGAATAGCGATGAAAAGGATCTTAAACATAGATTTTTCAGAAGGTGTTTGCCGATTTCAAGGACGAATTGCTGGAGAGAAATTGTCCACGAAGTTGGCCTCGTCGCGATAATAGCACGCGAAGCATGCAATATATAGCGGAACGTTATGAGAAGAACGAGAAGTATAGGAAGGACGCATGCAGAGTAAATACGTTCTTTACTACAGGTGGAACAAGACCGTCTCTTATTCTTCTCTTATTCTAAAACCCCCAGTAGTTTGTATGTTTACATTAACTTTACGAGCGAAGTTCCGCATGATCTTAAGGAGGATATTGATTGCAGATTCTGACGTATGTTCCTCCAAAAGAGCCAGAAAAACATGAATCAAAGTAAGTACTTTTTCTTAATTATTGATTTTTTCGTAGCTATACTCGTGGGCCATGGAGACTATTCGCTGCTAAAGTCCACCTTATTAAAGCGAAATACGGGCCGGTTTTTGAAACACACCGAGTACACCAGAATTCGTATGCAGCTTATGCAGAGGTGCATAAATTAGAAGTAAAAATTGAGCTAAATTCGTACAACTAGCATAAATACATCCAGTGGTCCACGATGCATTTCAAAAAACCCGGTATTTCGCTTTAACTTTTACAGCATGCTTCTCATAATTGTTGCGATCGTCACAATGTTTTGCCTACCTTTATTATTCGCTTTCATCGTGCTTCTCTGCATGAAATTTTCGAGGCGTGGGAGAGAACTGAGTGAAAATTGTCGGCCAACGATTGTGCTGGTGAGTTTCTTCTTCGAGGCTGATAAGAAATAAGCTCGACTAGAAAGTGAAGTGACTGATGTGCAGTATTCGCGTACTGCAAATATCGCATAGATGATTGACGCGTAGATAGTCAAGGGCGATCGAAGATTTACCATAACTTCTCTTAAAATGTATCGTATCTCGTAGGTCACTAGAAAAAATGGTTGTTGGGGTGACTCTGGCGAGGACCGGTACGCTAACTTTCTACATTGCTTATCGGAGTCGGTTGTTGTAGAAGTGCACTTCATCTGTATATTTATTAAAATGGTTTTGCTTTCAGCCAGGCAATGATGTAGGTCATTCTCCTGAGTGTAATATCACTCCTCTTACAATAAGTGAGTCCATCAAACTTGATGTGTTTGTTATCAAGGCGATTCTACAGGAACCTATCGGGTAAGACACCGCCTCCCACATATAGCTTACCATTCATTATACCTAACATGTTGTTATAACTTTATACAACGACTCGGGCTGAAGTTCCTTGTATGACCCATGCTGAATTGTGTATTTGTAAATCGTCATCTCTCATTCCTGAACCTCTTTGGTCCAAAGCAATTACGGCTTCGTCCAATTCAGTATTTCCTAAATGTTGTCATCGAACTTATTATTCAGTTATCCCATTTGCTTCGTCGAAGAGAACCAAGATCCAAAGAATGGGCTAACTTTTGTTGTGAACCTAGCAGCTGCGTGCGCCTATCGGGATCCTGTGAGTCTTATCTTCAACTGCTATTGCCTTCTTAACTCTGGCCAAAACATTACCACACAGCCTTTTGACGGAGTCTAAGTCAATGCACCTTTAATTTTTTTCCTATTAGCTGCCTGGAATGGACAGGCACTTTGTACCTATTTCACATTTGGTTGTTCGCACTATGTTCCACGTATAATATTTTCATCCTCATTTCAGCATCGCGAGGAAGACGAACAAGACTTATACGAGACGGATTTCAGTTCTGCGATAGATAAGCAAAAAGAAGCGACCGAAAAGACTAACGCAACTAATACGACTACAACCGCGAGCACGACAAAGTGCACATCAGTGCAATTGTCTGTTAAAGACCCCTCAAAGACGAGCAAGAAGAAGAAGAATAAAATAAAATCGGAGAAGGAGAGCGGAGACACTTCAACGAAGATTGATCTCTCAACAAAAGCCCCGTCAACCACATGTTCAGTAATTGCCGCAAGTACCAAGATGTCATGTACTGGTGATGTTTCTACGGTTATAAGCAATAAGAAGGCAAAATTGGTGAGCAGTAAGGGAAGCGTGAAAACAGGAGCAAAGAAAAGAAAGGAAAAAACAACTGAAGTGGCGAGAGTCATAGATAGGAAGACACCGGAATATGAAGCGACGACGTTAGACAGCAAGGTTTGAACTTGAGGTTATCATTGTTTTTGTCGTTAATCAGAAAAATTAAAGCAGCTATACATACGATAGAATAGAAAACTTCTTTGTTTTAGTAAGAATTGTGTTTTGAACAATGAAAAATCATAAAACTTTCAGCGAAGCGTAGCAGGAAAGGACAGTATGGATAAAGATTCTTCCAAAAATGTAAAAAAGCAACGAGAAGTTGAAACGAAGAGAAGTGCAACCACCATCGATATGACGAAGGACAACAAAGGGCCAATTCAATCACCAAATGTTACCGATGGAGCGAAAATCAAAGAGCAAAAGCCCGAAGTCAGCGCTACGGACACTCCTACCGGGACACCGCTGGGCCAAGCCTCGATTGAACCTGGTTGCCCAATCCTGACCATACCCCCATTGATGGGAAAGGACCGATTCTCTGTGATAATTGCGTGAGTATTTGATTGTTCGTTTGCAATTTGCCTTATTTGTTGAGGTGCGTTCGAGATGGGTGAAAAAAAAAAACGGAAAAACTATGATCTTTGTTCCCGAGCTAGTTTTTCACTAGTTTCCTACTAGGTTTTTAGTCGGCCCGAGCTTGAAATACGAACATTTCGCGGAAAAAACTCGGAAAATCCATGGAAAAAGCTCGGAAACGGAAACGGACATAGACTGCTCTCGAGCTCGGCCCGCCGATTTTCCGAGCTCGGTCCGAGAGTCTTGTCGGAATTTGGGGTCTGTATTGGATGTCAGGAGTGCATTCGCGATAAGTTAGACCTTTTGAAGCACTTCAGACATAACGCCGATGGAGCTTTCGTATTTGTGGAAGGGCGGTTACTTATCACCACTTCAAGACTCGGAAAGGTTCCATGCAAATTAACAATTGTAAGTTTTTCTTTATGCTCACGTAATTGTTCATAATCCAGCCAGTCCCCATTTTAGATAAACTTAATTTCGAGAGTTTCTGCAGGACCACCCAGATAAGTCGGCAATTGTCCTTCGGCACTATGAACTAGTGATGAAAGATGAAGAATGTCCGGTCGCGCAGCTAGTCAATGGTACGGTTTTTACCTTATTTCTTCTTTTCTGGTTTTACTATTGTAAAATAACTTTTTGGACATTATGCAGATGGTGACATAGGTGAAAGTTAGATGCGTTCCTAGTTTAGGTGGCACATTTCACCTTGCCATTTTGGCTCGCAGTGAGCCAGGAGAGCGCCGCTTTTGTGCCAAATTAGTGACGAGTGATTTTGGAACGCGTGGAATCGTGCTTGCCCACGTGGGAGTGAATGGAGAAGGAAAGGTGGTTGTTTACGAGTAAAATGTCTTAATTCTCATTTGTTATACATATTATGACTTCTCTTATCTTACTCAGGGAACATGCTTCTCCCACATTTCGTCATAATTCCCATAGTGGTGTTCTCTTATTATCGGTGCCCCAGGCTCTCTTCAAACAATGTTCAATTTAAGTTCCTTCTCACAATTCTACGCTCAAATTGGCGATAAGCGAGAAGAGGAGTGAACGTAAAAAAGCTTATTTTCTATTTAAAAAACCGCATACGGATGAAATGGGTCTTTTACAGTACTATGTAACTTCCCACTTGCGCAACAACAAGAAAATACGAACAAAGCATACGAGTGCACGGTTTGATTGGAATGGATTTATGTTTATTATCTTCGTACGGAATAATGATTTGATGCAGGTTTGTGATTAGATACATTGTTTATTTGTATATTGACCTTCGCTGCGCAAGACTTTCAGTCCTGCAGACCCACAAGTGTATCGCTACCCAACAATTCAAATCTCATTGCTTCAAGAGGGATGGTAATGTCGTACTTCTGGGAGTAACTTTCACCTTTAGGTTTTTGCTGGCTCAGCGGCCAACCACGCTTTCATCGGCAGTGTTTTGTTGCCAAGGTTTCTCAGAAAGATGCGAACATTTGAAGTCCGAATGGAGACCAGCGAAACTAATGTTAGTTATTTTTTGTTGTCCTGAAGTAATTCTGGCTTGGTTGTAATGGTAATGATGATAATTTATGTGGTAATAATTAAAGTACAACAAAAAATGTACAATAATACGTATGTATAGAACACGTGATGTCAGTTACCACTACCTAACTTGTGAGAATTGCATACTGCAGAAGAGTTGCTTCCTTGCCGGCAACGGGAACTTTACTTCGCCCCATAGTTTAACAGTACACCGGCAGGATTTTAAACTCAAATGCTTTCGGGTTGATGTTGCAGCAGCCCCACTTATTTTGCTCCCACTGAGTTTTTTTTTGTTGTAGGTCGACATTTACTTCCCAAAAGAGCCACCGGAAACGAAACGCGATAACAACGAAGACGAAGTAAATGTTGAAATAAAGGATCAAAACCAAAATGTTCCTGAAAAGTTTTTGATTCATCTAATAAAGAAAAGAAATTAGATGTGTAGGATTCTTAGAAGGAAACTAAACGCACCGTTCTGAACTAATATGACCGTGCTCCTTTAGGCCTCTTAATTTTTTTTATGTTTACTTTCATTTTGATTAGCTCGAATTAAGTAGAAACTAGTTTGACTAACATTTCCAACTTAAACAATGTCAAAAACGAAGCGTCGCTTAAATTTTTAAAGAGACTATTATACAGTGCATAGTCTAGTACGAATTTCGGTTAATATTTAGCCTGCATTATGCATAAACAATTCGAATCTTACTTCTAAAATTTCTGAAAAAAACTTTTCTAGTTTACTCTGGTTTGCGTTTATTGCGTTTAAATAAAGATATTAGAAATTTTTTTTGTTACAACAAGCTAGCTACTATATGTGGGACTATTTGGGCTCGCTTTTTTAAATCGTACAGGTTCTGTTATTAATGGGCTGCTATTTTCGCCCTTTCTAATAAATTAACAATCGCGGCGACTTTTACCCTACCCCAGAAAGTATATTCACAAATATATTATTAGCAGAATAATATGTATTTTTCTATGCCCCATGACACTTTGATTTCTCGATCTCTAAATTGTTTTTGTTTACCAAATTTTTGGTCTCCCAATAACACGGACTACGCCCCCGTGTACTTTAAAAGTTGTTTATGTCTTCTGCAGTTGTGCACTCTCTTACTATTTTCGGTTGCACTTTTTATTGTTTATGCTATGTTACACACTTTTTCTGCGATAATAGACCATATATAAGTGAACACTTTGCCTTCAAAGGACTATGTTCAAAGTATCATTCACCACGAAATCATGGTGCTTTTTTCTTCAAGCTCGCTTAGTGATAAAGGGTACTGATCAAGTTTTCAATGCAAAAATTCTGTCTTGTCTTGATTGCCATGTTCCGATAGGATATTCTTACTTATTTCTCATAAAATTTTTCTTTCATTTTGTACCTATTAGATGAACCTCCTTAATTATGTGCTAACTGAACCGCTAAACTCTTAGCGCCACGTTTGTTCTTGTTTTGTAATCTTTCGAGCAAATATTTTTCCTTCAGAAAATTAATCAAAAATGAAGCGCGTCGGTGTGATTGGCTATGGACATATAGGTGGGTTGTTCTCGTTTTTTTTCTGTTCATAAAAGCAGTTTTGTTTAGGCGTTTACATAATAGGTTGGTTTTCTTATTTCTGTAGCGAGAAGCACGTACAGAGGCCGTATTCACCAACACACAGGGAGCCCTCCTGGCCTCCACAGGGAGCTAAATAGTGTGAGAGCAGAACAGTTCCAGAGCGCTCGTGAACCTAGGGAGGGCTTCCGTGTATGTGTGTTGGTGAATACGGCCACTGATTTACTGATCATCTCTGTTGCATACCTACAACCTACAACCATAATAAAGCATTCCTCAATCTAGCCTGTGCAAAATACATGCGATAAGATGTATATTAATGTATCTTTCTGTTTGTTCAGCAAAATTCCTAATTACCGAGTTGGAGAAACTGCCCGAAGTCAAACTTATTCGCGTTTGGAATAGGACACCGCACTTGGAAGAAAAAGTGCTACCGCTGGACGCCATTGATGCGGAACATCTGGGGCAGGTCAATCAGGTCAATTGGGGGTCATTAGCAAATCTAAAACTCGTGGATCTAACTGTGGGACTGAAGCTAAATATCAGGCCATGCACTTATTCCAACTAGCTCGCTCATCTAACATACTAATTGATTAGCTAAAATGTTTTCTGAATAAACAATTAAAATGTATAATCAATGTTATCTAAGAAATGTTCCACATTTCAGCGACATCGATTTGGTCATTGAAGTTGCCCACCCGTTAACCGTGAAAAAATATGCTACCATCATTTTGGAGCATGCAGATTTATTCGTGAGTTCTATGTATAGTTTAGGCAACTAAGAATAAAACATATTCACTCTAAACACAGCTGTGTATACCATACCATGCCATAGCGTATCAAGTAAGGTAACTAAGTCGCTGTATGTCGGTCGTGTGCCATTTCCTGCAGCTCACAACATCGTAGTCGCGACAAGCTTAATAGGCTATTTTCAGATCGGTTCACCCACTTGCTTGGCTGATGCGGAGCTTTTCGACTCCATGAAAAAGATTCTTGAAGCTAATCCAAAACGAGGACTGTTTATTACAGCTGGAGCATTTTGGGGTGGAAATGATGTGCAGAAAATGGCAGACACTGGACAATTAAAGGTAAGTAGTAAGATTATGATTCTATCTTGAAATAGATGGCTGGCCGTGTCCCACGTACTGTAGTTTTTGCTCTTTGCTCGTTGCTAAGCGCATGCTATTCATTCTGGCTATCTTTTTTTTATCTTCTATACCAGTATTTTTTTTGCAAAGAATATGATTCACAGTGAAAAACAACAACTCCACAAAAGGTGAGTGGTAAATCTCGGTGCAACTTGGTGAATTGAAGTATTTGTCGGGGAGAAACCAGACTCCAGGAATTGAAATTCAGGCGAATACGCTTTTTTCTTTTATCACTTAAATAGTGTTTTGTTCTTTAGGCGCTCACTGTCACACAGACGAAACACCCAAACGCTTTCAAACTGGAATCCCCACTCAAAGAAGTGAATGAGAAGGCAAAGTTGAATAAGGATATACCAACTGTCATTTATGAAGGTGAGCGGCTTTTTTCTAAAAAGACAGTTTCCACCATCTGCCGTAGCTGTCTCTAAAGTACTACATCTCTTGCCAGAACTACGTGCCCAAAACGAAAAATACCTAAGAACCAGTGAACGCACAGTTTTCAAATTAATGAATGCCAGGTTCTCTCCGTGACCTTTGCCCTCTGGCTCCCAACAACGTGAATACAATGGCTGCCGGAGCTGTGGCCGCTCATAACCTGGGATTTGACGGCGTCAAAGCAAAACTGGTAGCTGATGCAGCGTAAGTTTAAGTTACACTATCATTTCTTTCTCACTTTTTTACACGTGGTTTCAAGTTCTTGTCCCATCACAATTTTAGCTAAATGAAAAAGGCGTAGACAATTTCAGAAACCTTGAATGGCATGTGGCCGAAATCGAGGTAACCGGTACCAATGGTTTTAATGTGCGTGCGGTCAGAAGAAATCCAACCGAACCAGGCGCCGTCACAGGAAAAATAACGTTTCATTCATTCCTGGCTTCAATTCAAGGTAGCGTTACTGAACTTTCTCTTTATGTAGCAAAAACCAATAAATTTATAAACATATTGATTTATTATATCCACTAAAACACATTATTTCAGACGCTCTGCAAAAACCGCCCGGAATGCACCTTTGCTAAATGATTTTTTTTTTACTTTTATTTCTGTTATTTCTGTGCTTCTAAGCCTTTGCTAACTGTTATTTCTGCATTTGTACACTGTAATAAAAGTTGTAATAAAATTGTATATTATGTGTTCTTATTCGTTCATGCTCGTACTATTTTCGTTCAAATTCAAACAAGGCGATCGGGTCTGTTTGTAGCTCTTCGAACGCATCTGAAGAAATTATTATAGAGCGTAGTATAACCGGTAACGCGTATCGTACACACATATAAACAAACAACAAATAAACGAACAATCAAAGTTTCCGCCAATCCAATCAAAGTTTGAAGGAAAAGAAATGCGTTATCAATCGCTGCCAATAAATTAGTTTCTTTGACGGAAAAGGTGATGCGCTGGTTGCGATTTGCGTTATATTGACGGATGATATTGATGAATTTGTCTTATATTTATTCAGTGTTGTGGTGAGCTTGTAATTCCAACCAAAGGAAACAAAGTGTGTTTAGCACATTTATTCGGACGTTTCGGCTTTCGCCACCTTCAGGGAAAATTACCTATAAAAACACAATGCAATACACAGCACAAATATACTATCAACGTAAAACGACTACACACATAGGCCAGAAAACGAATTCACATGGATTAGGACAAGGAAAAGACAGTATATACATATAACGTACAACGGGAACGATATGTACAAAATATGAGTAAATCAAGCGACATTGATCAATAACCGAGTGGTATGTTAACTGTGGGTGATAGAGTTAGAGTGAGAGGCAGAGTGACTGGCAGAGTAAGGATGAGAGAGAGAGAGTTCGGTTATTGATGAATGTCGCTTGATTTACTCATATTTTATATTTATACATATCGTTCCCGTGGTACGTTATATATACTGTCTTTTCCTTGTCCTAATCCATGTGAATTCGTTTTCTGGCCTATGTGTGTAGTCGTTTTACGTTGATAGTATATTTGTGCTGTGTATTGCATTGTGTTTTTATAGGTAATTTCCCTGAAGATGGCGAAAGCCGAAACGTCGGAATAAATGTGCTAAACACACTTTGTTTCCTTTGGTTGGAATTACAAGCTCACCACAACACTGAATATCTACACCATTCCAACTTCATGGAGCGTGCATCTGTACAACTGTCTTATATTTGGCATTTTTTAGCAAGCCGTTGGCACCCGGGTAACTCTTGGTTTACTCGTTATCCTAACCCTAGGTCATCAGATGATCGCTCAGACGATTAGAAGAAGGCTGCCAGGCTATTTCAAACATGACTCTGCATTCAATCAACATTGTTTAGAAATCCATTTTTTGTGGTCTGTGATCTGACAATTTTTTTATCTTATATATTTTGTATACTCTAATAAACACTAAGATTTACTTGTTAGTCCTTGCAGTTTTTCGCGTTATCTTTCTCTATGCTTTGACTTTCAGATTATGCATAAAATAGTGAGTCCATTTTTTCTGCAAATCATTTATAGCATACGTAATTGAACGCGTTTGTTTCTTAAAACCTTCAATAGATAGTGCCGATTTTTGCTTGAAAAGTTAATGTAACAATGGGGTTTGCAAGTATCCCAAAAATGTCTGTGATTCTGTCAATTCTACCGTATTTCTGCCGCATTTATAACATAAAGAATTAAAAAAATATTCGCATGTAGTTCCAAAATACGGTAAATTTTCAGCATACTTGCAAACCCCGTAAGTAATAACAAACATAGCGAATCTGATTGCTGAACTTCGCAGTTGTTAGCGAAAAAATGGACGTGTTTTATCGTGACCTTGACCCGTCGGCTGTTTACCTACGGATACTCAATGCCAAATAGGAAATGTAAACACCTGTTCGTGCTCACAACCGATAACACAGACAAATATGTAGAACGCAGTAATAGGTCGCCGAAGCGGAATCTTTATTGATCAGAGAGATGGCTTGGATTACTTTATCTCGGCTCTTCCTGACGCTTCGTGGGTCTGTGCTCTTCCTCCGGCTTATACCAATGCTCGGGGATTATAACGGCAACAGACGCAGGCGAACAGGTTATGGCACGAGAAGTTGGAATCCTTCCAAACAACTCAGTCACAGTAGATCCGTCGACCGAAGAGACCATATCTGAACGAGAGAAGAGCGATTATTTATACTTTACAAAACACGCTAATTTATCATTGATGAACACACTCTTGCGTGATTGTGACTAATTCAGACAATTATACTAATTGTGAGACATTCCCTTTCCGTGTACGTTTCGTTGCACGAAGTCGCAACACTCCGGAGACAGGAAGTTTCACCTACATTCTCTATATTTTAACTTTATAGCACCGTTGTTTTAAAAAGAGGTTTTTTGGAGACGCCTGCCACGCGGGACTTACTTGTAAGTGCTTTCAGTATTTACTACTGTGGAACACACATCTCGGGGGACGAAATATGTGACCATTGTTAATATGCAAATTTTTCTTATCATTTTTTTTTGTAAAAAGGGAATTTAAAATTCAACAGAAAAATCGTTTCTCGCTTTGTAACTAGTAAGGTCACTTTGATCATCGGAATCGTCATCGTCAACGTCTAGCGGTTTATTTTCGTCCATAGCTAACACTGTATTAGCTCTATATCGCGGATATTTGTTATTATCTACTCTCGGCGTACGGGACTTGTCTCGTATGTAGGGATCATATCTTTGTGACTCACGGAAACTGTGGTTACTTGTTTTATTGCTCTTGTTTTCGATTGTATATGGACTAGGAGAGCGTGAGCGTCTCGGGTTTCTGTTACCGTAGTTTCTGCTTTTGGTGATCGTACATGGTGAGCTGAAAATGAGATCTTTCTGGGGTTCGCAGTTTGATCCTGTTCGATAATCACGGTGTATCTGTTGGGGTTGTTCGTGTCTCTGTTCAATCGGTATGTAGGGCTTATATTCGGTGTCATTTCTTTGCCAGTGCGGGTATGATTTTCCGTAGTCTTCATTTTTACTCAGAATTGATGGCTGAAACATTGACTGGTTGAAATGAACTTGTCGTTCTTCTTGCAAATTTTTCCTGCAGATTTTCACATGATGCGGTTGGTTACATTGTGGACAGGCTAATTCTGTACACAACATTGTATCGTGGTCATATTCAAAACACTTCTTACATGCGTTTGTTTCGATTACTCTGTGATATAATGGTTTTTGCAATATTGTCTGAGTACAATCTACTGTTCGATGGCCGACTCTATTACAGTTTAAGCATGGCCTGTACGCTGCAATTTCTCTATAATGGTACGCTTTCGCCTTTTCTGTCTCATCTATACCTCTTACTTTCTTGTGCAATATCGTGAATAGTTGATCAGTCGTCCACTCAATTCCTGATTCCTGTTCTTCTTGATTAACTTTCTCCATCAGTTTCCACGGAAACTTCTTTTTGATCTCTGTGCGAAACGTGATACTATCCGTATTCTCGTACTTCTTGATACGTGTGTACAATGCTTTAATCATGAACAGTGTGTTTTTCAGTTGTGTTGCATCGTACTCTGCCGGTACAATTGACACGATTTTTGCATATATAGCACGTTTTTTGGCTACACTGTTACCGTATTGCTCATGGAGTAGTTGAATCGCATCTTGGTACGACTCCGTCGTTGTTGGTAATTGGTTGAGACATGCTAATACGTCTCCTGTGCAACTCTTTTTCAAAATACTAAATTTCACTATTTCTTCACACGGCTGATCGTGGACCATTGTTTTGTATAACTCCCAGAACGAGTCGAAATTTTCAGCTGTGCCATCAAAAGGTGGAATCGACATTTCAACTAATTGCTTATTCAATTGCCAGTTACAATTCGTGATCCGGTTTCTTTCTCTATGGTTTTTTGAATTCTTTTGGTAGATTGAATGGCCAGTTCTGGAGTCTTCGGACACTATGTCTGGTTTTAACTTTGTTTTTTCAGATTTGCCTCTCTTGGGTACCATTTTCAGTGACTCACTTTGTGCGGTTTTTTGTGTATGTACCTGCCTATGCGTGGACATTGAACTCAATAATTTACTCGCACATGATCTGATATCTACTTCATCAGTCGCAACTTGTGTGCCGCTTTCACAATCAGCTTCCGTTCTCACTTTATCTAATGCTTCCTGTACTTCTGTTCTGCTTACTGCTAGAACATCCTGCATTTCATCAAAACCTTTGTCATCCATGTGTTTCTTAATAATATCTTTCTCCTTTTTATTACATTTCTGAAACTCATCACAAACATCTGCGCACTTCACACATTTTTTGTCAATTGCCGTAACTTTCTCGTGCAAATTATTTAATATAGCTCCTTTATTGGCATCTGTCAAAAGTTTTGGATTGGTTGCATTAATCAAGTTCAGATCTCCTCTGTCATTTGTAATGAGGTCTGACACTTCATTACAAATTCTTGTGATCTTTCTCTTTAAGTTACTCACTTCTTTTGATTCAACCATTTTGAGGTTCGGTGAGTTGGAAACAATTTCAGCGATTAATTTGAAAATTCGACTTTAATGCAAAAAATCGTGGACAAAAAATGTCCAAATAACCTCTACCTTGATTACCTTGACGAATCGTACTCCAGCATTAAGGTCCGCTTGACATCTGTCCCACATTTCGTGTACACGATCTCTGGTTAGCCTTTGCACAATAGTGGACAAAGATGCCCAAAATCAAAACTTAAAAGAACACAAATGTGTCCAAATTGATAATAGGAAAAATGAAAATAAATTAATTGGTTGCACGTGGGCAGTTGTAGGCCGGAGCCAATCGTCGGCCGAAGCCTATGGGGTCCGATTTCCAAGGGCGTTACCTGCCAACCGAGCTGGCAACCGCAGGCACCCGAAGGTACAAGCAGTCTGGAAGAGACCGGGGGTGAGCAGTAAGGGAAGTACACCAAGGTGTACTGGGGGAAAGGACGCGCCCGAGGTATACGTTACCAACGGACGGTGCACCACTTGTAAACACCTGTTCGTGCTCACAACCGATAACACAGACAAATATGTAGAACGCAGTAATAGGTCGCCGAAGCGGAATCTTTATTGATCAGAGAGATGGCTTGGATTACTTTATCTCGGCTCTTCCTGACGCTTCGTGGGTCTGTGCTCTTCCTCCGGCTTATACCAATGCTCGGGGATTATAACGGCAACAGACGTAGGCGAACAGGTTATGGCACGAGAAGTTGGAATCCTTCCAAACAACTCAGTCACAGTAGATCCGTCGACCGAAGAGACCATATCTGAACGAGAGAAGAGCGATTATTTATACTTTACAAAACACGCTAATTTATCATTGATGAACACACTCTTGCGTGATTGTGACTAATTCAGACAATTATACTAATTGTGAGACATTCCCTTTCCGTGTACGTTTCGTTGCACGAAGTCGCAACAGGAAATACATATTTTGTGTTTTATGTTTTCTCATAAGTTCATTGATAGTTTTATTTTATTAAATTGTTTGATGTAACCCCTTTTCAAGAATTATGTCCTTACAATTATTACTGACTATTACAGTCTATAATAAGAGTTTTGTTCAACAATTTTACTTGTTCAAAAATTTATTTATGAAAAAAATCAATAACTTGCTTCCAGGTAAATTAAAATGAAGCGCATTGGTGTGATTGGCTATGGACATCTAGGTAAGTTTGCTTGGTGTTGTAGGTACTTTCATTTTTTTATAATAAATTTTGACGTCAGCTACCCCAGCTAACGCACAGCTTGGAGCACGAAGCCAGAAGTCAGAAGCTTAAATTCATTAGAAGCACGAATTACCCATAGGACAAAATTTATTTTCGTGTTATTATTTATTGATATAATAAATAATTGTTGTTACATTTTCCAGGAAAATTCCTAATTGCCGAGATGGAACAATTACCTGAAACGTTCAAAATTGTTCGCATTTGGAATAGAACCCCGGATGAGGCAAGCAAAGTGTTCCCACTGGAAGCCATTGACGCTGAACATCTGAAGTA
Source organism: Pelodera strongyloides (assembly GCA_036852015.1). Lineage (NCBI taxonomy): Eukaryota > Metazoa > Nematoda > Chromadorea > Rhabditida > Rhabditidae > Pelodera > Pelodera strongyloides. The sequence goes on from JAANDG010000011.1 coordinate 300,609, forward strand.
TGTCCCTCAAGCGGAATACACGTGGCAAAAGAGTATCCTGCATGTCACACAGAGTCATGTGCCAATGTGGTCCGCGCTATAACTTCCACATTGTCTATATATTATAAGCAGATTGTGAGTGCCAAGATCGAACTTGTCTATAAAGGTCCGGTCAAGTCAAATCGAATCTCAATTAGTTTTTTTAAAGCGAAATACTGGCCGGTTTTTGAAACGCCTTGTGGGCACCAGTATTCTTATGCAGAATATGCAAATGAACATAAATTAGAATAAAAAATCGAGCTGAATTCGAGCAAATTAGTATAAATGCGTAAGGTTTCAGGAGTCCACGATGCGTTTCAAAAATCGGCCTGTATTTCGCTTGAAGAAGTAATAATGATCTTTTTTCAGAGACGTTGATTTAGTGGTTGAAGTTGCCCATCCTGCAATCATTAAACAATACGCTGCCACCGTTCTGCAACATGCCGATTTATTCGTGAGTTACCCTTTTTCATAAAAAAACCATTTCGAATTCCTTAATTACCATTCAGAAACATGCTTATGGTAAAGTATTCTTAAAGGGAGTGGCCCACGAGAAAAAACTTTTCCTCAATTTACTTGCACATAATGTACGGAATTTCAGAAATATTACTGTGAAAACCGCATTTCTCAAAGCCTAGAACTCGCAGAGTTATTCCACGGCAAACAGTTCGGCCAGGTACCGTAGTCAGAAACGTTTTTACGGTTTACATCAAACCATTGCATTCTTTCTCTTCATAATAATGGTTAAACGAATGAAGATCATTCCTACGATTATAACAAGGCGTTTGCAGTACTACAATGCCCTAAAAGCGCAAAAATTCATTCTGACTACGGTACCTGGCCGAACTGTTTGCCGGGGAATAACTATGTGAGATCTAGGTGCAAATAAATGTGGTTTTTTACAGTAATATTTCTGAAATTCCGGACATTCTATGCAAGTAAATTGAGGAAAACTTTTTTTCTCGTGGCCCTTTAATTACTTGTCGCCTACTGCTTAGGATCTCAGCGTAACCAGTGAAAAGAAAATTTTGAATTTTTACCCATTTGAATAAAGGTACATGCCCTTGAAGCGTAAAAATATTAGAACACTACAGTAGTTGTGAAAGTTTCTCGCGTCTATCATAATTTACCGTAGGACCACATTATATACACCTTGCGCCAAAAGTTCACCATTAGCTCGCCGCTCACACCTCTCGCCGAATATCGCGCCAGGCTGAAACTTCACATTTTCAGATCGGATCACCGACTTGCTTAGCTGATGCGGAGCTCTTCAAGTCTTTGACGTCAATACTCGAAACTACGCCCACTAGATCAGTATTTGTACCGGCCGGAGCGTTTTGGGGTGGAAATGATATACAGAAAATGGCGGACACGGGGATTTTGAAGGTAAATTGTCGAGTTCTTTCATGTGTTGACTAAGCTGACTGAAGGATTTAAGTACTACAAAGGTAGGATTGTAGTCATTCCATTGGGTCAATTGCCTACAAGTACGGGTCCTGCCTCCTAACACGGATACTTAACAAGCGATTTCATGAGCAACTGCCCTAAGCGCTACGCTACCCGTCTCCTAACTCCTGCACAGGTAATGTTTTTAGGAACTGACAGTGACAATGATAAAGCATCCGAACTCGTTCAAATTGGAATCTCCTCTAAAAGAAGTGAATGAGCACGCGAAATTGGAGACCCAGATACCGACAGTCTTGTATGAAGGTGAGCGATCTTCCTTATGGACAGGCTTCATTACGCGCTGCCTCCCAGTCTGAGCCCAAGCCTAAGCCCAAGCCCAATCCCAAGCCCAAGGCTAATCATACATCTACCGAGTATAAAAAACCTAGAATTTATATGAAATCCAAATTATGTTCGCATTGTCAGGGTATTTCGTTTGTCTGTTTTATTTCAATTCTTTATTAGCTCGATTGTGCATTTCTAATTCATTTACATACATCGATCGTTGTTCATGACTACGAATCTATTCAAAAGAGTTACTGTATTCTCTCTTTCCAAAACTACAATAATCATCATGGGTTCAGGTTCCGTCCGTGGCCTTTGCCCTCTAGCTCCAAACAATGTTAACACTATGGCTGGCGCAGCTGTTGCGGCGCATAATCTAGGATTTGACGGCGTCAAAGCACGCCTGATCGCCGATCCAACGTACGTTTCAGCATTATCATATGTGGTCTGGAACTTTGCTTACTTTGCTAGATGCTTTTCATCCATGGTACCCTAAAGCTGATTTGAATTAGATCCCTTTTTCGGACACCTTAAATTTATTTTATTATTATTTTATGAATCATAAATTATAAGCTTTTCTGCTAATATTGCTTTCTTACTTGCGTCCTTCCCGTCTTTCGTGAAGCAATGTATTTCAGCATGCTTGAGTGGCACGTGGTTGAAGTTGAAGCTGTAGGCCCTGATGATTTCAATGTGCGAACTGTCAGAAGAAACCCGGCTAAACCAGGCGCCATCACCGGACAACTTACCTACTATTCGTTCCTGGCATCAATTAAAGGTACTATCTTTAAAGCCTGATGTTAGGTGGTTTTCGAACCGCACTGTGTGTTCGTACTATTATAAGTTACACAAACAAAAGCCTCATAATCAATTAGATGAAAAAATCGGAGAATATAATTTAGAATATGAATTATGTGCCACTAAAACTTATGCATAAACATTTATTGCAAAAATGCACACACCACAGAGGGTGGAAAATACAATTGAACGAACAACATAAATTTAAGAAACAGCCAAACGAAAATAATTCACAGGGAACATAATACACACTACAACACCACACGGGGGAACAAGAACAAGAACACGTTTTCAATATCACCAAGATAATCACATATCAAATACTTCGAGTAAAGAGTGGAAAATTGCCAAGTGAAGCCTGCCCACGCCTAACTTGGGGGGATAATAATAAATAATGAATATTCCAAAGGTATGTATACTGCTGTGAGACCTCCCCAAGCCTTACAGGATTAATGTAAAACATTCAAATTTGGAGAAAGACAAAAAATGGAAAAGAACGGGTAGTTTTATAGAAATTCCAGGCTTTTTGGCCGGTATTTTGACACCGGAACGGAAGTTTGCCGTTGTTAGCAAATGTTTGCCACAAAGCTTTGTGACTACAAGATGTATATATGGTATCATTTCTGCATCATTTCAGAAGCTCTGCACAAGCCGGCCGGAATGCACATTTGTTGAGTGGAATTAAGTATATTTATTTTATTGTTTGAAAGTAAGATAAGAAATTTTCTCTCTCTCTATACTCAATTTTACTACTTTTAACTGCCAAATTTCAATAAATATTTTATTCAGTGTTCCTATACACAATTGTTTGTGTTCGTTGAAACTTTGCGCGTTCAAATTCCGGTACAAAATCTAGATAATTGGCTTATTTGAGGCTTTTGTTCATGTCGATGACATAATGATGAGTAGGCTTTATATTGTTGTATTTTTATGTTTCATTTGTGCGCACAATTCACTAATCCTCCACCCTGATTTATATTTGAGTAAACCAAAATGTTACATTTTCTAATCTCTTTTATTTAGCGAGAACCAAAGGCCGATTTTTGAAACAAGTACCCGCATTCCTATGTATTTATGCAAAGTGCGGGTCAAATTGGGCTCGACTTTTTATGCTAATAATGCTCATTTGCATATAATGCATGGGAATGTAGTTGTTGAGTTTCGAGAACCGGGCGGCAAAAATTTTAGCATTTCTTTAGTCTTGGATAGTTATTAGTATTTTTAAAAATGTAAAAACAATTTTTGAAACATCACAGAGTTTGTATGCAATTTTAGAAAATCCCTACACATGTCTGTTTTGTACACACGGTGACGCAAAAATCGAAGTGAAACAAAAATTTCATTATTAATTTGTATTCTGGATCACGTTCGTACCAGTACGATTCTAAACGACTTTGCCTTTCAGAATATTAACCAATGGAGTATTCCACATGTTATATGATTGCACGAAGGTCGGAATTTCTACATTATTAGGTTTGGTGTTCTATTATTTCTCTTTTTTTTTTGTATATATTAGTTGGCAACCGTTCTTCTAAGCGCGGAACAATATTTTATATAATATTTTGTGGTTAGCTATTAAATTTATTACGTAATTTCGAAGCGGACACGCTTTCTTCTGTACCTATTTCTATGACTACACGTACACGAAGCACGATACAAAATTTCGTAATAAAACACAAAATCTTACAATACATAGAGGTCCCATTATACTGTTGTCAGACCTCAGACTAGAAGCCATACATGAAAAAGAATATCGAAAAAAGGTTATTTCACTGGCTTAGGTAGAGTAGCATTGCCAAATATAAGGCTTATATGGTTTCTTTCTAGCCTCATTTTCTTGAAAGGCTGCGTATGTTTTAGTGATTTTTTGCCATTATTTATCCTCTAAGAATTCGCACCTACAAATTATTGAAGTCCATGGATAGCAACTGTCGAGAAGTTATGTTAGTTAATTTTTGATTGTTACTGTGTTGTTGCCGGTAGGCTCACGAGAAAACACAATTTTGCTAGTCTGTCATAATATTCCAGTTCTACATGCAAGTTACACATGGTAACGTCATTGTGCAGATATAGCTATTAGAAACTGCAATTATAATGTCCCGACACTCCATTTTATCGTACATTAGCATTAGCGTTTAGAAATTAGGGTATAGTAGGTTGCCGGCAGAGTAATATACTCACCTTTGTGTGAAAGTTTTAATTTAAATATTTTGCTAGCAAACTACATATAGAATTGCTTTACTCGTAAATACCACAGGGACCTAGATTCCATATCCATTTCTAGAAAACCAGGTCGATTTTTCCCAAAGATTATGTCACACTGTTTGTCATAGTGTTATGTCACGTCAAGCAATTTGTCACCTGGAACTCGTCGCCTATTGCTCAGGACCTCTGCGGAACAAGTCATATGCTTTGAATACTGTATTTAGCCTTCCTTTAACAAATGAAGCGCCACGTGCGGCGTAAAAAAGTTTAGATTTAAATTCAGTGTTACAAAAAAAAACATATTATTTTTATTTTTGTGCTTTCAGCTCCAACCCGCATCACATGTTTCCAATCGGTTGTTGTCCGAGAGCAAATCATGAATATTCATTATTTTATTGGAGTACTGCTGATCGAAACTAAAAAAACTGACCACATTTCGTGGGCTGTTTTTTTTATTGTCGTTAATTTTGCTAATCAGCTGTTCAAAATTATAAAATTGCAATTTCCTTCCCGCCCAGCTAATTAGTAATTGAAATGGTTTCATGGCAACGCTATGGCTATGAGAAGGAGGCCAAGTTGGTCAAAAAAGCAAAATCACACATTTTGGCGATCAAGCTTTGAATTTTGGTGTCAAATTTTTACAATTTTTGTTAAAGCGGCCGAACGGCCGGTTTTTGAAACGTATGCTAGAATCCGATATCCCCATACCTGAATATAATTAGAATAAGTCCCGAGTCATTTTCATATACTGGATGGGAATGCAACCGGCTACTATTCCGCTTTAAAGGATAATATTCACTACAAATTAGCAACTTGAGTTCGATGATGGATAACATGTACCACAAAAAAAAATGACTTGAAGCCCCACTAACTACCAAGGCAAACAACATAATTCTTCGGTAAACATCGTCACACAGGGCACTTGTTGTACTGCCTTGTGTCTTGTATCATTGGAATCACAACTTGCACTAAGTATCACCTATAAGAATGGATTTTGTACTTTAAGTCTTTCTGGACCTAATGTGAGAACTCATAGTTTAGTGTAACCTATAACAATGTGAAATGGGCATTTTTAACTTTTAATAACTCAATTCAATCACTACACGATATCATATGCATTATAGCCATGGCTATGTATAGGCATGGTTTCTTTCCTCTTTTTTGTTCGTTTCAAATATTAACTATCTAATATCGGTCACCAAGCAACAAGTGTCAACGGACTATTGAACCCTCACACGTGGACTGTCGTTTATGGTTTATGAACTTCAAAAGGGGCAAAGGAAGGGCCATAAGGGATATATTTCTGCAGTTAAAGCGGTATTGCACGTGGTTTATGAAGCGTGTACTCGAGTATTCCTTATGCAAATTGTGTACCTTACTGTGCGTAAGCTAGAAGAAATGTAGAGGGGTCAGCGTATGTTTAACAAACCACTTACATTACTTATTGTTATAATCTATTCATCGTGCTTATTTTCATGTTGAGTTTCCATTTTCATTACGCATTCAGTCAGTATGGATATGCATATGAGCATAACAGAAAATTAGCCAATTGATAGGTTATAAGAAATATAATTTGCGCAACATTGTGTGTTGCTTCCCTGTGCTCTTGAGAATAAGTTCTCCTGGAGATATTCGACCCTCTGGAACCAAAACACACGTAAAAAACACTAGCAAAATCAATGAACCTAAAAAAAATCACTGAGCGTTTTGTAATGTGTTTGCCATTGCCTGCGCTTGTCCAATGTGTGCACAGCCGAGATGGTATATCATCGGTAGTTTTATTTGTATTTCACTTTTCACTTTTGGCTCTTTTTTTTGTGAATTTAAAAGTATGGATACTTGTAATGTTTAGCTTAGCTTATTTTGGATCGGTCACAATAAGCTATTCTATTGTACAGATTTCGTTTTTTTGCTAACTCATATTTTTAACGCCCATAGCTTGATTTATTGCATCCTATCTTCATAGAAAACCCTACAAAACTTGATTTTCATGGGCCAGACCTTGCCACCCTCAGACGCAGTGCCATGCAAATTAAAATATTTATTCAAGGCATTACATGCAAATTTTCCTCAAACGGTCGCTTTTCTATCTACTTTTTTTGAACTATATCTGACGCATCAAAATAACAAAACCTCCAATATGATTCATGCGTGTTTCTTGTGCGTATTCTTCTCAAAATGCTCGTTTTTTTCGCCCCATTTTTTTGACTTTGCTTCATTTTCATGAATTCATGATTTGTGTTGATTAGTTTCATTGTTTCCTGTATTCATCATTATTAGATGGTGCAAATTAATCCTGTTTCCTGACCTTTCTTGCTTCCTTTCACACTTTTTGTCGAGTCGCCCTTATTTATAGTATTGTACACCTTAACTTTACGGATCTCAAGATCTGTTCATAAATTTTACAATTACCCCAAATGTGGTTTTTCAGAAGCTGTAATTAGAAGTGCAGATTTTTTTTTATTCACACTGGTTTGTAACTCTTGGTGTCTCTAGCCTAAATTTTCATATATGATGCATTTATCAAAACTGTGTGAAACGTTTGAAGCATAATTATTATGCTATGCTAAAACCCGACTGGTATCCCACACGCACACTAACAAGGATGACAGTTTAAAGGCACGTGTCATAGTCAAAGCTCCTTCGCTATTTTATTTTGATCGATCAGTATCATACAGTTTTTCAGGTTCTCTCACTCCATGATATGGTTTGGGGTTGGAAGCATTACGCTTCAACCTCATCTACCGAAGGACTGACCCTGGGACAGCTAAGTGCCTCTTGCGAGACTGTTTCTACGACCGTCGATGAAACCTCCTGCAGCAATAACAATGAAGAGACGATGGTAGAAGTTAAATTGGAGGATGACGTCACAATCAAACAGCCAACAAACTACAAAGAAGAGGAGACGAATTGTGAGAGAAAAGAAGGGATATTGAAGTGGAGGTAGGAGAATTGTAACGATTAATTTTCAGTCCAAAGTTTAAAGTGGTATGGGGCGTGGCTCATGAAAAACTCCTTCTCCTCCTTAGCTCCACATTATAGGCAAGCTTGTGTTTAGCACCAAGGACACGAAATGAATAGAATTCGCATATGGTGAAGACAGCGCCGAACACTCGTTTCAAAAATCGGTTGTTGCCGCTTTAAAAGTCCAAATTTCAGAGCTAAAAGATCATGCTTTTGATTCAGGTGGTCCAAATGGTTACCGTGGAGGCGGCGTTCTTATCGAGCACGAATAATTCACATAGGAAGCCCCGCCCATGCCCAATCTATAGAAAATCGATATCCGAAAAATTTGGTTTGCAATCAAAAATACAACATCATCACTTTTATACCACTGGTATGTATCTTTTTTTATTTTTTTATTTTATTACTTAATTTAAGAGGTAGCTCCGTGTGAAAGAGTGAAAGTGTACTACATATTCGGATGTGCGCTCATGCCGCGATCCTAAAAGTGTGCCGCAGGTGCGCCAAGTTTTCGCCAACTCATTACAACTGGACGTCCCCGGCGAGAATGAACCATGTTATTTCAGGTTCTCTTCCAACAATTCAAATTCTTTCTCAACTTATTCTTCTTGTTCATTGCGCTGAGTCAATTTATTCCCGCATATCAAATAGGATCGCCGGTTGCCTACTGGGGACCATTGGTGAGTGAATATTGCTTATTGACCTAACCATAAGTTAACTTATCAGTTTTGTATTGACGACATCATCACGTACCATGACAGGTAACTGGCTATTGATAGAAAAGTTTATCTCGATAAGCTTGAAGACTCGTGCTACTTTATCTTTATGCGGTGAGGTACTTGATTTTATTTTTTAAGTACGTTAATTGGCCTTTGAAAGTAACGTTGTTTGTTTTCAGGGTTTCATCATGACAGTCACTTTAGTACGCGAGGCGTACGATGATATAAAGCGATTTTTACGCGACCGAGAGTTAAACTTGGAGAAATACGAAAAACTTACAAGATTTGGGAATCGATTAGAAGTTCGAAGCTGGTGAGAAGGATTTCATAATATATTTTTATGGTATTTAGAGCGCATCTATTTTTTTGTTGGTATTTTTGGTATATTATAAAAGGTTCCCTTAGGGTAGTATGCCGCCTTCATATATATTTACCTATTAGCTAATTAGAATACGACCCAAGGCCTGGCTCCACAAGTCCCAAGTTCTCCGGGAAACTCACTAATCCTTTTTGTTTTAGTGATATTTGTGTGGGCGATGTTATCGTTATCGAAAGAGATCGACGTGTGCCTGCTGATGTGGTACTACTAAGGTAATACATTAACGTATTTGTAAACCAAGGACCAGAGAGTAGCGCCCGACTTACTCATAACAGATCGACGAGGTAACCTATAGGTTACCTAACAACGTTTGCTTGTTCTAGTCTAGTTAGTAAGTGAAATTTAAACATTTTTCAAATTATATACGTTCACAGAACGACTGAAAAATCGGGGGGTTGTTTTATTCGTACCGACCAATTGGATGGAGAAACTGACTGGAAATTGCGAATTGCTGTGCCGTGCACACAAAATTTGGCGGATCCCGCGGTACGGTACCTTTTGTCTCTTTGTCTATTATGTCGTACTTCCGATTACCGCAGCGTTTTATAGCTCAAATAACAACGTTAAAGCGTTAAAGGTACCGTGCATCACAAAAATCATTTAGGATATCATGACAGCAAATTGTGAGATTTATGCCGAACAGCCGCAGAAGGATGTTTATAACTTTGTGGGAACGTACAAGGTAGCCGTTTTTGTTTAAAAATTTTCTTTTTGATAAATGTGTTTTCTTGAAATGGAGATTCAGACTACTTGCTTTGTAGGTTTTGTTTAAGTATTTTGTTTTAACTGTTTGATCAATAAGCTCTATTGTAATAATCAATAAGCTCTATTGTAATTGCTTGGCAGATTGTCAAAATGTTTTATTTTTCCAGATAAAAAGTAAAAATCAAGTCCACGGGCCTCTGAACGTGGAAAATGTGTTGTGGGCCAATACTGTTGTGGCGTCTGGTACAGCATTTGGAGTAGTGGTAAGACAAAGCAATAGTAATTTATAAGCTAATAATAGTAATTTATAAAAAAAAATGGAGTAGTGGTAAGACAAGAAAACGGTATCAGCTATGGGATGAATGCGTATACGTGTGCCTGACATAAATTAATAAATGTAGGCATACTCCAAGGAAATTAGTGACACGGACAATCAATTTTCCACGTTGGCCAAAAACTTTTAGGTGTATACCGGAAGCGAGACAAGGAGTGTTATGAACACCACCAACCCTCGTTCCAAAGTTGGGCTTTTGGATTATGAGGTTGGTTTATTGAGTATGTTTAAAGGGTCAGGCCCATTTCAAATGACCCCTATTTTTGATAATTCCATCTGATTCTCCATGTCAAATATAGTAGGATGCAATAATTTTCTAATTTTCAAGCACAAAAATCACTCATTATTCAGCAATTTAACGTGAGCAGTCATACACAGCTATCCATCGCAGTTGGCACGCCCATTCGCGCTGATTGGCCTATATCGCAATTGCCACGCCCAATAGAGCATATTGCCCAATTAGCGCGAAGGGGCGTGACAAATGCGGTAAATAGTTGGGTATGACTGGCAGGGGTAAATTGCTGAATACTGCGTGAATTTTGCGCTTGAAAATTAGAAAAATATTGCATCCTACTATATTTGACATGGAGAATCAGATGGAATCATCAAAAATAGGGGTCATTTGAAATGGGCCTGACCCTTTAATATATATATATATATTAATTTTATAATTGTATTTAATCTATTTCATTTTAAAGGGTCAGGCCCATTTCAAATGACCCCTATTTTTGATGATTCCAACTGATTCTCCATGTCAAATATAGTAGGATGCAACAATTTTCTAATTTTCAAGCGCAAAAATCACTCATTATTCAGCAATTTAACGTGAGCAGTCATACACAGCTATCCATCGCAGTTGGCACGCCCATTCGCGCTGATTCGCCGATATCACAATTGCCACGCCCAATAGAGCATATTGCCCAATTAGCGCGAAGGGGCGTGACAAATGCGGTAAATAGTTGGGTATGACTGGCAGGGGTAAATTGCTGAATACTGCGTGAATTTTGCGCTTGAAAATTAGAAAAATATTGCATCCTACTATATTTGACATGGAGAATCAGATGGAATCATCAAAAATAGGGGTCATTTGAAATGGGCCTGACCCTTTAATTATATATTTTTTAATATTTTAACATTATTCGTATTCAAGTTGAGCATATTTATTTTCTCGGTGGACTCTCGATAAATAGTGTGTGTATGTAGTATGTGTACGTCAGGTGTAGGCGAATACCCGTAGATGTCTTATGAAACCTGGGCCTGAGGCCATATTCACCACTCCGATTCCCTCTGGGAGACATTCCCTGGGGACAGAAAATAGCATTCTAACGCGTTATGCACAGAGAAAAGTACGATGAATTCCCCGTGGGGAAATGAATGCTCAAAAAACAAGCTTGCCTCAAATTTAGATCAACAACCTTACGAAAATTCTGTTCATTTTCGCTCTGGTATTGTCGTCCGCTATGGTACTGATGAAGGGTGTGGATTGGTATTGGTAAGTTGTTTAACATTTACGAATTATTGCTCTTCTTTATTCCTGTTTCATTGGGATCTATTCTATTTTAAATTTATTTGCTTTTTTATTATTATTTTCAACCACAAATACTCCTTTTTTGTACTTTTTATTCTTCAGTAGCTTTTTTATTTATAGGCATCGCTATTTATTCCGGTACATCTTGTTGTTTTCCTATGTGATTCCGATATCTATGCGGGTGAATTTGGATCTGGCGAAAGTAAGCGTATTTCACGTTTCGTAGTGCATTTTGTAGTGCATATTCGAGCTCGAAACCCCACTATTGTAGAATGGCACATTGAAATAAAATGATTTATTACTGAAAGACAACAAGGACAGTATGAAAAATATAAACGGAATACAAAGTTAAAATATACAAAGCACAATTGTAGTATTGGTCAGAAAGAATTGTCAGAAGGAAATTTGCTCCCTAAGCCTAAGCCTAAGCCATGTAGTAAGTCACGACAGATCAACAACCCTTTTCTACACACATTATATTGTTGTGACTAACGATGCGCAGTGCAACAGCCAAGTCTAATTCTAGTTATTCTACGCTTGGGACATTGGTCGTGACAAGCAGATTGAAAATACAATTGTACGGTCTTCGACTATCTCGGAAGAACTTGGACGGATACAGTTTCTGCTGACAGACAAAACGGGCACGCTGACCAAGAATGAGATGCGGTTCAAGAAGGTTGGCAGGCAATACTTGGGCGCGTTCGAGATGGGCGAAAAACGGAAAACATTCTTCAGTGGAGAGAGTGTGCAAAGTGAGAGACGCAGACTCGCAGACACACGTTTTTCCGTTTTCCGCCCATCTCGAACGCGCAGAGGCACAATTTGCAATCCGTAAAAAGATCATTAGCTCAATTCCCATCCAATGGTCACGGTCACACTACCACCAAAGGCATAAAAACTATTGCTGCAGTTTATGAGAATGGCTTGAAATAATACGCATAATATGTTGTCTTCAGCTTCACCTCGGCACCGTGTCATTCGGTGCCGATTGCTTCTCAGAGGTGTCACGACATGTCGAGGCAGCAAACGCCGGTAAAGTCGAACCAGCTTCAGTGAGCGCACGACTGCAGGTAATCGCAATCACTTAATTGTACCACGTCAATACAAATACTAATAAATACGAAAAACGACTGTAAACATAAATGGCAATATCGATTTAGGCAGCCGTCGAAGCGTTGGCCGTTTGCCACAACGTTTCTCCAGTCATCGAAAAGGGCAGGACCTCATATCAAGCGGCCAGTCCAGATGAGGTAAGATTCAGCTATCGACCTTACGTAAGCTAGGTCATTATCCCGATGTGCTGTGCTTTTCAACGAAGATTCTCAGAAGATACGTCAGTTCCCTAATGTTGCAGCCATGCGAATTGTTTACAACTATTTCTCATAGTTTCAGAATGTTCCGAATCAGCAAAAATAATAATAATAATCAAACTCCAAAGAGATGTTCATGAAATTCCAATCCACATATACATGTTTCTGTTCGTAATAAATGTTACGTTAAGTTGTCAAAGAGGCTGATATAACGGGGTGCTCTTTATATTTTTATCCACGAGTAGGGATAGTGATTTATGATACAATCTTGTTAATAGGTGGCCCTGGTTCAATGGACGGACACGGTTGGCCTTCGTCTTGTACATCGAGACCTTCATTCGCTTCACCTCCAAAGTAATCACGGACTGACAAAGTTTACCATCCTGCATATTTTCCCATTTACCTCGGAAGCTAAAAGAATGGGGATAATTGTGAAGGTAAACGTCTTTTTATTTATTTTTTAGAGTACAGGTCTTAGTTATTTAGTCACAACAAAGAAACCGTAACGTATTCGGTATTCACGCTAGTTTAGGTTAAATGCATACGTAGTAGATGCTTCGCATACTGTACTACTTTGTTACAGGATCAATTCACGGAGGAAATTACGCTTTTCGTAAAAGGCGCTGATACTGTAATGAGCTCAATGTTACAACATAATGATTGGCTGGAGGAGGAGAGTAGCAACACGGCGAGAGAGGGTTGGTTTTATGTAAAATGCATATTCATTATTTCCCTCATCAGCCTGGGAAGCTCGGATAGAGGTAGCAGCTGGCAGCTGATTCACTGTCTCGAGGGAGGGAAGAAAGAGAGGAAAGAAAGAAAAAGAGAGATTTAGAGGGCTAGAGAGAAATGAGGGGTAGAGTTTACTAGGGGAGAAGAGAGATAGAGGCTCAGGCTTAGGCTTAGGCTTAGGGTGACAGAGCTCTGTATTACTTTTATAAATTCAGGCCTTCGAACACTAGTCGTTGCGAAGAAAGTTCTCACATCGATTGCTTATGAAGCCTTTGACAAAGCTTACTCCGAGGTAACGAATATCCAAACATTATTTGCTTTTTTATACATTTTGCCCAAATATGGTTGACATTTTATCTAAATTTCTACTTTCAGGCCAAACTCTCCTTATCTAATCGTTCACTGAGCATGCAAAAGGTCGTGAGTGAACACTTGGAAAGAGATCTTCAACTTCTGTGTTTGACTGGAGTCGAGGACAAGTTACAGGTAGGAACTACCAAAATCAGATATTGAATGATAGAGGGTGCAGAAATCGACGAGTCACAAGTCAGATAGAGATAGAGATATCGAGAGACAACAGATAAAGATTTATTTACCAGACGCCACTCGCCGCCAGAAGCGACTATGCAGGCGATACTACAAATACGGGGCCTACTCAATAGACCAGTTTTATTAAACGCCTGTAGCGTATCTTCATAAGTTAATTCGCAGGCTCGATTGCGCTTTACGAGAAAAAGCGAACAGTTGAAGGAAGCAACACAGTTGTGGCACATACGACAAGCTTTCTAAGCTAGGCAAATGCTCGAGTTATCTTTTCCAAATTACAGGATGACGTCACGACATCGCTGGAAATGCTTCGCAATGCTGGTATAAAGATATGGATGTTGACGGGCGATAAGCAGGAGACAGCGATTTGCATAGCGAAATCTAGTGGACTATTTCCGAAATCGGCACATGTTCATGTATTTTCGCGGGTCAGTTTATTATTTGAAACGCTTTTGATGTGATACTAATACGAGTGAGAACTTGAGAGGAAGGATATAAGGATAGGGAGAGCTGAAGTAAGACACAGCGTAATTGAGATTTATGCTAGAAACAGAGAGCAGAGAGTGAGAGAGAATGAGAGAGGAAGAGAGAGAGAGGTTAGAGAGAACTAGGGACCTTGCTTAAAACCTCAAGTTACAGGTGAATACACGAATGGAGGCCTTTAATGAACTTGTCAATTTGGAAGGAAGAATAAGCGTTGCTTTGGTCATAACGGGAACAGATCTGGCCACAGTAATAATGCATTATGAAGCCGAGGTTAGTGGGCTCTATTTTGGAAATTTCTTGTTTATTTTTTTCTACAGTAAATTTTTCCGGCTCCAAGGCAATCTTGGAAAACTGGATCATTTATTTAAAAGTACACTCATATCGAACCTTCTTTGAACACGGTATTGATAAGCTATTAGTTGTCTTATAGTTATTGTTTTTAACTCAGGTCGCTGAGCTGCTATGCGCATGTGTAGCAGTGGTGTGTTGCCGATGCACTCCGGAACAGAAAGCATTGTTGGTGCATTTACTGAAGTGAGTTTTTTTGTTTTTATCATTATTGCTCATTTTGCTCATAAGCCGGTGGTAATAGTCGTTCACATCAGCACACCATCTGAACGCTAGGAAAAGCATAATACCGCCATCTGCCGGTATTATTGGCTTCACTTATTGGTAGGTCACATCGCTAGAATTTTCAGGAAGCATCGTCCCGATGCTAGAGTGGCTGCGGTTGGTGATGGGGGCAACGATGTTAGTATGATACAGGCAGCCCATGCGGGGATAGGAATCGAAGCGCTCGAAGGTACGAAAAGTCAAAACATAGAGGGGGGAGGAGGAGAGAGAGAAAGAAAAAGAAAAGAGAGAACGAGCTAAGAGATTATGAATTATTCTTCAATTCAGGTAAACAGGCTTCGCTGGCAGCTGACTTCTCAATCGTGCAGTTTTCCAACTTGTGTCGTCTGTTGCTTGTCCATGGACGGTATTGTTATAAAAGGTGAGTTTATGGGCATGTTGTGGATTGTACTGGAAATGTAGAAGGAAAGAAAACTAGATCAAAAGAAAACTAGATCAAAGGAAAACTAAATCAAATTAAAACTAGATCAAAGAAAAACTAGATCAAATGACGACTAGATCATAGAGGATTTTATGTAGACCCGAAGACACGAACACACGATGGAGCTGTGGTTGAGTATAGTACAAGTAATAAACTTACTGAGGAAATGTTTGTGCGGCACCGTATTGGCGCACTGATATGTGCATCACTAAATAAAAACATTCAGATCATCAGCGCTCTCACAATTCGTCATACATCGTGGACTTGTCATCTCTACAATGCAGGCGATATTCTGTTGTGTTTTTTACTTTGTCTCCGTTTCTCTCTACCAAGGAGTGCTTATGATGGCGTGGGTGTTTTTTTCCTATGTTTATCTGTTTGTTAACTACAAACGTACAAACCACCATCCTTGATATCCCGCATGCCATATTGTTAAACTAAACAAGTTAGATTTATGGTAAGTAAGAAAAAGGGAAGCTACGGGTAACGGGTACTATACATAAAATCACCTGCGGGAACAAAACAATATCCTTGGTATACCGCATGAGTTTCAGTTACACCACTCCGTACACGATGCTCCCAGTTTTGTCCATCATTTTTGATCGAGATGTGAGTGCGCAAAATGCTCTGGCCTATCCCGAGCTCTACAAGGATTTGGTGAAAGGGAGGAGCCTCACCTATAAAACGTTCTTCATTTGGGTGATTGTCAGCATATATCAAGGTGAGTTTCCCCTCTTGCTCTGTCACTTTAAATGGTGTAATGTTAGGCTAGGAACACCAAGTGACAATTTTCACGTAAAGAGACTACACGTTATGGCATGTTTCGTTTCAGGTTGCGTCATCATGTACGGGGCTCTCTTTGCTTTTGAAGCCGACTTTATCCACGTTGTAGCCATTTCTTACACTGCACTTATCGTCACGGAGTTTGTTATGGTAGCTCTCATAGTGCACACGTGGCACTGGGCGATGATTATAGCGCAGGTGAGTAGTATTTATACTTTTTAGATTGTGCACACGGTGTTTGGTGTTATGTTTACATTTGAATATTTTTCTTGTTGTATTTCACGCTGTTGTCGAGCTCCCGAGCTCGATTCCGGCCCGCGACAGTAAAAAGCGATTATTTGGCAACCATTTTGAGACTGAGTTGATATGTTCTCGAAGGCTTTCTCGAAAAAAAAAACAGGAAGTCGCCAATGGGTTACCAAAAACGATTTCGAAAACGGCTTTAGTCGAAAATCCCAAAGTGCTCCGATGTTTATGTACACTTGTACCTATGCAACTGCATACGTATCACTGATTCATTAGGAGTATGCATAACACAATATTTCAACGTTTACAGGCTCTTTCACTTGGAATGTACACGGGTTCATTGTTACTCTTCGATTCGATTTTCGACAGACAATTCATCACTTCGACACCATTCCCCTTCAAAACTGCCATAATCACAGCAATTTCATGCGCGCCCTTGGGTATAATTAAGATAATTAGAGGTCGGATTAGCCCGCCCACGTACGCCAAAGTACAGTAAGCGAAGCGCTCGAAATTTCACTGGCCTATATTGTTGCTTATGTAATTTTATGCTGAATTATGTGGATACATTTCTGTGATTTTGGATAGTTTAACTTTTTTTAAACTAAATGTACTTGGCTTATTTATTTATTTATTTATTTTCGTGATAGGAGCCGAGTGATTTTCGTAATGTTCATCTTTATATGAAAGACGGGTCTAATGTACATAACAAAGTTATTATCTGACGCTTGTTGTCTTTTATTGTTTTATAAATAAAACGTTTTGATTCAGAGATGTGTACGGCTTTTAAGGGGCTTTGCTCGGTTTTTTTGGTGTCACTTCATCTACACGTGTTTAATGGTTGCTATATGTATATATTCCGTTCACAAGATATAAATAAATCACAGACTAGCCATATACCATAGATAAAATTCCCAGACCGAGGCACTTTATGGAAGGAGTATCCACAGAATGTTTTGTGACAGTTGATAAAAAATAATGTTTCGGCACCGCTGTTTCTGCACCTCCAATATTCAGTTTAAAGCGAAATACCAGTCGGTTTTTGAAACGCATCTAAAATATCTGCATTCTTATGCAGTTATCCTAAGTGGGTCTAATTGGGGTCTACTTTTTATTCTAATTTATACATATTTACATATGTTTCAAATGTTCGAGCATTAAGGCCGTTCTTAGCCAATTTTATGTTTTGATTGGAATGAAAAATTGGAGTTTCGGTCGGGCGGGAATCGAACCCGCACCTTCGGCTGTCCGGGCCAATGCGCTAACCGATTACGCTACCGGCACCCACACCAATAATCATTCACAGGCGAGTTTAGGTCCGCAATGGCATCACACAGTGAACAATACAACTGCCCGGGTGGTATTACACCAGAACCCAGTAAAGATCAGCCAAACCTTGTCAAATGTTTCAAATGTTCGAGCATTAAGGCCGCTCTTAGCCAATTTTATGTTTTGATTGGAATGAAAAATTGGAGTTTCGGTCGGGCGGGAATCGAACACAGTGTGTGATGCCATTGCGGACCTAAACTCGCCTGGGAATGATTATTGGTGTGGGTGCCGGTAGCGTAATCGGTTAGCGCATTGGCCCGGACAGCCGAAGGTGCGGGTTCGATTCCCGCCCGACCGAAACTCCAATTTTTCATTCCAATCAAAACATATTTACATATGAAGCATAAGAAAGCAGGGGTACTCGATGCGTTTCAAAAACCGGCCGGTATTTCGCTTTAAAGGGTAAGGCTCACGGGAGGGAATCCATGCTATTGTGCGTATGATCTCTGTGGTTCAAGAAGTGAAACCCATTCGTAAAGATTAAAATGAAGCTAGTCATTTAGTAAAAACTATCAGCCGAAAGTTACAGCAGGTGGAAACAAATGGAGGTCTAGGAAAAATGTGGGGTGGAAAGCGAAAAAAGAGGGGTCTGATGAAACCCAAGCTATAGACGGAAGACGGAAGCTAATAAATGCCCTGTTTTTCACGATTCAGGTCTGACTAAAATTGGACATTTGGCATGTTCGTTGACTCTGGATACAGACAATCATCAAACATTGACTTAGCATCGAGGGTCCCGTTAGTTAAAGGGACGCGGTCACCGTTTTGTCCCTTATGTATGGTTTGTGTTTTTATTATCTGCATAATATTTAATTTTAAACATTTTTCCAACACTATGCTTTACGTATTATGCAGATAAAAAAAACACAAAATCTACAAAAGGGAAAAAACGGTGACCGCGTCCCTCTAAGTCGGGGATTCTTCATTTTTAGCTGCAGTCCAAGTGTTGTCTCTTGTTCGATGTGGCCCATAGAACATAGACCCATAGAGTAAAATTTTTCCGGTAAAATCAACCACAAAAAGTTGAATTTTATGTTTGTCTGGTTTTATCTTTTTTTTAAACTAGCTTTCCAGCTTTATTTACCTCGTTTGTTAGTTCAACTGAAGGCGGTGCGTTTTTTCAAAGAAGCCTAATAAATATTTGTCACATCCCACAAGAATCTCCGAAAAAAAAAACAGAAAAGAAAAGAAAGAAAAAATAGAGCGCGCCACTAAAGAGTAGATTAATTGCCCTGACGTACCGAAAAGAAAAGAAGCCTAATAAATATTTGTCACATCCCATAAAAAAAAAAAAAAAAAAACAGAAAGAATCTCCGAAAAAATAAAAAAAATAAAACAGAAACGAAAGAAAAAAATAGAGCGCACCACTAAAGAGTAGATTAATTGCCCTTGCGTACCGAAACGGCATAATAAACGACTTTGTGTGTAACTTTTCTAGTGTAACACAAGAGGGGGCATCATGAGTCACTAATTTTCTTTTATCTCTGTTCGAGTAGCGACGTTCGAATTTAAATTACCGTATACGGTATTCAGTGTGTAGCAATATATAGAACCGTATTCTGTGTGTAACAATAGATAGAGAATTATAAGGTAGAAATACACAAAAGTGAATAAGTATGGAAGGATTTAAAAAAAAAATGTTTTTCAATTAGATCATAAGGATTCAGATTGAATTGTTATTTCTTATTGTTGTTTTGTATGAAAATAACTTGAATGTAACATCACATTGATAACATTCGTCTACATGTGAACAACTTTGAAAGAATTGTTCCTTGTTTGGTGATGTCTTTGATAAATTTTATTGCAAAGTTACCGTTGCACATGACATGGTCTTCGGTCTTTACGTTTTTACCATATACAGTATCCGCCACATGAAATATTAATCGTCAGAGGGCAACGGAATAATTACCGAACCCACAGAAAAACTGTTACTGTTCGGTCACCAAATGGTCCTCCGATTTTTTTCAATCTAACCTTACCTTTCGATAGAATAATAAAGAACTGTAAACAGTCATTGAATGGTCCCCCGTTTTCCATGTTGTTCTTTCTTACTGTTTACTCAATATGTGAACATGTCCGTATTTTATTGCGCCACTTTTCACCTTTTCGGCGACTTTTTGTGGCAGAGATGAGAGATTTATCGTAGATACTTTCGTGAAAGTGAAAAACAAAGCATGTCTTGCGCAATTTTTTAGATGTATATAACGAGAGCAGATTGGTGTTGCTTTCAGTATCTCACGGTTTTTCACTTTACAGCTCAAGTTGATTCTAGAATAGGGTTGTGGGATAGTTAATCCTAAACACAGTTGTGTTCTTACTAAACCCTAGAAAGTGCTCTAAGATATTTTTAAAAAATAAGTTGTAAGCGTAATAATATCACGGCTAGTTTTTACAAACTAAGACTGAAGGCTCTTGACATAGACCATTATTCATTAGACGTCGTCGCAATGATATTACCACCTTTCTCAAAATGGTTTCTCAATTTGAAATGCCGTTTTTCTAAACATCGTTGCGCCACTTTTCACCCATTCAGAGACTTTTTGTGGCAGTGAAGAGAGATTTATCGTAGATACCTTGTGTGCAAGTCAAAAACAAAACATGTCTTGCGCAATTTTTTAGATGTATATAATGGGAGCAGATCGTTGTTGCTTTCAGTATCTCACGGTTTTGACTTTGCAGGAGGGCTTTAAATGTTCTCTTTCTCTTGCGACTTTCGCTACCGTAGTCTTATAACCTCTTGATTTTTCTTTTGTGCGACAAAATTGCCTTTCATGGAGACGATAGGGTCAGTTCAAGTTAGAATAATCCCGTTTCAATTTTACACGCGTAGTACACCTAGTATTTGGTAAGCAGGAGAAGGACATTCAATTCAAAGCTCCTTCGGCATGTATGTTGTTTCTTAAATTCGAGTTTTTCTTTAATCACATTCGACTTACTACCCGAGTAAAATTATTGACGTAACAATAATTTGCAATCTGCCTCCACGGTACAACTCAAATTCAGCCGTCAGCCGTCATATGAAGCCAGACGCAATAATGCTCAAAAAATCCTGTCTGGCAAACGCGGTTTCTGTCTGCAATTATTGTAAAAATCCAGACATTCAACCCTGCTCTCTCAACTTCGCTGTAGCAAAATCATTGCCTTTGCCTCTCGTGTAATTCGAAATGCCATTTTTTTTTGTTCATAGAATCATTTATGCTTGAGCTAACTTCGTGCATGACCAAACAAATTCGGATTATTTGTCTTTATTCTGTGCCATTTGCCTTATTTTACTTGTGAAAGACTCTTTATGTTGCTTAGTCCTTGGTTACTTTGACATTAATTGCGCGACCGACACATTGTTGGTAAAAATGTATTCTCATGTTATGTTATCTTGAGAATAAATTGATTTTGTTTGACATAGCTCAGAGGCTCAGACGTAACCACTGATAGCGTCTGTTCACTAACTCGCTTAATTGGCATAAATGTACGTATTTTTGCAGGAACTGATGTTCTTGGTGCGTGATTGGCCAAACTCTGAGGAGTGCAGCTTCGGTCGCAAGGGCGGAATGGTTCATCTCGAAGACAAACTGAAGGTTAATTCTGAAATCAAACACTATATTTAGTAAAATCACAAGGAATCACAGGAAAAATGGAAAAAAGTTTCCGCAGTGGGGATACGGACGTGTCTCTCTTTTAGCAGTTTGTGGCCCATTCGCATGAAAATAATGGAGTTTCCACCTTCGCGAATCGCATATGCAATGTCAAATGCCCATCCATGCTCAATTCATTTTGCATGCATGTCAACTGCCTACCGTAACCCATGCGAATTGTACATTTGACATGGTCCTGCAGCGAAAAGGCCCCAACCCCGTGCTGTTTGGAACAGTACCGCATCAGACCCGTGCTATTTGAAATAGATCCGTACTATTTTGAAATAGATTCATACCAGATCCAAAACCGCTGCGACCGTGTCATTTACACCTGATTCTAACATGGACAGGCGTTTGTCATTTTCGCAAGTGCGAATCGCATCCATGGAAATCCAGGCTAAAAAAACAAGCTAAACTTCGGTTTTTATTTACTCATTTTCGCTTCTATGTTCATATGCTAATTCGAATTTGACTCTAATTCGGCTCATATTTCCTTGTAAACCGTGTAAAAATTGCAACCATCAAATACTCCTAACTTTTTTTCTATCTATTTCCGACATTTTATTTTGGTACACCTCCGGTTGTTACTTGTCATACACATTTTCGCTTCGGTTTAATAGCCTAATTCTAGTTGGAATGAGGCCATTAACCCGAAACTTAGCCTGACAGTATACACCGAAATTATTCATTGAAAGGATTAACTCAAACAATAATTCATTGCTTCAAATTTCTGACCGAAACTATTCTTTAGATTAGCGACGACCAACCGGAAGAGCTTCGTCAACTGCGAAAAGATCTCGACTCCAGCTTCACTGTCCTTAGGTACGTTCATAGGAAACGTGAGAACACATTTTGTGGCGGTTTATTGGCTTTTCGTGGGCCAGCCCATTTGCTGACCGATCCGTGACCATGTGGTGTCCAATTTTCATAGAAGACCGTCAGTAACGTTCACCAAATGGTCGCAAACCTGCCGCCAGATGTTTTGGTAAAAACCATTTGGTGACCAACGACAGAACCATTTTTTAAAAACCATTTTTTTTCTGCTTTTTCGACAATTGTGTCGTTTTACTGTGTTCGCAGGTTCACATTTTACGAAAACAATAATGTTTGTATTCTTCTTTAGCTGTCAGCTCATGCCACATCCTGGACTGGGCATTGCAAATAACAACAAGGAGAAAACGCTTGGAAAGGTAGAAGAGGAGTTCAAGGCACACCTTATGCAATTTGTGCCGTCAATTTTTGCGGGTAAGCTATAAATTATGAACACACGTAGGAAATGGGTTAGTCCATTTGGTGGCATTTCACTGTTTTTTTTTCTTGTGGTGCGGCCAACGTGGTGACCTCTTCCTAACCATGTGGTGACCAAGTTTCATCGAAAACCGTCATCAAACGGTCACCAAATGAACCACTCACCAGATGGTTTCTCCATAAAATCATATGGGACGAACGACGGTTTTCTTTTTGTTTTTTTTCGGCGATCATCTGTGTACAAATTTAACAATCAAGTCAGTGAACGGTGCCAAACTTGTACATATTTTAGATATTCGACCAAAACGAATCAATGGGCAAGAGATTGAATGTGTTGATCTCGTGGCATACTGTAAGGTAAGGTGTTTGATTACAGCTCTTGACTACGACTATTAATGGGTCGAAGTCACTATAAATACTTATCTTTATTCAATTATTATTAAAGCGAAATACCGGCCGGTTTTTGAAACGCATCTCCAACACTTGCATTCCTATGCATTTATGCAACGTGGGGTCTAATTGGGGTCTAGTTTTTATTCAAATTTTTGCTCATTTGCATATGCTGCATAAGAACGCAGGTGTACGCAATGCGTTTCAAAAACCGCCCTGTATTTCGCTTTAAACCAGACGGCTATCGCCGCCTGAGGCGACTTGCATAGTTTAAAAGCAAATTTGTGTGAAACGTTTGCAGCGTCTCTTAAAAAAACCATGAAACAATATTCGATTGCGCTTGTTCAAAAGACTGGGCTCCAACCTTGCTTTATAGCCTTTATGATATTCTAATTTTCGTTTCGTTCACACAAACAAAAAGGTAAACTCGTATCCTTTATATAATAAGATATAGGATAGGAACATGGAAAAACCTTCCCACGTACACGCGTTAGCGTCACGTTGTACAGAAAAAAGTTAACTCATTGTCAGGAGAAAAATATCACTGACAATGAGAATTGAAGACACCGACTTACAGTTCGTGACTTGACTTGTTTGTGTCCGTTTGGCGACCGGGTGGAGACGGTTTTCGATGAAAATTGGTCATCCAATGGACAGAAACACAAAAAAACAGTGAACCGTTATCAAATGGGTTCACCCACTTCCTATCATTCCTATTTATGCCCCTCTACTGTAATCCGATGCGTTATGAAAGTATGCCGAAAATTACCGTATCTTGGAACTACCTGAGAATATATTTTTTTTTTCATATTATACAGAAGCACTAAAAAGCACTCTTTGAGAAAATCAACCGGCCGATGGCCAAAATCGGGGATGGCCAAAAACCTAGTGACAAAAAATTTCAGCAAAAAATCAGAAGTTTCAGGAAAATTAGGGTAAGGGCGGCACGGCGTCTTGAAGTTAGGCAATTGCGAAGCTTAGTTGAAGGGGTATGTTGGGGACCGAAACAGCTCATTCGAAGGCAATTCAAGACGCCGTAACTTTCTTCGGAGTACCGCTAAAATTATAATTTTTTACAGAAATTCTCCCCATGAAAAGATCTACAAGGCCATATAGGTGGTTTTTGCGAACAATAGATTTCATTTTTTGACTTACAATTTGATGTCATTAAAATTAGTATATCAATATATTTTTTTTTATTCTTTATGCTGAAAATAATTTTGTTGAGTTTTTGGGCATGCTTGATTTAGTGGCTGTATTAGATTTCCTCCAAAAGTAGCAGAAACACGTTTTTTTTGGGTGCCCGGATACTTATGACGTGCACTGTATATGCAGGTTTCGGGCAGAAACACGGTAATATTGACAGAATCATGCCAAATGTTTGGGATACGGAAACCCCATTACCCTCAAAGTGAGCAGAAAACAGGTAATCTGTTTTGTTGATATGTCGCGCACATAATGATTGAATATTCCAGAGTTACATGTCCGTCTTAAATGGGGATACACTTCCGACGCCGAAAACTATTTTTGCGGTATGAATTATGAATTTGTTATCAAAAAGAAGAAGCCAATAAGATTTGAAAATTATTCTACCGTCTACCCGTAGGGGGGGTCAATCCAAATCACCGTCAATTATTATTCATTTGATTGTACAAAAAAAAACATATAAAAATAACGTAAAATACAACCAAAACTCTGGCGGATATATGAGAGAAAACAGAGAAAAATATAAAGAATCGACCCACAGAAGTACCAACCAAGCTAATTGCTCAAACACACTGTTTTGTTGAGTGTGTTTTGCTCAAATTAAACATCTAACAATCAATCTAAAAAATAAAATTGCTGTTGGTTTGGCTTGAGCTGACCCCATCCATAATGTTTCTGACACAGCTGACAGTTGAGAATGTTCTTTGGATAAGTCTGAATTAAGAGCTAGAAAACTACAAAAACCTTTATAGGCTGCGGTCGAAGCCAGCAACTGCAGCGCGTTGGAAAAGGCAAAGGCTGTATATAGCGAAGCCACAGCTGAGGTTGGTGGCCGTTTCATATGTACTAGCATTCTCTTCTGCCGTGCATTGCTTACTTGCTTGCCTTTTTTACTTTTTTGTCTTACTTAGTACTTGCTTTTGGTGTATATGCTAAATATATAGATATATATATATATATATATATATATATATATATATATATATATATATAATATAAATATAAAAATATATATATATCTATATATATATATATATATATATATAATATGTATATAAAAGGTTGCACAGTTTAATTATTTTTATATCCGGGATAAGGTTCTCACACAATCAGACCATTAAAGGGATCGGCTCATATCAAATAGCGTCTATTTTTTTTTGTTTCTTTATTTTCTATAAGGGATAATAAAAATTTGGAATACAAAAAGTATTGTTCTATTTCAATACTCACGAAGATATTGGGTGATAAAATGTTGGATTGATCGGACCAGAATGCAAAAAGGGTAATTGTCCTGCCTTGTTTGTATGGGACAATTACCCTTTCTGCATTCCGGCCCGATCAATCCACCACTTTATCACCCAATATCTTCGTGAGTATTGAAATAGAACACTACCTTTTGTATTCCAAATTTTTATTATCCCTAATAGAAAATAAAGAAACAAAAAAAACAGACACTATTTGAGGTGAGCCGATCCCTTTAAATGGAAATGGAAGAACATTAGATGGTGCATGCTGTGCATTTTGGGCAAAGAGGCCCACGGGAAATAATAAAGCATTTATGAGACCTACAAAACTTTTTTTCTTCTTAGCGAAGAACATACTCGGTTGAGCTCAGCTCCTTACATTCGCCTAACCAATGTGTGAAAAGTCAAACGTAGATTTGGTCGCTAGCCGTCCTCGCATTTTTACCAGTATTATTTGATTCATTATAAGTTTATTGGTATTGCGAGCGGACACTTTGTCTAGCTCAATTTTTTTCGTTTAGTGTTCGCAGACAACTTTCGTCGAGTTCGACAATGCACATAAAACAGGAAAGGTTTGTTACACACGTCAAAGTCGTTGTTCAGTCTAAAGAGAACACCGGTCTGTTTTTGAAGCCATCAATTACACCAGCATTCTTATGCAGCTTATGCAAATAAACATAAAACAGAATAAAAAATTGAGTAAAATCCGAAAAAAATAACATAATACTACGAATGAATTGTTCACTATGCGTTTCAAAAACCGGCAGTATTACGAACGCTTCATCTTTTATCCCCCTGTTTCTTTTGGTCTCTCAGTATCTCTCTAAATTTCTCTCGTGCTCACTGCTTCACTGTGTTTATTATGGTATGTTTAAGGCAGCTCACAAAAAGGTCGATACTTGCCTTCGTTGATGTATGTGTTTTAACTTACCAGCGAACAATAAATTGGCAACATTACGGATTTTTCTTATTTTTTTTTTAACTTTGAGGTTCTGAAAGGTAAATAGAAAGTTTAACTGCTTATTGGTAGAGGAAAACAGTTACGGACCTTGAAAGTTTTGCCTGATGATTAAAAACATGGATTTCAAAGAGTTTTTTGAGCTTTTACAATTCAATATTCCAATAACTGCACAAAACATAAGTTGTATCACAAAAAAACCTTTTTCGATTTTCCTTTTCAGCACATCAAATTCTATCATAATGTATGTAAAAATAATAAAAATCCGTGATTTTGTCCACTTATTGCTCCCTGGTTAGTTAATACATTTCCTCTTTTAGGACGCGGCAGTTTCGGCGTTCACAAATGCTGCGACATTTGGAGGGGACGAGTCGAAGGAAGCCTACTTGCCAAAACTGAACAAATACATTGAGGTATAAGACCATTAGAAGATAAACTTATCTGGAACCGTACTTGAACATTCTTATTCCTAAGAGTGTTGTGAGCCTCTTTATCCCAGCCAAGAAAACAACGTGTGTTTATCACATTTATTTCCGACTCGTCGGCTCACGGAAACATAAATCATTAATATAAGGCATGCGGAGGCAAATAGGAAACAGTTTATATTCAACACTTTACACGTGTGCTAGAATTATGAAATACTACTTCATTACTTCGTTTCTACTGCATTTCCATCCTTGCTCTTGAATGAAACACAAATTATGTATTGTTTATCATTTCAATAGTTCACGTGACACAATTTCAGGAGCGGTACTCACTGTTAGGCAAAGTGATCAAGTATCGTGAACAATTGCAGCGGCAGAAGCAAGAGATTGAAGACCAGCTGAAAAAAGCCATGGAAAAAGGTGAAGAGACAGCGAAAGAGTTGAAGCGGCAGATGCAAGTGATTGAAAAGCAGCTGGAAGAAGCCACGAAAACAGTTGAGGCTGCGAATAATGACTTGCGCATCATGCCTTGCGCAATTTTGTAGATGTATATAAAGGGAGCAGATCGTTGTTGCTTTCAGTATCTCACGGTTTTGACTTTGCAGGAGGGCTTTAAATGTTCTCTTTCGCTTGCGACCTTCGCTACCGTAGTCTTACCACCTCACTTGTTTTTTCTTTTGTGGGGCAAAATTGCCTTTCATGGAGACGATGGGGTCAGTTCAAGTTAGAATAGTCCCGTTTCAATTTTATACGCGTTGTACACCTAATATTTGGTGAGCAGGAGAAGGACCTTCAATTCATCTTTCATCTTCAATTTTTTCATCGTCTCTCTCGGCGTTGCGCTCTTTTAATGAGTATAATAAATATTCAAATATTCAAAGCTTCTCGGGTTATGCTGTTTGTTATATTCGAGTTTTGGTGCTGCTGCCGTTGGGGGGGGCACCAATTTTTTTTGTAAAGGGCTAGCCGATCGAGCTGAAACTTCACCCAGATTGATAACAGGCCACGCCGAATCAATCTGCGCTATCAGTTTTATCAAATTATCGATTTATTGATATTTTTTTTTTCAAAATTTGTTTCAGCTCCAAAGAGGGTTCTGGTTGCCCAATTTCGCTCAGCTTTTCTCCATGAGAGTAACTGACCCCACACTGATTACACGCAATTGATCTAAGCCAAAATGTTCAGTCAAATCATCTATTTATTGATTTTCCGTCTTCAGGGGTACACCCGTCTAGTCGTAAACCACAATCAATCAGTAGAATTTAAACAATGGGCACTGTGAGGGCTGGTCACAGTCATGAACATACACTGCGTTTCCTTTTCACTCTACAAGCCCCTCGATGCATCCTATCTTTACTACTCTGAACCTGAACCGGAGCCTTATATAGGCTAGACTTTACTTGAAAATCAATCAATAGAAAATAGACAGAAAACATTGGCTTTAAAGGGACAGGCCCATCAAAATAAACCTATATTTACGATACGTTCATAATGACTATCAAGCATTTTTATTACAATATATACAAACTAAATTTCACCATTATTCTCCCTGGAAAACTTTTTTCCAATGCGCTCAACGCATATGTATACCATAAAACTGCAGATTTCAAAGCTATATATGCAAATTTTAATCGCATTATAATTTCACGATAAATATGCATAGACGACAAGGAGATTTGCGGCTTTACGGTATACATTTAAGCTGAGCGCATCGTAAAAAAGTTTTCCATGGCAAATAAATGTGAAATTTAGTTTGTATATATTGTAATAAAAATACTTGATAGTCATTATGAACGTATCGTAAATATAGGTTTACTTTCATGGGCCTGTCCCTTTAACGACTTAAATCAGCTACGCTTAGTTTCTTACCCCCTTGGGAAGACTCTAGCGCAACTACTAAATCAAGAAACCATAGTTCGCACAAATTATCTGCATAGTGTTGTAGATCTTTTTTTTTTAATCGTCTTTCCGCCATACTTATAAAATTAAAAAAGAAAATAAAAGGATATATTTATTAAAGTAGCAAAGCATAAAGAGTCATTTCATATAACACTGTTTAAATGTAGAAAAGCACTAAACATATAAGACGTAGATGAAAAATCTTGTGAATGCAGTCTAACAACCTTATTATATAAAAGAGTAACTGCATCGTAATTTGCATACCGATGTGCGTTACGGAAATGCAAATTTTCACCAATTGGGTATAAAAGTGTGTCGCAGCTCAATATCGAAGTATGCATATGCAGTTGTTTCTTATTTATGCATATGCAGTTGTTTCTTATTATGTGAATTTCTTATGATACGTTTGAAACTTGGTATGTCCATGCTAAACCAATCTTTCCATGTAAGACGCCTCAGGCGGCGTGAGCCGACTGGTAAGATCATAATTAATTTACTTTGCATGTTAAAGGGAATGTCAAGCCGGTTTTTCATGTTGCGTTCAAAAGAAAGCTTATGTTTTGAAGGTAAGGAAAGTGAAAATAAAAATAAACAAAAACTTTCATATAAGAAGAAAAACAATTCCAACCCCTTCAAAAAACTCCTTCAATATGGGATTCTGGTCATTTGGACAAAATCAGAACTATTCTCTGCCGCAGGACCGTTTGCTGTTAGACAGCAAAGAAAAGAGGAGGGCGCGAGAGAAATTTGTTTAAGTCAGCAAAGAAAAAGAGGAGAGCGCGAGAGAAATTGTGTAAACTACGGTAGCTGTGACAGCGTGTTATAGAATATCTGTGAATCAGGCTTGACATTCGCTTTAAGCTTCTGAGATGGGCACCCATTTTATAGGTCTGCGACACAATTTATTCTAATTGAAAATCCGAACGTGTGTTCTAATTCACGCAAACTTTACTCTTTCATATAATACAATTGCGACAACTGACTTATCAGTTGTCGCAATAAAATAGTCGCTAACTTCCAGTCACCCGTGTGTCTAACATGCGTCTATCACGGGAAGCTTTATTTCGACAATTGGGCCAGCTTCAGGATTGTGCAGAAGTCCGTTTACACCACTCACGGTTCCGAAAAAAGTTGAGCAGTTGTCCTGTTTGTAGACTGCTAATAAGCAAATGTAGGTGTGGGAAGCTTTTTGTGGATGCAAGTGTCAGGAGAAGTCGTTGACAAGATCAGTCCTTCGTTATTATGTACACTGCTAATACGTTTTCGGAAACAACCCGGGAATGTGCTCAGTGTAATGCGCGGGGAAATCCTGATTCGGCCACTATATTGTCACGTCTTATTGTTAGTTCGAGTGGCCGTTGTTAGCATAATTGCCCAGCACACAGAAAAACCGTCACTGGCCATGGTTTCCAGCGGAAAAAAATATTGGTGACTTGCCAGTTTGCAAACGACACAAAAGAAGCATACATAATGGTTCCCCTATTCCCAGAGTCGGTATTTTAACTGAACTTTTCCATCTCGGAATAGTCGTACAGTAAAGAAATAGCATGGAAAGGCGGAGACCGAGACAATTCCGAGATGGGATTCCGAGATGGAAAAGTTCAGTTAAAATACCGACTCTGCTGTGCAGCAGGTCCGTACCCTCTATGCTTAGTGAGACTCCTTCAATTTTAGCCTAACGTTATCTTTCAATTAGAGAGTGGATTGAGCAGTTTTTTTCTGCAGATCATGTGCAAACGAGATAAGACATATACTTGCGCAATTTTTCTTGGGTGTATATAAGTCCACTCTGTACACCAGTACACAATACGGGTCATTTGCCTTGAAATGTTCTCTGGCAATTTTCCTTCACTAAACTAATCACATCATCGTCTTTACTTTTGAAGAAGTGAAACCCATTCGTAAAGATTAAAATGAAGCTAGTCATTTAGTAAAAACTACCAGCCGAAAGGTGCCCTTGTGTCCTTGTGTGGTCGCGCGGCAGAGCACTTTTTCTTTTTTTACGATGAATTAATTTTTTCTTTTATTTCTTCATCATTCGCTTTACTTTGACAAAGTTTCCGCAATACGTTTCTTTTTTGTAATACATAGGAATACATATTTACATATGAAGCATAAGAAAGCAGGGGTACTCGATGCGTTTCAAAAACCGGCCGGTATTTCGCTTTAAAGGGTCAGGCTCACGGGAGGGAATCTATGCTATTGTGCGTATGATCTCTGTGGTTCAAGAAGTGAAACCCATTCGTAAAGATTAAAATGAAGCTAGTCATTTATCAAAAAATGGAGGTCTAAGAAAAAATTTGGGGTGGAAAGCGAAAAAAGAGGGGTCGGATGAAACCCAAGCTATAGACGGAAGACGGAAGCTAATAAATGCCCTGTTTCAACCACTCACGATTCAGGTCTCGACTAAAATTGAACATTTGGCATGTTCGTTGACTCTGGATACAGACACTCATCAAACATTGACTTAGCATCGAGGGTCCCGTTAGTTAAAGGGACGCGGTCACCGTTTTGTCCCTTATGTATGGTTTGTGTTTTTATTATCTTTGTGTTTTTATTATCCGCGTATTGGTTCAAGGACACAATTTTTCGTCATCATTTTATTCGCTTTGCCGCATTTCTTGCAAAACATTTTTCCAACACTATGCTTTAATTATGCAGATAAAAAAACACAAAATCACATAAGGGACAACGGTGACCGCGTCCCTTTAAGTCGGGATTCTTCATTTTTAGCTGCAGTCCAAGCGTTGTTCGATGTGGCCTATATATACCCATAGAGAAAGTTTTTTCCTGTTAGTAGCAAAGGACTTCACAAAAAGACTTGTTTAAAATCAACCACAAAAAGTTGAATTTTATGTTTGTCTGGTTTTATCTTTTTTTTTAAACTAGTTTCCAGCTTTATTTACCTCGTTTGTTAGTTCAACTGAAGGCGGTGCGTTTTTTCTAACAAAGAAGCCTAATAAATATTTGTCACATCCCACAAACAGGAAGGAATCTCCGAAAAAAAATAAGAAAAAAAAAAACAGAAAAGAAAGAAAAAAATAGAGCGCACCACTAAAGAGTAGATTAATTGCCCTTACGTACCGAAACGGCATAATAAACGACTTTTTGTGTAACTTTTCTAGTGTAACACAAGAGGGGGCATCATGAGTCACTTATTTTCTTTTATCTCTGTTCGAGTAGTGACGTTCGAATTTAAATTACCGTATACCGTATTCAGTGTGTACCAATATATAGAACCGAATTCAGTGTGTAGCAAGATATAGAACCGTATTCAGTGTGTAACAATAGATAGAGTATAACTGTACGTTGCATATATTTTCTCATGAATTGTATGTGTTCATAATAAATTATTAATTATTATTGGTATACACAAAAGTGAGTAAGTATGGAAGGATCTTTAAAAAATTGCTTTTTAATTAGATCTGATTAAAAAGCAATTTTTAGGATTCAGATTGAATTGTTATTTTAACTTGAATGTAACATCACATTGGTAGCATTCGTCTACACGTGAACAACTTTCAAATAATTGTTTCTTTGTTTGTGATGTCTTTGATGAATTTGGCACATTTATTCCACTGATTGCGAGTTGGAATTTTATTGCAAAGTTACCATTGCACATGACCTGGTCTTCTGTCTTCACTTTTTTTTACCATATACAGTAATATTAATCGTCAGAGGGCAACGGAATAATTGCCGAACCCACAGAAAAACTGTTACTGGTCGGTCGCCAAATGGTCCTCCTATTTTTTTTCAATCTAACCTTATCTTTCGATAGAATAATAAAGAACTATGAACAGTCATTAAATGGTCCCGCGTTTTCCATGTTGTTCTTTCTTACTGTTTACTCTATATGTGAACATGTCCGTATTTTATTGCGCCATTTTTCTACATATTGTTGCGCCACTTTTCACCTTTTGTGAAAGTGAAAAACAAAGCATATCTTGCGCAATTTTTTTAGATGTATATAATGGGAGCAGTTTCGCGTTGCTCTCAGTAACTCACGTTTTTGACTTTGTTTGCTTTAAATGTTCTCTTTCTCTGGCGATATTCGCTACCTAGTCTTACCACCTCACTTGATTTTTCTTTTGTGCGGCAAAATTACCTTTCATGGAGAGGATAGGGTCAGTTCAAGTTAGAATAATCCCGTTTCAATTTTACACGCGTAGTACACCTAGTATTTGGTAAGCAGGAGAAGGACATTCAATTCAAAGCTCCTTCGGCATGTATGTTGTTTCTTAAATTCGAGTTTTTCTTTAATCACATTCGACTTACTACCCGAGTAAAATTAGTGACGTAACAATAATTTGCAATCTGCCTCCACGGTACAACTCAAATTCAGCCGTCATATGAAGCCAGACGTAATAATGCTCAAAAAATCCTGCCTGGCAAACGCGGTTTCTGCCTGCAATTATTGTAAAAATCCAGACATTCAACCCTGCTCTCTCAACTTCGCTGTAGAAAAATCATTGCCTTTGCCTCTTGTGCAATTCGAAATGCCATTTTTTTGTTCATAGAATCACTTATGCTTGAGGGCTTGAGCTAACTTCGTCCACGACCAAACAAATTCAGATTATTTGTCTGTGCCATTTGCCTTATTTTACTTGTGAGACTCTTTACGTTGCTTAGTCCTTCGCTTTACTACTGACAATACTTGCGCGGCACATTGTTGGTAAAAATGTATTCTTATCATGTTATGTTATCTTATTTGATCTATAACTAATGCTATTTCTTTCAAGGACCGTCACCCTCGAGCAAGAAGAACAATGGTCTTCCGTCAGGTATATTAATACACTTTTAATGCAAAAAACTCAGATTAGTACTGATTTGATAATGATATCTATCGCAGTTTTCTTGTAAGGCCCATTCGCGCGGAATCGCCAATGATGCAATTAGCACCCCCCCCCCCCCCCCAATCTAGTATATTGGACAAGCATCGCAAGAAAAAGTGCGTGACAAACGCGATATATTGTCGTGTAGCCTTCCAAAAAGAACCACTGGATCTCCATAAAAAAAGTTCTCTTTGTGGTAATGCAATTCTGACTATTATAGTGTATGGCGGTTCCAATTGTGAAAGCCGGAAAAAAGAATACCTACTCTCTCGATGAGCAAGCACTCTTCGACATTATTGGAAGCGAAGATGTCGCTCATAAAAAGGTGGGTACAGCATTGATATCTCACAAATTACGTGTAAACCCGATTACAGCATGACAATAAATTTGTGGAAGAGCAATCCCAGCCTCACTTCACTGATTTCTTTCTCTGTGTTCGATTTCTTTCGGTAAATTTGTTCTCGAATTGTTACTTAATGTTAATGCCACCGACTCAGTGTGCTCTTGGTGGAGATTTTATTCGAAATACCGGCCGTTTTTTTTTGAAACACATCGAGTACACCAGTATTCTT
This sequence comes from Pelodera strongyloides, assembly GCA_036852015.1. Lineage (NCBI taxonomy): Eukaryota > Metazoa > Nematoda > Chromadorea > Rhabditida > Rhabditidae > Pelodera > Pelodera strongyloides. The sequence goes on from JAANDG010000011.1 coordinate 334,882, forward strand.
TCGCCGCTAATGTGCATAATTTAAAAAATCGTTTTCATTTGATCAATTTATGAATAGTAATCCAGCTGTCCGCAATGTGTTTCAAAACCGGAGGTTAGCCGATACATTTAAAGAATATTTAGGTAGCCGTCGTGGCTGTTGCTGGTGCCTTCAGAAAGGGAAAGAGTTTCATGCTCAACTTCTTTATTCACTACCTGGAACAATTAGAAGGTAAGGGTCTCATAATGGCAAAGTAACGACAAAATCACGACATGAACAAAGCGTGAACAAAAGAGCTCAGAACCACCCAGGTATTCTGCTCTGGATCTGTATGGAACTCGAAAGCAACTCATTTTCAGTTCGTCCGCATAGACGATGTAGCGATATTCGTGGCCATAAGGTGCACGCTCTTGAAGCGCAAAAGGCTTAGTTATTTATTTCGGAGACGGGACTTACTTAACGGTGTACAAGGAAAGGGAAGCATGCAGTATGTTTTGTTCCAGCAAATAATGTCAACAAAGAAGAATGGTTCTCGGAGGGCACTGTACTGGACAAGTTCCAGTGGAGAGGCGGAAGGGAAAGGGATACGTATGGGATCATGATGTGGAATAAACCATTTATTTTACGCGATCACGATGGGAGCGAGGTATTTGGAATGACGAAAGCTTACGAGAGAGAGAGAGAGGGGGAGAGAGAGAAGAGAGAGAGGGGGAGAGAGAGAGTGTGTGAGGGAGAGGAAGAGAGGAGAGAGCAATAAAAGAACTATTTTAGACAGTCGTATTGCTGATGGATACTCAGGGCACATTTGACTCTAAATCAACGCTCAATGAATGTACCACAATTTTCGCACTTTCGACAATGCTCACTTCATTGCAGGTAAGCAAAAGTAGTCAAGCAGCTAAGGCAGTAAAGCGCTAACTTTCATGAGTTTACTGTTTACACTTTGCAAAGCACCTTGTCTTTGCACAATTTACAGTGTGCCCTTAAATCTGCAGTATACCAGACGGCTATCGCGTGAGGCGACTTTCCAATACTTCAAAGTCTCACAAAAATGGGCATACTTATTATATGAAACGTTTGAAACGTATTTTGCTTATTTTGAAGTTGCGAAAAGTTGGACTGCTTATACCAAATCCGTATTATTGATTTCGTTTTCGACATTGTGACAAAAAATATTTTTCCTTTATATAATAAGATACCATATGACAAGGAAAGAATTTTTTTAGATCTTCAACGTTTCCCAAGATATCCAAGAGGACAACCTGCAGCATCTGCAACTATTCACGCAATTTGCCAAGTTGGCCAAGAACTCCGGCGATAAAGCCCCTTTCCAGGTGAGAAGAAGTTGCTTGATTCAGATTCACGAAATTATATAGAATAAGAAAACACAATTACCAGCAAGCCCTTAACCAAACAATCCAAAGTCCCGCAAGCTAACAATAAATAAATAAATAGAGGCAGAAAGTTGAGAATAAATTCATTTTTGGCATATTTTTTATGACTCCATTTGGTTCTCCGTCTCAAGGCAAATGCATTATGGGCTAATCAATGGAAAAGGGCGTGACAACTGCGATAGTTGGGTATAAATGGCTATGGTAAATTGCTGAATAGCGCGTGAATAGGCACCTGAAAAATTGGAAAAAAATGCATCCTACTATATTTGAGGCGGAGAATCAGATGGAGACATCAAAAATAGGGGGTATTTGAAATGGGCCTGACCTTTTAATTAGGCGAATTGTGCAAAATTGTTTGCAGAGTCTGATGTTCTTGGTGCGTGATTGGCAAAACTCTAAGGAGTGCAGCTTCGGTCGTGAAGGCGGCAAGGTTCATCTCGAAGAAATATTGGAGGTTAATTTTGAATTCAAATTATACATCTAGCAAAATCACAGAGGATCACAAAATGGAAAAAAGTTTCCGTGTGGATTCGACCTCCCCTTTAGCAGTCTGAAGCCCATTCCACCACTGACCACACTAAGGGCGCGTTAGGTCGGGGTACCGAATTCCGAACAAAAAAGGTTTCAAAAGTAGTTCGGGATGACCCGAACTACTTTTCAAACCTTTTTTGTCTAAATATAAGTGGTCTCTGTGCCCTTGGGCTAAACACATACATACTGTGGGTAAGATCTACATTTCCGACCGGTCGTCCCGAACTACTTTTGAAAAGTTTTTTTTTGTTCGGAATTCCGCACCCCGAACGCGCCCTAACAGACGACCGCGATCACAGTTCCGCGATCACAAAAAATCTTTACGAGACCATAAGTCTCTTATTCTTATGAAAATAATTTAGTATAATATCATGCTATTATACATGTGTGTGCACTATCAACGTAGAAAGTTTCATCATGGTTTGTAGACGGCCTAGGCGTACAACAGCCCTTTTAAGGATTTAAGAGAGAAATTATTTGTTGAAAGGATTAATTTTGTAGATATGATGTTCTCAAACGACAATTCGTTTCTTCTAATTCCTGATCGAAACCATTGTTTAGATTAGCGACGACCAGCCGGAAGAGCTTCGTCAACTACGAAAAGATCTCAACTCCAGCTTCACTGACCTTAGGTACGTTCATAGGAAACACCCATCTGGTGGCGGTTCGTTGGCTTTTCGTGGGCCAGCCCATTTGATGACCGATACGTGACCATGTGATGTCCACTTTTCATAGAAAACCGCCAGCAACCGAACCTTCACGAGTTGTTTTGGTAAAAACGATTTGGTGACGAACGACAGTTTTTCTGCGTTTTCGGCAATTATTTCTTTGTCCTGTGTTTGTGTATCATTTAACCATTTAATGCATCTTATGCAAGCGGTAGGTTCCCTTTTTGCGAGAACAAAAAATACTTTCCTTCGCAATGTTTTAATTCTCCAATTCTCCTTTAGCTGTTATCTGATGCCACATCCCGGGCTGCGCATTGCAAATAACAATGAGGAGAAAAAGCTTGGAAAGGTAGAAGAGGAGTTCAAGGCACACCTTATGCAATTTGTGCCGTCAATTTTTGCGGGTAAGCTATGGATTATGACGTGTCCAACTTTCAGAGAAAACCGTCATGAACGTCAGCAAATGGTCAAACCAGTCACCCGATAGTTTTTTCGTAAAAAAAAACATTTGGTGACGTTCGAACGACAGGTTTTTTGTAGTTTCGGCAATAATTTAGTCTTCCTGTGTATGCAAATGGTATAACCAAGGCAGTGAACGATGCCAAACTTGTACATATTTTAGATATTCGACCAAAACTTATCAATGGGCAAGAGATTGAATGTGTTGATCTCCTGCAATACTTCAAGGTAAGGTGTTTGACTACAGCTCTTGACTACAACTATTAAAGGAAAGGGTCTCAGTCACGATAAATTGGTTATCTTTATTCAATTATTATTAAGTATAGGATAGGAACATGGAAAAACCTTCCCACGTACACGCGTTAGCGTCACGTTGTACAGAAATATGCTAACTCATCGTCAGGGAGAAAAATATCACTGACAATGAGAATTGGAGATACCTGATTCACCCATTGGAGATACCTGATTCAAATGGGTTCACCCATTTCCTATGTATGCCCCTCTACTGTAATCCGATGTGTTACGTAGTTTGGAACTAATTAACTAATGCCTCAAAGTGAACAGAAATCATACTTTCTGTTTGGTTGATTGCACATACTGGTTCAATATTCCAGAGTTATATGTCCGTCTTCAATGGGAACACACTTCCGACACCGAAAACAGTTTTCGCGGTACGATTTATAAAGTTGTTATAAAAAAGAAGCAATCCAATAAGATTTGAAAATTATTTTGCCCACGCCACCCCGTAAGCTCAAATTACCCTCAGTTTTATTACATATAAAAAGAACGTAAGATACAACCTAAACTCTCTCCTAGCGGAGCTATGAGAGAAAACAGAGAAAAAATAAAGGAATCGCTCCACAGTAAAACATGAATCCACTAATTTAATTGCTGAAACACGTTCTTTTGTTGAGTGTGTTTTGCTCAAATTAAACATCAAATAATCAATCTAAAACATAAAGTTGTGGATGCTTTCTTTGAGCTGATCCTATGCCTCTGAATGATTTCTGGTGCACTTGACAGTGGAAGTTGAGAAGATTCTGTGAATAAGTCTGAAATAAGAACTAGAAAATTCCAATCGTGATAAACCATTCTAGGCTGCGGTCGAAGGCAGCATCTGTAGCGCATTGGAGAAGGCAAAGTCTGTCTATAACGAAGCCACATCTGAGGTTGGTGGATTATTTTTTATAATATATCCTAGCACTTTCTTCTATCGTGGATTGCTTACTTCTTACTTGCTTTTTTTTTTTTACTTTTTTTGTCTTAATTAGTTTGCTCGCCTTCGGGTCATATGTTAAATATATTACTGTGCATAAAAAAAGTTGTATAATTAAATTGTGTTTATATTCGGGATTACGTAATCACAATTTGGGAAGACCATTGCATACATTGCAATTTGGGTCAGTTATTTGGGAAGTAATAGACCTATAAACTTTTTTTTATTCTTTTTGTAGAGCATACACTCGTCTAACTATCAGTGAAAAGCCAAACGCCGGTGTTGGTCACTAGCCGTCCTAGCAGTATTATATTATTCGTGACATAACGATTCATTATATATATATTGAATGGTGTTGCGATACTGAAACTTTGTCTAGATCAACTTTTTCGTTTAGGTTTCGCAGACATCTTTCGTGGAGTTCGACAAGGCACATAAAAACGGAAAGGTTGGTTGCGCACGTCAAAGAATTGTTGTTCAATTTAAAGCGAAATACCTATCGATTTTTGAAACACATCGAGCATACCAGCATTCGTATGCAGCTTATGCAAATGAACATAAAATATGATAAAAAAACTCGAGCTAAATTCGAGCAACATAGCATAAAAACGTAACTAATTCCTTCAAACTAAAGCGTTGACCTTTATAACGCTTGTTTTTTTGGAAGGCCAAACCATCATCCTTCGGTAAAAGGAAAGAAATAGAGAGTGTAGTTTTCGTGAGCCTCCTCCTTTAGAGAAAAAAGTTATGAGTCTTGAAAATTTTGCCTGATGTTTCAAACATGGATTTCAACGAGGTTTTTGAGCTTTTGCAATATTTTTCGATTTTTTCCATCATAATAGGTGTAAAAATAATAATAAAAATCCGTGATGTTGTCAACCAATAAACCATATTATTGTTGTTCCCCAATTAGCTAATTCTTAATACATTTCCTCCTTTAGGCCGCGGCAATTTCGGCGTTCACAAGTGCTCCGACATTGGGAGGGAACGAGTCGAAAGAAGACTACTTGCCAGAACTGAATAAACACATTGAGGTATAACTCAATTACTAGATAAACCTTAGCTTGAACACCGTACTAGAGCATTATTATTTCCAAAAACACCACGTGTATTTAGCACGTTTATTTCCGACTTTTTGGCTATAGGAAACAGTTTATCTTCAACACTTAATAATACGCGTATTCTAGAATTTTGACCTACTGCTTCATTACTTCATTTCTTCTGCATTTCCATCCTTGCTCTTGAATGAAGCACAAAAGATTACCGGCCGGTTGAAGCTTATGCAAATGAACATAAATTAGATAAAAATTCGAGCTAAATTCGAGCAAGTTAGCTTAAATACATAATAATTCAGTTGTCCACGATGCGTTTCAAAAACCGGCCGGTATTTCGCTTTAGTTATCATTTCAATATTCACATGACACTATTTCAGGAGCGGTACTCACAGCTAAGCAAAGTTATCAAGGAACGAGAAGAAATGCAGCGGCAGAAGCAAGCGATTGAAGACCAGCTGAAAGAAGCCATGGAAAAAGGTGAAGAGACAGCGAAAGAGTTGGAGCGGCAGAAGCAAGTGATTGAAAAGCAGCTGGAAGAATCCAACAAAGCAGTTTTGGATGCGAACAAGAAAACGTTAGGGGGAATTGTTAAGAAGATCGGCATGATACCTGTGGATGCCGTGGGAACGGCAGTCGCAGCACTGGGCGATCTTGTAGACATTGCAACTGGTGATACAACTAGTATGCAACTTGAAAACTTAATGAATGCTCAAATGTTCAAATGTTTGATGGGCTTCGGAAAAAAATGAATATTAACTTATTTTAAACGATACTAGAGTACTAGCTGAAAAATTTGAGTGTGAAGATAATTAAAAACTATTGGTTGAATCATCAACAAATATGTCATTCTACTTATTAGTTACAATGCGTACCCCGAAATTAAGATTTGCATCGTTATTTGAGCGTTGCACTTCATCAGCTGTCCGTCCTCTGTCTCTCAATCCTCTCCGTCTCTCTCTCTCTGCCTCCTAATTAGTGTGTGATATAGTGATGCACCATTTCCTTTGCAGTTTGTGAGTTCGCTGTGGTGCGTTGCGGCCTTTGTGTTGCGACCACCAATTTCATGTTTTGCTCTCACACTTTCCTCTGATAATTTTTGCAGTGTTTTCGAATATTAGCTAGGTTTATAGTTTTGCATTTGTTTACTTAATTACTATTCATTGTGTTATTTGGGTGTTTATATGGATTTTTGTTTGTCTTTTTTTCGGTGTCTCCCTAGAGAAAGAAAATAGTTGTCTCCCAAACATTTATGCAATTCCTAAGTTACACAAAACCACTATCAAAATGAGATTTATCACAGCTGCTAAAAATAGTTCTCTGAAACCTCTTTCAATTATACTGCAGCGAATCTTGAAACATTTCAAAAAACACTTCAAAAATTATTGTAACGCGGCTAGCAATTGGAATAACACAGTTATCAGTCAATTCTCCATTGACAATTCAGTGGGTATTAGCAACAATAACACAATTAACAGGTTTCAAAAAGTTAAAGTCATGGACTTTAGTAGTTTATTCACCAACTTACCACACGATTGTGTCGTGAACAACATATTCGAATTGATTGATCTATGTTTTAATAATTCGAATAAACTTTTCCTAACCCTTGGATATAAGACTTGTTATTATAGTGACAAACCCTCCAATGCTTCATATTCAAAAGATCAAATTAAAAGCATGGTTCTCTATATAGTTAAAAACAGCTTTCTTGTTTTCCAAGGTAGAATATTCCATCAAATAAAAGGTGTTCCACAGGGTGGGAACGCATCTCCTCTGCTAGCAGACCTTACACTATCAATGATGGAACACAAGTTCCTGAAACAATCACAAAATCGTCAACTTAGTTATAAAATGCTAGTCAATCGATATATGGACGACATTATTGTCTTCTACAACGACGAACATATTATCCATGATATAATAAATATTTATCCAAATTCACTAACACTAGAACCTGCAAATTCCAGTAATACCGAAGCTGCTTTTCTCGACCTTTACTATAAGTATGATATAGGCAAATGGAAAGTAAACCTTTATAATAAAACTGATGACTATTCATTCACAGTAAATAGATTCCCAAACTTCCAAAGTGATATTAGCAATAATATTAAAATTAACTGTATTCTAGGTGAAATTATACGTATTAACAGGTGTACTTCAGAACTTTCATATTTCAAGGTAAAAGTCAGAGAACTGTATATTAAACTAGTTCATAATAACTATCCTTCATACTCTGCAATATCTACCATCAATAAAAGTTTCAAACGCTACCCCATTATTGCCCATAAATATAACATTACACCTCGTAATCTATGCAATTGGTTGACCAATAGTGGTATGGCGTGATATGGGTACGTGGAACATACCATGACCATGGTACACATAATATTACAAACTACAAAGTTCTACCTAGTATGCCGCGCTCACAATAAGATAGGCTATCAGTTTCATTAGCTGTATGCACATATTCTAATATAAATAATTGCTCTATTCCTAATTTAAGAACATTTTAACAAACTTTACTCCACAAACCACTAACAATAGTTAAAAGTGGCACGGTTCGTACTGACGAGACCCGGCCGTGTCACTAACACACCTCGTATGCTAATACGGGTCGAAACGAGGTGTCTCATTACACATTTCATAATTATATCAGTTATATTATTAGAACATTTGGAATAATTATTTAGCTTATAAATTATACACATTCGTTTATAATTTTTTTTTAAATTCCCGCTTTTCCTTTCCTCTTTCATATTGTACTCCTTTGTTGTCTTCTATCTACATACTTACCAATTTTATACTTTTACTTATATTACATTGTTTATTACAATGTGTTTATTTTGAGTTTTGCAGGTAATCACCCTGATGATGGCTTTTTAGCCGAAACGTTGGTGCTCAATAAAGATATGTGAAGATCTGTCTTATCTTTATTGGAGAAAAACCAGGGAGTCTGAAAAGCTCGGCACGTGCCTACCCTTTAAAGTATCGTTATTTTAGTTTACCGTTAATCATGAATATTATTTATCATTCCATATGTGTTTTATCTTTTTCATTTCGCTTGCGCTATTGCGTTCTCTGGTTTAATAAATTCTTTTCCTAGATAATGTTCCAGTATCGAATATCGAAACAAGTTTACCTACTTGTATGAAACTCCGACACGTAACTTCCATTGTTTATGTATGCAATAATGCACGAACGCGCACTGCGCCTATTGGCACAACCAGAGAAACAATAATGCACGAACGCGCACTGCGCCTATTGGCACAACCAGAGAAACTTATTCCAAAGAAATAAAAAATATTGATTAATAGGTATATATTGTTTGCTAATCATTTACTAGGCATCGTAGCCGTTAGCAAATAACTAAAGTAAAAAAAAACTTGTTTGAATTTGGATAGATTCTCGAGATCGTCAGCTGACGGCTCTGGTCTCCAGTGTTATCCTACGACAGTAACCACTAACCACCATACTCCAAGTGAAACTAGGCTTTCAATAAGACCGCTGAAGTTTGTCAGTTTTCCACCAGTAACGGAGGCACTGCCACAGGTATTGCGGTGCCGTAGTACGCAGCACTTCTCAGACTAACGTCTTTAACCTTTTAACATACCCTGAATTTGTAGACTTATCCAGGCCAGAGCTTTCATCGTCAACGTAACATTCTACAGACGGGAAACCGCTTTTAAATTCCGAACTGTGATTGAGAAGTGTACCCAAGTAAGCTTTATAATAAATACCATGCAGTGATAAACCACGCGCCAAGTGCAACACTGCAGGCTGTTTATTCTCCACGTACCCCTGGCAATTGCATATATGCCCCGGCGACGTTAATTTACCAAAACCCATCCTTATTGATTTCTCTCCATGAGTTATCTGTTATAGCTGCATATTGTTTTATAAAGCTTCTTTTATTTAAAGGGGGAGGCTCACGAGAATGAAGTGTTCAAATAGTTTCCTTTTATCGAAAGGCGATGGTACTAAATTAGGAAAGACATGCTTTACAAAGCAAAAGCGTTTAATTGGAAGGAGTAAATCAATACAAAACCATGAATTCTATCAAAATTTTGGATCGTAGTAAATAGCTGATTTCCATAGTAATTTGTTGGCATGCAACTTTGGTGCTGGCTTGCAAAATGACTTGTAAGTTTGTATGCCCAGTACGGAAATCAACTATTTACTACGATCCAAAATTTTGATAGAATTCATAGTTTTATATTGTTTTACTCCTTCCAATTAAAAGCTTTTGCTTTGTAAAGCATGTCTTTAAAGCATGAATTTAATACCATCATCTGTCGATAAAAGGAAACCATTTGAGCATTTCATTCTCGTGAGCCACCTCCCTTAATAAAAATCGAATAAAAAAGTTGAATTTGTAGTGACTGCGTCCCTTTAAGGACAACCAAAAAATGTTTCTACTAGGTTTTGAGGAAATTAGCGCAACTACTAAATCAAGAAACCATAGTTCGCACAAATCATCTGCATAGTGTTGTAGATCTTTTTTTTAATCGTCTTTCCACCATACTTATAAAATTAAAAAGGAAAATAAAAGGATATATTGATTAAAGTAGCAAACCGTAAAGAGCCATTTAATATAACACTGTTTAAATGTAGAAAAGCACTAAACATATAAGATGTAGATGAAAAGTCTTGTGAATGAAGTCTAACAATCTTATTATATAAAAGAGTAACTGCATCGTAATTTGCATAGCATACCGATGTGCGTTACGGAAATGCAAATTTTCACCAATTGGGTATAAAAGTGTGTCGCAGCTCAATATCGAAGTATGCATATGCAGTTGTTGCTCATTATGTGAATTTCTTATGATACGTTTGAAACTTTGTATATAAGTATGTCCATGCTAAACCAATCTTTCCATGTAAGACGCCTCAGGCGGCGTGAGCCGGCTGGTTCTAATTGAAAATCCGAACGTGTGTTCTAACTCACGCAAACTTTACTCTTTCATATAATGAAATTGCGACAACTGACTTATCAGTCGTCGCAATAAAATAGTCCCTAACTTCCAGTCACCCGTGTGTCTAACATGCGTCTATCACGGGAAGCTTTATTTCGACAATTGGGCCAGCTTCAGGATTGTGCTGATAGCACGGAGTCTAGTAGAAGTCCGTCCGGTTTCCACCACTCACGGTTCCGAAAAAAGTTGAGCAGTTGTCCTGTTTGTAGACTGCGAATAAGCAAATGTAGGTGTGGGAAGCTTTTTGTGGATGCAAATGTCAGGAGAAGTCGTTGACAAGATCAGTCCTTCGTTATTATGTACACTGCTAATACGTTTTCGGAAACAACCCGGGAATGTGCTCAGTGTAATGCGCGGGGAAATCCTGATTCGGCCACTATCTTGTCACGTCTTATTGTTAGTTCGAGTGGCCGTTGTTAGCATAATTGCCCACCACACAGAAAAACCGTGAAAAAACCAAATGGTTTCCAGCGGAAAAAAATATAGGTGACTTGCCAGTTTGCAAGACTCAATACTGTGTACTATGAACGGCTGTCCAATCATTAATTTCTATTCAACGGGGCGTAAAAATTTTGTAGGTTTGAGCGCTACTAAACGTGGGAGGATAGCACGCGAGCGGCCACACAAGTGTAAAAATGACTTGTTTTGCAAACAAAGATTATATGCGTATTTAGGGGGTTGTCAACGGTTTTGCAAAAGTATCGATTAATTAATTGGGAGTGTGCCAGAAATACGAAATGGACGGAGCCCATACGCTTTTAGAAAAATATGGAATGGAAGGAGGGACCATTGGCTAAATTGGATGTTTAAAAGAGAACTAATCGATAGTTAAACTCATTATAGGTCTTTCTTGTAGTATTTTAGCTCCTTTTGATGAGAGTAAGAGAATAGATAGAAGGTTGTTTTCAAGCACGTGTTCAAGGTTTCGCATGAGGAAAGGCCCCCCCCCTAGCAAAAGTTGCTGCGTCATAGCGAAATATTGTCAGTAACACATCAATTGCAAAATGGGGGGGGGGGGGGGTATTAATTGACAGCACAAAAGTAAAGACGATGATGTGATTAGTTTAGTGAAGAAAATTGCCAGAGAACATTTCAAGGCAAATGACCCGTATTGTGTACTGGTGTACAGAGTGGACTTATATACACCCAAGAAAAATTGCGCAAGTATATGTCTTATCTCGCTTGCACATGATCTGCAGAAAAAAACTGCTCAATCCACGCTCTAATTTAAATATAACGTTAGGCTAAAATTGAAGGAGTCTCACTTACATAGAGGGTACGGACCTGCTGCACAGCTGGTAATAGGGGAACCATTATGTATGCTTCTTTTGTGTTAAAATGAATTTTTCCACTTTTTGGAAATGCTCCCCCACAACTAAATTGGTATATTTTTGTTGCCGCGGTTTCTCGATAGAATGAGCAGTTAGCTAACTACACGATAACGTTTTAAATCATGCAGTGCACAAGAGCGAAGAATACCTTGTAAGCAGAGCACTTTTTATTTATACGATGAAATAATTTTGTCTTTTATTTCTTAATCCTTCGCTTTACTTGACAAAGTTTGCGCAATACGTTTTTTTGTAACACATAGGATATGTTATTTGATTTATGGAAGTAATATTTAATGTATGTATTTCAGGACAGTCTGCTTTGAGCAACAAGAACGAAGAACAATGGTTTTCAGACAGGTAAACAGCAAAATTCCAAAATCTAGTTTTGGGAAAAGAGTTTTTGAGTGGAATGTTTTAGGTTCATCCTTTGTTAAGCTAGTAATAAAAGAGGCCAATACATTGAAAATGATTCCGTAAAAAATACCCTGTTATATTATCAATACAAACCTTTTTATTATTCAAAACAGAACGGTAATTTTATTCAGTACGGTTTCCTGCTCTTTTATCTAATTAGATGTTTGGTCTCCGTGGTAAAACATTTTTTGATCATTTAGTGTATGGCTAGGGCAGTTCCAATTGTGGTAGCTGGAAAGAATAACTCCTACGATCTGGATGAGAAAGCACTTCTGGACATTGTTGGTAGAAAAGATATCGCAAATAAGAAGGTATATTTTTTTGGATTCGTTAGAGATTGTTTATGAGATAACCTTCCAGAAATACAACCACCCGAGATAAAAATTCGGGATGGAGCTGCTATTTTTTTTCTAAACAAAGGAAGATATTTTCGTTTTGGCCTATACTGGTCGGGTTGCTGACGAAGACCCTAAAGAGACGTTTACTGGATTCAGTCCCTATGTGCAATTCTAGGTGGCGATCGTCTCTGTCGCTGGTGCCTTCAGAAAGGGAAAGAGTTTCCTTCTCAACTTCCTTGTTCACTACCTTGAACAATTTGAAGGTAACTGCTTTCTAAAGGAAAGTCCCAGATCTCTAACTGCCTCATGCACAACGAAAAACACAGACAGGGCGAAAAGGGGGTTTTGCAAAGTTCGGACTTTGTTGCCAGCGCTAATTTGCGAGAAGCAGAAGAAGAAGAAAGTTTTTTTATTGTTAGAATCGAAGCTCCAAGCTTTTTAATGAGTTTATAGGAACGACCTCTTAGAGAGCATTGGGCTTCACCACAATAAAAATAAAAAATCTACCGATTCCAAAAGTGGCTTTGTTTGCCAAGAAGTAAATCAGCATAAGAAATGCAGTTGTGTACGATGCGAGTTGTTACAAAAAAGTTGCGGAAAATACCCCAGAAGCACTTTGCAAATCTTTCGGCGCAGGGGCCCCGGGTTCATGGTGTGGTTAGTGTTGTTATGTTAGTACGTTATTGTTTTCAAGAAGGCAACGACGTTGATGAAGAGTGGTTCACGGAGGACACTGTGTTGGACAAATTTCAATGGATGGGCGGATCGAAACGTGACACAATGGGAATCCTTATGTGGAATAAACCATTTGTTTTGCGGGACAAGGATGGAGACGAGGTCTTTGAGATGGAAGAATATTGAGAGGGATTGAGAGAGATGAACGATAAAAGGAACTAAAAAATTAGACAGTGAGAGAAACACAAAAGTTAGAGAGAGAGGGGATAGAGAGAAAGGGAGAAAGAGAAAGAGAGAGAGATAGAGAGCTAAAACTTAAAACGTTACTTCTTTAGACTGTAGTATTGCTGATGGATACTCAAGGCACATTTGATTCGAACCCAACTGTCAAAGAATGTGCCACAATATTTGCCCTGTCGACAATGATCTCCTCGCTGCAGGTATGCTTTGACTTTGAAGCAATTTATGTGCAGCGGGAATGAAACCTTTTGTGTTAGTAATGTACTAACTACCGTGGATATCGCATTCGTTGATTCCAAACTATAAACTAATGTACGTTAACAAAAAGGAAGCTTTTAGATCTTCAACATTTCTCAAAATATCCAAGAGGACGACCTCCAGCACCTTCAACTCTTCACGCAATTCGCCAAGTTAGCAAAAAAATCTGGAGATGAAACTCCCTTTCAGGTGAGAGACGTAGTTGGCAATAGAACGGTTGATTGTGGGCACAGTGATACTTCAAAAAGTGCTTTGATGGTGCAATGTTGTGCTTGACCATACAAGAAAATCTAAACACATCCTAGCGGAGATCTCAGAGAAAATAGAGATCATCAAAGTGCAATCGGGAAGCTGTGTAGTTAGATTGTTGGAACAAGAGCTTAAAAAAGCAAAACGTTTCGAGAGCAATTGGCAAAACGTTTCGAGAGCTTCGACAATTAATTTATTGTCAAAGTGATTTTTCTTTAGGTCATACTCAATAATCATTATTGTTTTCTGGCTTGTATTTTTCCTTTGTACAAACAAAATAAGAGCAATTGATTTGCGATTGATAGACAATTTGAACTGATCCATCCCTTTCTGATTCAGGCCAAAAATTGTTGAGTAGTAAACATGGGTTGGAATTTTGCAGAGTCTGACGTTCTTGGTGCGGGACTGGCAAAACTCGGAAGAGTACAGCTATGGCTATGAAGGTGGCGGCGCATTTCTCGCAGAAAAATTGAAGGTTTGCTCTCAAATCAAAAATGAATATATGAGGGATTCGCCTACATGCTCAAGGAACTGTAATGTTCAGCTACATCTCCTTTAGACTAGCCGAGCCCAACCACGTGAACTTCGCGAGGTGCGGAAGGATCTCAGCTCCAGCTTCAGTGACCTTAGGTATTGTTGTGTGTCATGTCACAAGTAGTTCATACACCATTACATACACGTAGCATCGGCATTGTAGCTCCCATGCTTTTTCTGCTCTCAGGTGTTGTCTTTTGCCTCACCCTGGATTACTGATTGCAAACAACAATAAGGAGCGAAAACTTGGCATAGTGGAAGATGAATTCAAGGAGGAAATGCTCGTATTCGTCCCATCTATTTTCGATGGTAAGCAAAAAGACGACTAATTAGTTTTATTTTGTTTATCGCATTAGCACTGCCGCTGAATATCTGAGTGCATTGGCATGTCATTTGATTATTTCCGAATTAGATCAGCACTAAAGTTCTTTAATGTACTGCGTGAACTTTAGATCTTGAGCCCAAACAATTCAATGGGCAAGAGATTACCTGTGCTCAACTCCTGCAGTATTTGAAGGTAATCAACAAAGGAAATGGAACTACTGTGTAGCTTGCTTTTTTTTAGTCTAGTAATATGTTCACAGTTTTAAACGAATATATTAATATCGCAGTATATATGCATTTTATTGCTCAATATTCTAGCAATATGTGGCCGTGTTCAAAGGAAAAACACTTCCGTCGCCGAAAACTGTTTACGAGGTAAGAATTCGACTGTAGAGAAACAACCACATAAAAACATCCAACCTTTAAAGGATCGCAGTCACTCCAAAATCATCATTTTGCTTCGAGTTTACTTGAATTTAGTAAAGAATAAAGAAACATACTTTCCCAAAACAGAATAATTTGAATTCCAACTCAGGGGGTGAACAAGTAGAAAAGTAGTTCTACTTAACTACCGCGGGATTATGAAACGTGTAGTGATATGCCTGCAGACCTTTGCAGTATATGTAAAGATATAATATGCAGATATTTGCCGAAATAATTTGCATACTCCCGATCGGGAAGCAGCTGTATGAACACGTTTCGTGATCCTGCGGTAGTTAAGTAGAACAACTTTTCTACTTGTTCACTCCCTGAGTTGGAATTCAAATTATTCGGTTTTGGTAAAGTATTTTTCTTTATTCTTTACTAAATTCAAGTAAACTCGATCAAAATGATGATTTCGGAGTGACTGCGGTCCTTTAAAGGAGCACGAGTTAAACGACGTTTTTATTTCTTTAATATAAAATTCCTATTCTCCTTACGAGTTTAAACATGGGAACCTCGTTGTGCAGGCATATTAATTATCAGCGGCAATCATCATATCTCCGTATTATCGTATTTTTTGCATATTACGGAAGAAGTTCATTGTATGCATTAGGTTATATGCAAAGTAAGAAATTTGCTTGTATCATAAGCGACAATCTCAAATTGCATACAGTCTGATTAACACATCTGCTTCAACGCAAATGTACCATAATACGGAGAGTCGGACGTTACGGTTGCCGACTGCAAAATCTCATGTGTAAACTCGTATTTAGCACTGGCTTGTAATTGTAAACTAGCAAATTTGTGATTTTCTCGTGAGGCTGTCCCTTTAATAGAAACCTAGTGAACCTATCCCTTTAACATGCCGATTAAAAAGTAAAGCGAAAATATTTGCACCGTCTAGACCTAGACACTACTGCAGACTACATTTTCCTTTTTTTGCACCTCCTGTTGTCTGCGTTTCTTTTCCAACCGTACGAGTTTCCTTTGTTATAAACAGTCCTGCCGAAAATTGCACCAACGGAGCAAAAATTCCATATTGAAAGGATTTTTAGCTACGAAAAACTGCATATTGGTGCTTCATTTTCCTAACCAATTGTAAGAATAAACATCAACTTCCATAAGCATACCCTTCCAGGCTTCGGTCGAAGCGAGCAACATAACCGCGCTAGAAAAGGCGCAAACGGTCTATCAGGAGGCTATGTCCAAGGTAGTGACGTTTGCTTGTTTTGGTTTTGCATACTAAACAGTTCACACCGAAAACACCTTTCAACGTATTGATTTCTAACTGTAGACTGTATCTTGGTGGAGTCTCAAGTTTTAATTGTAGGTCAACACGGAGCTGATTTCTTTAATGGAATTCGTCAAGGAACATGAAACTGGAAAGGTTGGTCGCCCTAAGAGTGTTGCCGTTGAAAAAGGCGTCGAAAGATCCCTATTTGGTCACGGCCTGTTCACGTTTATCAAACCTTTTTGAGTAACTACCATAGATTGTGAAACATTTCACCTGGTTTAGTTTACGAATATTTGTTGGTCCTACCTTTTATAAAAAGATAAATGTGTACAAAAATTTTGGAGCAGAAAAGAGCAATTATTTCAAGATAGAGCGCAAACCATTATATCTCTTCTATATCACTTTCACTCCCTCGGTTGCATTTCCTTTACTACAGCATTTAGTTTACTACATGAATATAGTTACCCTCTTCCGTCAGTCGGTGTGTTCATTTTGACCGAAACGATTTATTCTTTCTTCAGACAGCTGCAATTTCGTCCTTCACAAATGCTGCGAGGCTTGGAGGAGCGAAGGCAAATGACGACTTCTTACCACGTCTGCACGCATACATTCAGGTAAAAAATAAGCAAACATACAAGCTATGCAAAACCTGGAATAAGGACCTATTCATATGTACTTCTTACACGGTTACTTCAACCTTCAACTTTGAAATAAAGCACTTGAATAATGACGCAATTACAGGAGCGGTATTCGCAACTCAGCAAGGTGATCAAGGATCGTGAACAATTGCAGCATCAGAGTCAAGAACTGGCTGAACAAGAGCGCAAGCAGCGTGACGAGTATGAGAGAAATAGAAGGGAGCTAGAAGAAGAGAGACAGAGACTGGCCGATGAAGCACGCCAGCAGCGTGAGAAGGAGGAGGATAGAAGAATAAAGCAAAACGAAGAGGTAGCTGAACGACTAGAGAGAGCGAGCCGCGAGATTGAATTAAGACGAGAGGAGAACAACGGCCTGACGATATTTGTGAAAACAGCGACCATGGCAGCATTGGCTTATTTTTGCCCCCCAGCGGCAGCGGCCTTGGCAGCAGCCGATATTGCATCATCTGCATCGAAAGACACTAACCCCAAGATCGAGTGAGGCACAGACAACGCGAAACGAAGTCGATCGAAAAAGGCGACAGCATGCTGAAATAATTGAACCATATTTGAGGACTATACATACGCTTATTTAAAGGGAATGTCAACCCGGTTTTGCATGTCACGTTTTGTAGGCAAAAAAAGATTATGTTTTTTAGGCAAGGAAAGTGAAAACAAATATAAACAAATTTTTTAGATAAAAAGAAAAAACAATTTCAAACCTCTCCAAAAAATGCCTATGGGATTTTGGTGCTTTGCTCAATTTTTTGGATTAAGCAAAAACGTGTGCTAACACGGTCTTTCTAGATGAGTCGCAAAAATGTTTTTTTTTTAAATGCGCGCAGTAGACAACATGTAAAAAATGATGGAGCCGACACACAGAAAAGATTAGATGCAAGCAGAAGACTCACTAAAATAACCTGTGCTAAATCGGGTCCTTTGTTTTAAAGTCGATTTTTGAGAGCGCGTGATACAGTATCATGGAATCTGGGCTGACGTTCCCTTTAAAACTTTCAACTAACTAATTAACTTTGCTGTATATTTTACACAGTTTAGGTCACAACTTCTAAAATGGACCGCAAAGTTGCACTAGAACTCCCGAAAGCATTAATTTAAAATGATAATAAAATGTTAAACTATATAAATCATGAGTGTGCACTCATGATTGAGTTTGCATACTCACATAAGCTATAATGGGTCACCCATAAACTTTTAGCGGGTCATTAACATTTTAGGTAGATTTGTAGAGACTTACCACACGCACATATCACACCAATACCCGATCAATAGCTATAGTACTACATGGTAAAATGCTACCACATCAACAGGGTTTTGAATGGTACACCCAAAAGTGAAATTGTTGATGAAGAATACTACCACACTTTTACTGCACAATTGTCGTTCTGGCTGGGGTAGTCCTCCTACTAAAAGGGAAATTAAAATGACAAAGACCAATTCTTCATTATTATGATAAACACTGTTCATCTTCAGCGACTCGCCAGCGAAAATATTTTCACTGACGAACCGTCGAAAATATTTTCACTGACGAACCTGCCGTCGAAAATATCTTCACTGACTAATCCGCCTAGCGATGGTAATTTAATGACGAAACGCATGGCGAAAATAATTCCCACTGGCGCCTGGGGAAAGTAAATTCAACTGGCGAATCGGAGTTTATACAGTTTTTTTTATATTTGCTTCCGCGCCGTTGTGCTTGTTTTTGCTTGTCATATATTGCTACTTGTTATATATTACAAAATAAAATGATATGCTATCTGTTAGTTTTAATAATAATGTTTATTGGAATGCAGCAGAGCATAACAAACCAAAAGGTACCCTAAGATTTCGATGCGATAAAGACACCAATATACTAACAAGGGACCGATAGTAATAGCTACAAAAGAAAATAGTAATATTAAATATTATAATTCAATAGCCAAAGCGTTCTTTTTCCATCTTTGCTACCATTGCCAACATACGATCAACAGAATTTGACATAGCCACATGATCGACATTTGGATCGCTTACAACTACAACATTCGATACAGGCAATTGTTTACGTTCAACGAGAGCCTCATTAGCCTGTGGCAATTGTGGGGAAATGGGGGATATTTGGCAATTATTGACAATACGGGGTTGTTCAATTGTCGGCGGGGTCAAAGGTTGTGGTTGAGAAGTTGCGGGCTCTTCGGTTTCTGCACGTAAGCGAGCTTCTTGCCGGCGAATAAAGCCTTTGTGACGCTGTTGGGGAGTTTCTGCTCGGCGAACATTCAGATGGGACAGCTCGGGAGAATCCTTGATCCTTGCAAAAGCTCCTTAAAGAAAGGCGGACGGAAACCAGGCTTCATAGCACATAAAATAGGTCTAGGACGGTTGTTGAGTTTGCCCATACGGCCAACAATATAAAAGGAGTCGGGTGAGTAATTGCACAATGACATGATTTTAGAAACGGTTTCAAAGTCAATACTCACCCGATTTTCCTCCTGTGCGTTGAGAATGACGAATTGGTGTTTTAGTTCATTGCGGCGGAAACATTCGTTCAGTTCTTCTTGAATAAAGGTTTTTGGATCAGAAAATAATTCGGAGATATTTTGGCGGATAGGAATATCGGGGCGAGAGATTGGCGTGGAAGTTTGTTTAGGGTAGATCATCTTGGCGGACACGACCGCTCTATGCCAGTGCAGAGGGTACGAGTGCGGTATAATCTGCGGTATAATTTGGGTGGTAGTTATCCTGCAACAATGTCGTCTGCATCTACACAGCGAGAGCATGGTACACCATTCGTAGCAAAACTAGCGAAGCGCCTGGCGAAACGTTGGTTGTTTAGTAAAAAACAACGAAACGCGTGGCGAATATTTTGTCAACTGGCGTTTCGCTGTGCGGGTGGACAGACTTTTCGCTGTGCGGGTGGACAGGCGTTTCGCTGTGCGGGTGGACAGGCGTTTCTATGTGCGGGTGGACAGGCGTTTCGCTGTGCGGGTGGACAGGCGTTTCGCTGTGCGGTGGACAGGCGTCTCGCTGGTACGTTCGCTAGGCGTTCCGCCAAAAGTGAACGCGTCACTACTCTGTTCTTCTGCTGCACGTTTCACGCGGAACAAAAATAAATGCCGCGTTTCCTGGCAGGCCAGCACCCAATCCCATGCAATAAGAAAAGTCGCTGTTTCCTGACAGATTAGCCAATCAATTAAACATTAGGCAAGGCCTTGTGTTATTTTTACTTTCCTACAAAAGAATGTAATGGGGTTTGCAAGTATGCCGAAAAATTTGTCTTGGAAAAATGAGTTTTTGAACGATTTTATAATTACTCATGTTATATATTCATTCTTAGTTCCAAAGTACGGTACCTCGTGTACATACTTGTAAGGAATTGTTGCATACTTGCAAACCCCATAACACCAGTTTATTGGTTTATTGGAGTTTTGAAAGAACTGTGAATAGCCAAACTAATCTGTTGGTTGGCAGCGTAGTACATAAATCCCGGCTGAAGCGTAGTTCGGTCAGTCCAGCACTTACAACTTTATTTGCTAAATTCCGATCACTCTTCTACGTGTGACAATCAATTAGAATACAGAAAACTTGCATAAAATGACAAGAAAATTAGAATAAAGGAAAATTAGAAGAAGGAAGAATCGAGTAGATATCGGTATCTGTCATCTCGCTTACCCTCCATTAGCTGTTTTATATAAAAAACTTCTATTTAAAGAGTAGTTGTCTAGTTTCTTCACTATTTGTGAAAACAGATGAAATTTCGCTTTACGTTTCACTTTGCTACAAACTACACGCATTAGTGGAGTCAAACCACACGTGGTCTTAATTGCCTAATTGCCTTTGAGCTCTGTCTTTATAATTGCCAGCTCTAAATCCTACAACAAAGTGCAATTACTTTTTTATTTGGATTGAAAAATCATCGTAGATCATTAATACTCACTTGGACGAATCTTTGCTGTTAGTTCCCGTATTTTTGAATTTATTATTTTGTAATTCTTATCATATTGGTGCACAATTTTATGTGTTAATAAATATTTAATATTTATAATTCTATCTGCACTGCGATTCTGATCACTCTATTTGATTTGGATTAAATTTTACGCGCATTATACGTTGTTCTCTTACGTATAACAACAATTTCGTCACGTTCGTAATGCTTTGTGTATTTCAGGAAAAAAATGATATTTGGAAGGATGATGATATCCTGGCCGCATTCCAAGTGTTGCAGAGCAGACAGCTACAAAAACTGTCCGGCAATCGTTGCATTTTAAAGGTATTTTTTTCCTTTTTTATTAATTACGTGAATTCTCCAACATCGGGAGTCTGCTAAGTTGAGAGATCCTTCTCTACGTATTGCTATTGGTTTGCAGTTTGCTCCATTTCTTCTCATTTTCAACTGGGATACTGTGGGTGTATGTGCCCGTCGTTTCGCGTAGGCGTGGATGAATGCTAGAGGATGTTACCCGGGCCTGTATTCCTCCAATATCTTCAGTTTGTACCGATTTACGTCGCCTCAGTATATTGTTTGTAAACTGTACAAATCGATGCTTAAACTAACTCTTTACCAGTTTCAGAGATAAAAGGTGGAGCTCCCCTTCCCATTCCTCACCACGAGATGACGATCTTGATGCCATGTGGCTCAAGAGCAAACGCGGCGACACTAGTGAGATCAACGCGATTTCGATTCCGGTCGCATCATGGACTTTATGGCGAGGTGCCGAAGGATCTCGTCGGGGCTGACAACAATGGCGTTGACAACGTGGACATCTAGGAATTGGACATCTCGAACAATGACATGGGTGTGTTTTGGTTTATGCTTGATTACTGTGCTTCATATAAGCTTCCTATCTGCGTAGCTCTCTGTTTCCCTCTGCTCTCTGTTTCTCTTCTCATTTGTATGTATCTTCCTCAAACTGTCTTTCTCTTCACGGTACAAATTGTGTTTTTCTCTTCTCCTTTTCTGGCGCTCTCCCCTTCCCTCTATCTCTACTTGTCCTCTCTCTGCTCTCGCTCACTCTCTCCCCCTCCTTCTGTATCTTTAGCCTTCATAGACACTGACTCTCTAACCCCCCCCCCCCCCCTCTCTGCTAATATTTAGTATATAGTATAGAATGAATCGCATCTGTACTTCAGAATAATCCTTCTAAAAGTGTATCATATGTCTTACAATTAGCGTAACCCCTCGTTCCGAACCCCTAAAACCTAAGGAGGCGCCACTTAACATACGTGCGCTGTGGAAGACTTAATGCGGGAAAACAATGTAGTGCAATCAAAGGAAACAGAAAAGCAATAAAAAGTTTATAACAACATGGAAAGAAGTGGTATAGCTTAATCGGTGATCGTTTTTGGATGACGCCCCGTGGGCGCCTTAAATAGGCCTCCCTCTGCCCGACGCCTCCGCGGTGCGCGTGACTCTCTCTCGACTGAAACTAGTCATTTGTTTATATTCCATAATGCGAAAATGTTATTCTTCCGATTAATTTCCCTTTGGAATTGGCTACGTCATGATGTTGGACTTAGGTCAAAACTACCGTGAGTTACTGTATATGATGCTATGGGGATCTAGGGACTGTCTACTACTTTACACTCCTCAGTGTCATAGCTTTGCTTAGTTTGCATGTACTTTTCCTATTTTTCCTATGAGCCCAGTTCTCCACAAATCAAACGCGTAACTGTAACCAAATGACCTAAATAGGACACGAATTGAAATGGGTCTTACAATGGCTCGGGCCGGCCTTCTCCGAGAGAGCAATTGTGCCTCGTTTTATTACGTGCCCCAAGCGGGCGTGCGTTATAGCGGCTTCGAATTGACCGGGTGACTCCGAGCGAGCGATTTAGAGCCGTTAGAGCGCACGTTCTATTTATGTCATTAGGTTGCACTTATTCCTTTGATTTGTGAAGGACTAGGCTCTTAGGGAAAGGTGGAAATGTGCTTTCTATTTAGTTGATTTGGCTTACGATTTATCATGCGCCCCTGCTTTGTTTGTATTTTCCTTTTAGTTGATTAAGTTTTTTTGTTCCAATGCATATACATTTAGGAAAAGGCTCTCATTTGTTCTCACTCTTCAATGTTCCCCTTGAATTTTTCTTTCTCTCTCTCTATCTCTCTCTCTCTCTCTTCTAATTATTATATTTGACTTGAGTGTACAGGAACAACGTTGACTAACTATAAAAAGATATGTAACCTGGGACCATATTCACCAACATACAGGGAGCTCTCCCTAGGCTCACGAGCGCTCTGGATCTCTGCTCTCACGCTCTCCACTCACTCCTTAGCTCCCTGGGGAGGCCAGGAAGGTCTCCATGCGTGTTGGTGAATACGGCCTCTGAACTTAAACATAGCAAGCGTAGTGCTGGGGCTGTCATTCAGAAATTACTTACAGGCTTGTTTTACCATTTTCAAGTGTCTCTCTCTCGCTCTTTCCATTTAAGGGAACATGACGTTCTGCTGGGCATTGGAGTGAAAACCATCGGAAGACCTGACATGGCACGCCCGACCTGCCGCGCAGCAAATTCAATAGGGGAAATATTTTCGCGACTGATCCGCCGACATGGACCGAGAGGGAAAATACGTTGCGCAAATAAGCTGGCAACTTGTCAAAAGGTAAAGACTACGTGTGCGTATTCGGTGCATTTTGCTAACATTGGAGCTACGTGTGTCTATATCCATTATTTGAATTAAAAACGAACGAAAAGGAGTGATTAAAAACATTTGATGATATTACTACGAGAACAATTGAAATAAATAGTTATTCTTGCGAAATAAAATATAATTGTAATGAAATAATACTGGAGTATATCAAGCGTGAGCTTGATAACCCGTTTCGGCCCCTTAGCCACAGACGCGATTTACAATTGCGGAGGGGCCATCAGTGTGATGCCGCAATTGGAATTATACACTAACTTAATAAAAAATAGAAATTGTATATTTATTGTAATAAGTAGGCTATTTTTTATTAAAAATAACATAATAATGACATAGAAAGACTAGAAAGGTAATTAGAATAATGAAAGAGAGAATTCAAATACAATACTGTCGATAAAGAGGCGTGACTGTCATTGGTAGTCATAGTTAAGGAGGTCTTTGTCAGCGTAAGTTTTGATAAGAGTACGAGAGAGATATAGAGTGACAGACATGCACAGTGACATTAGTAGAGGTGAATGACCCACCCATACTACTTATGCATATAGAGGTTATTGATCCTGGTTAACCATATAGGAGGACTAAATAAATTGATAAGGGAAACGGATAGTGAAATAGTAGCATAGTTTTTAGCAATTTTATATTGAATGTAACCATTTTAGCATATGTTTTAAGGTAAGGTTATATTTGTGAGTAATGACGGGATATTTATTGAGCGTTTTGCTGATAGTACTCAAAATGATGTTCTTAATAGAAACCAGATACCCTTGACACTCTTGACAGTATGTAGTTAATTACGGTAATTTCCTTTTCTGTGTATGTAGTTAACTAAGGCAATTTCAGGAAAGCTACACTTGCCTCTGTGGATATGCTGCTTGACTTTCTGCTACCTAGCTGTCTGCTAGAGGGTCGAACTCTGCTTTATGAAGACTCTATTAATGGGCGTGGTCTTCTCATCTCACCGCGAGCACGTTACCTGCCACGACGAATGTATATCACCACCGCGTCACAAAAGTGATGTCACTGTGAGGGGTGTCTAGTGCGTACATTTTTTTAAACTTATTGCGCTCCAAAATGTGAAGCTCAGAATACGGCGCTATTTTCACTATTAGCACCTATCGCGCACATACGGAGCGTCTGCCGCGCCATAGGTGCGCCAGCTGGAATTGATCTCATGTAGTATTCCGGAAGTTGTTCTTTCTGGTATGCAGGGACGGGCTTTATTGTGTTGTCAAACAAGTGCTGAAACAGCTTTTCCTTCACTTAAGATGGGTTTTGGTTGGTTTACCAAATGAAATACATGTCTCGTTGCTAGCATGCTTGAATAAAAATTACAAATTTTGAAAAGCACCCAAACTGTAAGTACAGGAGAATAATAAACACTTCCATTGTAAGATTGCAAGTTGGGGGCTGCTAAAATTTAAATAAAAGGACAAAGCGATGTATTTTGGTGTTAATTGTGGATATTTATTTGCGATACCTATGCCGTCTAATTTTGGTTTCACGTGTACTGTTTGCAGTGGTAACCTGTAATTGTATGTATGAACACAGTGATGGAGAAAGTTTTATTCTTTTCTTTCTTGTTGATTTATTTTGTTTCTTGGTTTGTTTTGGGGCGACAATCTCCCTTCTTTTTGTCGAAGAGGCACCGGGTTTTGTTTTGGTCCCTGGTGCCTTCTCACCCTCTTTATTGTTTTTTTTAGAGGGGAGTTGGTCAATTGAAATTGTCCCTTTTTTGATATTTGCTATTGTTAATCCAACTAGTATGTGTCAGTGTCCAGTACAAGGCAAAAATTTCTCAGTACGAGCCCCAATGCTCACAATTGCTCTTCACGCTAATAAAATAACTACGTACCGTAGCGACAGGAAAATGGGATTGTAGGACAGGCGTGTTAGAGTTTGTTCGCTTTATCACCCTCTCTATTCTCTACCATACTTCTCTCTCGATTCAACAACAACTTCAATCGTCTCTAACTCTCTAGCCCTCGACGACACAATTTTCCTGGCGCTGCGGGATAGCAAAAATCAAATAGGGGCGATTTCAGGTGACCCGATGTAAATTTTCTGGTTCGGAGTTAACCTAGTCGGCAGAAAAGACGAGTTTCTAGTCCTTGTCCGCGCGACTGTTCCAGAAGTTGCTTTCGTTTAGCAGTTTGTCTTCCAACGCTCTCGTGAGATTGGCGACGAGTTCCCTCAAGCGCTGTATTTCAGGGTCTTGTTGTAGTGCTTCGACTTCTTCCGGTGTTCTTGAAGAAATCAGCATCTTTTCGTACTCTTTAAGCTTCGCGTTTCTCCGCTTGGCGGCTCTGTGTTGCTGCCAAAGCTTCTCAAGACGCTGTTGGCGTGAAGCTTCAGAACGGTGATGCGCCCTGAAATTGTGTCATGTGAAATGTTGAGTGAGAGGGTAGAGGTACATATAAGATGACAAACGTACACACACATACATACATGCGCGCACACACTCACACACACTCACGCGCGCACACACGCACGAACGCACACACGAACAGACACACACACCTACACGCGCGATCAAACAATTTACCGTGATGCGTAGGTTCGGTGGACTGCTTGCTTCCCCAGTAAGCGGCCCTTCCGGAAAAAACGATGTCCGTCTCTGAATATATTAACTGTAAAAATTCTCTGAATAAATTATCCGTCTCGGAATATATTATCTGAGTTACGACTGTTACGAGATTCTTCTGTATTGCCTAAAAACTGCAAACGTTGTCATTGTCACATCAAACTTGTAAGCAAGGTTGAAACATAACAAAAATAGATAAATAAAATGCCCACATTTCCATCCTCAGTGTCGTCGCCGGCCGAAAAGTGATTTTGGCCGGGATCCACCTATAATAAAAGTCTGTATGGTTTTTTTTCCCGAAAACCACCATCTGGTGACCAGCTCATGATAGTTTTCGACAAAACTTGGTCACGAGTTAGTCAAGAGTTGCCACCAAATGGATACTCCCATGAAAAAAAAGCCAGTGAGCATACCCACTACCCACTATGCTGTCATCAACGAGTATTTTGACCAAGTATGTATTTCGCTGCGCACGCGTCGTTCGGGACCCATTCCAGAGTGAGCCAAAATATGTAACTTTGGGTCCTCAAACATTCAATACTGCTAGTTTAACTTAAGATAGTAGACATAACAGCGTACCCTACTTGAAACTTTCCCAAAAAGCGGCGCCTACACCGAGAGAAAAACGCCCGTTGTGTGCCGATCGCCGAACGGCTCCAGTGCACTAACTCTTTGACGTCGAGCAATTTATCATCTGGAACTCGTCGCCTACTGCTCAGGACCTCTGCGGAACATGTGATAAGCAAACCTTGATTCTACTTTGAACTCCCTTGAATAAAGGTGCACGCTCATGAAGCGTAAAACAAATTTAATTTTTTTTTAAATGTACTTCTGCTCCCTTCATCGTATTACTTGATGTACATTTCGACATTATCTGTCAAGATAAGTACAAAAGAAATAATTTGGAACCATAAACTTGCAATCAGTACGTACCTCTGCATGATCTTTCTTCTCTACGGGCATCGTGTTGATAATCACTGATGGTGTCTGTTTCAAAATAAAAAAAAACAGCTATTTAGATGAATTATATCAGTGGTCTGTAGCAAACGATGAGCAGGTGGCGAACGGAGCCTGCAAGTTTCACCTTTAAAAATTTTTAAAAGAGGATTTATCAAAAACATATACGACTGAACTAATAATAATTAGCACCAACTATTAGTCAATTAGACTGATATGATAGGAAGCCCACTGAATCAATAATATAAATGCATTAGAAGCGTAAGCTACATATTACCGAGCCCTGATTCATGTGCAACAAGAAAATTTATTAAGGTAGGGGAATATGCCATGTTGGCAGAAAATGGCCCTTATCAGATAATACGCTTTATTGTTAGCGTTATCTGATAAATCCTTCACACATTTATAATCTGTAAAAATGTGCGGCCTTGTTGTCAGTTTGTGTACATAAAATAGGGACGGGAGAAACTAGATTGTGCTGATAGCTAGCATTGATTGATGTTAAGAATTCTTACTGCCGCTAACCGTACATTTAACCTAGGGGTCTATCGTGCGGAAAGTGCTTAAAGGGAAAGGCCCATCAAAATAAACATATATTTACGATTTCATGTTATTTTTTATTAGCAGCGTTTATTACAATATATACACACTAATTTTTATCCATATTCACCCCGGGAACTTTTTACGACGAGCCCAACTCATAAGGGTACCGTATTTGCATCAATTTAGTCCTAATAATTCTTTTACTTCTCGTATGTTCTCTGTTCCTATTTGACAGGGAGTTTCCCTCAAACACCCATATTGACAGGGAGTTTCCCTCAATGACAGCCTGTCGCCCGTATCAAAAAGCCCTATTCACAACAGTTCCTAACTGACAGGGAGTTTCCCTCAATGACCGTAACCTGTCGCCCGTGGACATGAGTACGCTAGCATCCAATCCACGAATAGTTCTTTTTTTAATACGTCTGCTGTATTTCGCGTACGTTTTATTATTTTTTTCGGATTTTTTTTTTTTTTTTTTTTTTTTTTTTTTTTTTTTTTTTTTTTTTTTTTTTTTTTTTTTTTTTTTTTTTTTTTTTTTTCGTGCTTTGTTTTTGCGTTTCGTACTAAACCGTTTCCCCTGCAGCTTGAACCTCACTGGCTCATCGAGGGTTTCGGTAACAGTCATTGCAGAGGACGATATTTCTCAGTATGTTAAGTCTCAATTTTAAAATTCATTGGAACCATTCCGCTATTAAGATCGGGAGTCACAAACAAGTCAGAGGAATGTGAAAAGCTGCTGGCCACGAATGTACCAAGCGTGCTCTCTAGATGGTAAGTTGCTATTTTACTTTAATGTGTCGTTTTATTCAAACACCAATCACCAATGTATTAGATGATATTACTGCCCAGCAAGTCATGTTTATTTCACGTTCCAGGTATTATCAGCTTCAAAACTTTCGGCCTCCGTTATGTCTCACTTTCACTTGAGTGTTAGTAAGAGGTTGGGTTTGAGGCTTTTTCTCGTTTCCATTTGTCAGCTGCTGTATTGCATACAGACCTTCATGATTTTCTTACTGTGAGTACTAAAAATAGTGATACAATTCAAACGGAACTGAGCTTTTTAAATAAAGGTATACTGAATAGGATATATAATACCAGCCGTTCGAAGAGCCCTACGGGCTCTTCTCCGACTGGAGGAATAGGCCTTCGGCCGATTGTTACCCTATTTAAAAAATACACACGTCTACAAAGCCATTTATGATTGGGGAAACGTAGAATATGAGTCTACATAGCCATTCGACTAATGATTATGGGCAAATTTGCCATTGAAGGGCTCTATGTAGAGCAGATTGTTACTCTTTTTCTTTTGATAGATAAGCTAGCATAGCTCAACCGGTAGAGCGTTAGTATGTGAATCGAGAGGTTGTGCGCGGCTGTTGGTTCGAATCTCGCCATCGACAAAGATTTTGTATGCTCTTTCGATCGAAGAATTTTCTTTATGAAGGGATTTCGTTGTGCCGGTTGTGCACATAAAAACAAACCCGTGACAAACTCTTCTCCTTTATATAATAAGATTTTGCACATCTGTGTGAAATTTAGAGCTAGAGGAACGCGGTGGATTAATCTAGCAATACGATTTGATATTCGCTTTACTGAACTGTTCTTTAGGAAAGTGCGAAAAACGAAATGAAAGGGAAACTGGTTGGTTGTATAGTGATTGTGGTTTTTATGTTAATCTTTTCGCAGTTTCAGCACCAAATCAAATAATATGAGGAGCGGGAATGCAGGAATGCTAAGTAGTTGGAGAACGGGAATGGGTATCGATGGGACACGACATAAAAAGAGGAGGAAGGAGGGAGAGGAATGTTAGAAGAGTTCATCGCATCACCGCCGGATACACCTATTCAGAAGGTGTGGAAATTTTCATATTCGGAAACCAATTGTCAAAATTGTTGTATTGGATTACTCATCGTGATGTTTTTAGGTGACGCACGAAATCATAAGCGGACAGTATTTGGATGGCAACGCTCTACCTACCAGGCACTACCGCTCTACTATCCTTCAGAAGGTTTGTACAAGTTACTATCATGATTTTCTTTTCTATATATAAATGATTATGATTTATGCTGAGTTGAAACTACGCATTTCGGAAACTTGCAATTGCAATTTTAGCTAAAGAAATGCAGATTAGTTGATAGAAGAGCACTCCAGCATTTGAGTGGATTTCCCAATGGAGGAGCATTGCTGTATTTCAATGGAATCCATTTATAGTATTTAACATTTAGCTATTTCCTATTTGCCAAGTGGGAGAGTATGTGTTTTTCGTTAACCCCCCCCCCCCCCCCCCCCCCCCCCCCCCCCCCCCCCCCCCCTCCCCCCCCCCCCCCCCCCCCCCCCCCCCCCCACCCCCCCCCCCCCCCCCCACCCCCCCCCCCCCCTCCCCCCCCCCCCCCCCCCCCCCCCCCCCCCCCCCCCCCCCCCCCCCCCCCCCCCCCCCCACCCCCCCCCCTCCCCCCCCCCCCCCCCCCCCCCCCCCCCCCCCTCCCCCCCCCCCCCCCCCCCCCCCCCTCCATTGGGTATTATAGTATACTTCACTTTTATGTGTACAAATTAACGTTTGGTTTGCTAATGCCTAAAATAGTTTATTATTTAGGTTCCGTTCCTTTCCGTGCCTTGTTGCTTTGGTCCCTCTACAAATAGTGAAATAGCGCTGAATGGAAAAGCGGACCATCATGTTGGATGTACATGAGTATAGCACACACGTTTCGCACCTCGTCGACGGTTTATTAGTATTGTGGTAATGGTTTTTATATTTACTATGTGTTATTAATGGTTTGTTATGTATTGAAAAGCTGTTAGGATTGACCGAACGAAAAATATGACTACATTGCAAAGAAACCAGTTCATCTGATGATTTCGGTCCATCTTAGATCTTGTATGATTTCCGTTCTTTTTTATTCACCTACTTTTCTGCTTTGTTGTGATTTAGTTTTGTCCTTGGCTTAAGTTTGATAAGGCTAGATTGGATTGTTTGTGCTAAACATATGAACATATTTGGACTATAATTTAAAAGGAATTATTAATAGGATGTAGGGGATTATAGAGTATAGAATTTGGAAGTATTAGGGTAGCATTCACGTAAGGTATTTATTTATAGAGTATAGAGTTTTTATTGTACAGTATAGAATAGCGAGCTACTATTTATAGTAGTATTTTGTATAGTTAGTCAGTTTTTCGGTCTTAATCATGTAATATTGAAACGTAATTATGCAATATTGAAACGAAATATAAGTTGCGTCACTTAATTGTAAGCATAATATAAGTTAAGATATATTGTAGTTGTTACGTCTACAAAAATAAGTATATTGTAATTGTTACGTGTACAAAAATAAAGTTTTTATTCATTTGCTGATGTTGTATTGGTGTATTATTGTGGTTATTGGGCGGTATGTGGGGGTGGGTGCGGGTGCATTAATTGTATTTTGATTTTATTTCATGACTAAACTACCGTAGTGCGTTCCGGATGCTACACTATTCGTAGCAGCCTGACACCGTGTCGCCAGGGTTCTGTCTTGGGGGGCCCGAAAGGACGCCACCGTGTCAGTTTCAGCGGGCGACACCCTGCCAAATAGGAACATAGTTATATCACAGTTACAAAATTACGCATGAGAGAGTATGCTCAATAAAGAGGTGCCAGAGAACAAAACCGAGAGACCAGACAACCAGAGCGGATAGACAACGAGAGGAAGGGCCAGGCAACGGTATACATTTGTGGATGCGCTCGTCGGAAAAAGTTCCCCGGGGTGAATGTCGATAAAATTTGGTTTGCATATATTGTAATAAACACTTTTAATAAAAATTTAGGCGAAATCGTAAATATAGGTTAACTTTGATGGGCCTAAAGCAAAATACTGGCCGCTTTTTGAAACGCATTGTGAACACCAGCATTCTTATGCAAATGAACATAAATTAGAACAAAAAATCGAGCTAAATTCGAGCAACTTAGCATAAATACGTAAAAATTCAGTTCTCCACGATGCGTTGCAAAAACCGGCCGTTATTTCGCTTTAAAATAAGAAGAATACTTGCGTAAAGCTGTCTGATTGTGAGAAATGCATCACTCGAATCAACTCAAAAATGATTGCGTATGAATTCAAAAAATGGGAATATAAAATATAACTGTGGTTTTTGTTGAACTTGATAGTTTGTAGTTTGTAGTATTTGCAGAGTCACTAAAGATATTCTTATCAGCGCCCATCTTATTCTTTACATGTCAACAGAAGTATTCTTTATCGGTTAGCAAAGAAATCGGCAGGCAAAAGATTCATTGAATGGGCTTTGTAAAAACAGTTTGAATTGAAGTATCGTGGAGTCAAAACGGATGATACTGTACGAAGTCGTTGCTTGTACTAGTAGTGTACCAGACAACCAAACTACCAGAGGGATCTGATTAAGGGTAGCGATATTGCTAAGGAACATAGGAATTTCGTTCGTAAAGTTTGCAGCACTGTCAATGTTCCTCGAGATATAATTTGTGTCAGAATGCAATAAATTCGGCTCATGATTTTTGTCAATTGAGTCTCAATACCTTTGGGCGGCCCCTCATACATGTCGAGCATTGTTGTGCGTATTGACCCATTTAATCCAAATATGGACTGCATTTGTAATTCATGGGTAAAGGAACGAGGCTTCTTACGACGATGCTTTTATCTTTCTAATATACAGGTTGCGGATGCTTGTCTGTTGTTGCAGTTTGCTGCTGATGCAGGTGTCTGCTGATGCAGGTTGCTGCTGATGCAGGTTGCTGCTGGTGCAGGTTGCTGTTGCTGATGCAATATAATGCTTGCCCTAGGTGCGGCTTTGCGCTTTGCGGCGCTCATTTTCATAAATGCCTAATAATTTTCAGTTTTTCTCCGCTCGACCAATTGTTCCGCATAAACTAGCAGAAGAAATACCGTTGTTTTCAAACATAAAAGACAGCTTTATAATTTATTTATTTATTAAAGGGAATATGTAGGCCCTTTTTGAAGTTAAGCTGTGTTGATAGAATGTATGTTCCCCATTAAGGAAACAACAACAAAAGTTGTCCAAAGATTCCCAGTTAACAGAAAATAAACTACAAAGTTCACCCTTTCCATAGTAAACGCGTTACTTGAGACGATGCCATACATCGTCGGGGTCAATGTAAATTTTTTCAAATATACATGCAGATATCGTCAAATAGCATTATTCAGAGACATATGCGCATGCAAATTCGAATATTCGCATTTGCATATTCAGCTGCCTATTTAAATTCACGTCTGGTGTGGAAACTCGTTTGTTTTGCTCATTTTGAGTGCCTACATATGCGCTTTAACTATATCGAAAAAATTATACGTTTGTAAAAATTAGTTCTAACTACTGACTAAAATTATTAATATTATTAAATTTACTATTACGATGTTTTGTAATATCAGCATTAGTACTAAATTCAGAATTAAAACCGCTTTTAAATTCAGTAGTAATTCCAAGCTTAGTATTAAAACAGTACGTAAAATCAGTAATATTAATAAGTTTAACAGTAGCAGTATTACTAATAGGAGTCTTATTAAGAATTTTAGTAGTTATAGTAGCATTAAGAGCATTAGTCTTTTTATGAGCTTTATAAATTGGATGATATTTTCTAAATTCTTCAATAAATACGAATTTATGTTTGAATTGCAAGCCCTCATCCTCGTTTAGGGCTGCTCTGGATGTCAGGTTTTCTTCCTCATGGTGTTGCTGTAGGTATGTTCTGCATCGGCGCTTCATAAGTTTGCCGGCTTTCAAATAATCCACCAAATGGACAAGCGTATGTTCACGGGGAACGGTTCTCGGACGCTTTTTTATCGCCTTACTACTCGGCAGAATCTGAAATTGGTAGCCGTGCTTAAAAATGCTTACAATCGGCTTACTGTTGGCGTGAAAAGCTTTCGGATTCCAGAAAAGCACCGTTCAGGACTGGAACCCTTTTCATTTGACTTTTTTTAACTGAAAAGCACTGTAAAAATATAATTTTCATATAACGATTTTATAACTGTATTTCAAAAGTGAATACCAGTTTTGCTTCCTCATGGTGTTTTCGTTGGTTCGCTTTGAATCCATGATGGCGCTCCTTTCGTTTATTACTATTCCGTTTGCAGGGTTTAATCTTCATTAGATTACGCGTAAGAGTATGTACTCGGGGAACAGCCTTGCGATGTTTTCTGGTTCTGAGCGCCTCGATTCGCTGCAGTGCTTGCAGAATCGGTATCTGAATTGATAACAGAGAAAACGTACAACACACACACACACACACACACACTCACACACACGCACACACACACATGCACGCACGCACACACGCACGAACGAATTTTATTGTATTTTATGTTCATTTGCATATGCTGCATAAAAATGTTGGTGCACTCGATGCTTTTCAAAAACCGGCCGGTATTTCGCTTTAAACTTCCTTCAATAATACCTCATAGATTGAAATTTTTTTTACTCCAACTTTAGCAACGTCATCTACTTCCATAAAGCAATCTTCGCGGTGGTTCACCTATAATTCGGATTGGTAATTTTTGGAATTTCGAAATGGAATATGTGGATTGTGGATAGATACGGTTGCATTTTCTCCTATATATATATATATATATATATACACCATAGCTGTATGCAAGAATTCGAGTAACCCCGGGTCCAACTGGGTGACTGGAAGATTTTCCTACACTATGTAAGGAGATTTGTGGGCCATAAATCATGTATGGAGGAAATTTTTTCAGGAAATGGATTATTTTCGGTTTTGTCAACATTATAGCCTGGACTTTTTAATTACTTTTACTTTTTTTTCAATTTACAAACGATGTAACCCATCTAGTACAACTTTTCAACCGTAGTTATCGTTTGAGAGCTCAATAGCTACGTCTAAATTTGGCTGTCGAGCCGCACACTATGTCGTAATCGTTCTGGAAAGTACCTGATTGAGAAAGATATTGAGAAAAATATTCCTTGCCCCAAGTTCGGGATCTACTTTTGCAGTATGATCCTCATCGGGGTTTACCTAAAGTTCAGGATAAAAGAAATCCTTTTGTATCGTCTCCTTTTTTTGCGATTGTTACACCGAATAATGCTGGACAAAATTGACCATATCCAGGCTCGCGGAAAATTGCGTTTCAAGGGGCGTTGAATTTAAGCATACAACATACCTGGTGGTTTAAAATACGTGTGTTCCAAGTTAAAGCTTCGACTGGGCACAACTGTGGTGGCGGTCCCTAGAATGCTAATAAGTAGCTGACATAAAAGGACCCCACCCATTTTACAGTTTGGTTGTTTCAGTCACGACCAAATCCTCAACTCTTAACTACATATGCAGCGCGACATGAAAAGACATGAGGGGGTGCGCTGAATATTCGGTATAGTAAACGTTCGTTGTGATTCAGATAGTTTGCAGTTGAGAAATAATTGTAAGTAAACAAACATTTCCATCGCCATCCCGGGTGTCCTTATCGAGCTCGATAATATTATTGTTGCAATCAGTTAGATCTTCAGTCATGACGATCACAAATGGGTAACAAAGCCGGCCTGTAAACGTCATTTAAAATTCTTTGAAGGTTTAGTTAGAAAGTGAGCTCAGGCGCTATTAGTTAATGCATTAAACTGTACCATAATAGCCCGTATTCTCGCGTCGCTGGTAGGCCTCCCAATTGGGAATGACCTACCAGTGGGAGAAAAAGCGCTAATTCTGGTGTACTTGTAGGAGGCGCGTCGCGTGTCGCGGTTTGCCAATTGGTAGCGGATTGAGAGGGATGTTGCATGCACGAGGCCTACCAGAGGAGATTACCACTACCAGAGCCTACCACTGGTAGGCCTCCCAATTGGGAATGACCTGCCAGTGGGAGAAAAAGCGCTAATTCTGGTGTACTGGTAGGAGGCGCGTCTCGTGTCGCGGTTTGGTAGGCCTCTCCCATTTCCAATCTGATAGACCTACCAGAGGAGATTGGGAATGGCCTACCAAAATGCTGTACCCAAAGTGGCGCGAGAATACGGGCTAATATCACCTGTGTATGTATGCCGGTAAACTGCGTTTTTAATTCATTTATGAATAGTGGAACTTATTTTTTTTTCTATTCTAATCTTGCTTATTTGCATATAATGCTTGGAAATGCGGTCAATTAGCACGCTTTTCAAACTCGAATGTAACTCTGTTGTTCCAATGAAAAAAAAAGATTACTAGTGTTGAACCAATGGCAATGTAACAGTGGGCGTAACAGTGGCAACGAAAGCCCACGACGGCAAAAAGAGCGCGTTATCAACCGAGTAATCATTTTTTATGAAGACATAAAGGGTTATCTGTTGCAGATATTCCGCATTTTTACAACAAAGTGGCTCACAAGACTGACTGTGAGTAGATTTTTACGTGGCTTTGAAGGAACAACGAGTTTATCGGTGTTTTTCGGGACAAGTCAACCTTTCACCTTTTGAATAGTTGTTGTTGGTAATATAGCCGATAAAGTTATAATAGAAAAAATTACATTCACTTCTCGATGCTCGTCGCGAAAGGAGTATACAAAAGAAGACAAAATGTCGTGGTCGTAGGGCAACGTTAGATAGGCGGACATGTAATTATACTTCTAGAGGGGTTAGGAGGTCGGAGCAGTTAGTGATTGATGTGATAGGCAGAGTGATATTAAAAGTCTATTCTATAGGTCTCTCTCTCAATGCTGTTGACCTACGACTACGGTACGCTAGTTATCTGATAAATGTGAGGTCTATTGCTTTTATGTGCTCCTGCAGCGAGGAGCATCGATTATTGCATGTAACGTTCCGTACTGACTATTATCGGCTTTATTATCAATATGACCAAATATTCAAAAAGCTGAACTAATCCTTTAAATAATGCGCTACTCAATTCTAATCAAAATACCGCACTTTTCTTTTCTTTTCTTTGTCGTTTTTTTCTTTCCTTTCCTTTTCTTTTTTTCTCAATCTCATTTTCTCTCTATATCTATCTATCTTTTTTTATCTAATAAATCTCTTTTGTCTGTGATTCACCGTTGCAGCTGGCCTACTGTACCACATGGAGGAACATTTTGCGTAAATCTAATAATGGTCGCAACTCTCAACAACAACGAACACAAACCAAGCACTAGTCTCTGTGTCTACAACAGTTATCAAGTGTTTTTTTTTATCGTTGTCAATGTATTTCTAGCTGGGTTCCTTTCAAAATATTCTCAATCTTTCTGTATATGTATATTGCGTGTATTGTCGGCATACTTGATTTTTTTGTGCTGTAATAAACAATTTTGAATCAAATGTTTATTGAAAACAATGTGACTTTACATCATAATATAAAGGACAATTAAGCACGGAATTAATACAATATTAAAGATGCAAAACAGTGTTCCGTTGCGTGAATAAATCTAAGTATGCCAATCTTGATCATTGCAACATGCTGCAGACGCCATTCATGTTTATTTATTCCTGTATTTTCACAGAAATGATGATTCGTATGGTTGAGATACGTTCCTACGTCCCACGTATGTGTGAGAGGCTACTATGTCTTATCGATAGCATATGCAGAAGCAAACAGCAAAGGCTACTGGAAATATACTTATTAGATAAGTAAACGTCACGTACAGCCATAATTGTAATGCAATCACTACACTGTGATCAATTAAGCTCTAGCAAAGTATCAAAATACCACCGAAACCAATAAATAATGGTGGTTCAAGCTTGAAATGGACTCTAGGACAAGAACAATTAAATGGAGGTGCGCCATACTCCATACTATAGTTATCAAGCATGCAACAAGCCTATAATTATGAAAGCGTTGTGCTGCAAAAGCCAACGCGTTTCTAAAATTACAAATAGGAAAACTTTTTTTCGAGAGTACCTCAGAAGCTACATCGTGGGTGGTTTTGAAACGTATTTTCTATAAAAGCAAGCACAGTATTATAGTACATATAATATTTGGAATGCGGTTATACGGCATACGTCTCACAAACTACGTACAATACCTCGTAGTTGAAACAAAGACTTATTCTTTGTTGACGACTTTGGAAGTTGCCTCGGTTTCTCTTTGTTTTGTTTTGGATTGGTAAGCATTTAGACGAATCATCTTATCGCAGAACGTTGCATGCATTGTTGAATGCACGGGATCCATTCCTTGATGTCGTCGGAAGCGAATGCAGATTGTTATCTTCTTCTTTTTTCTTTTTTTTTGTTGTTGTTGTACTGAGGAGCATTGGATCCGTTTGCAATATCCGTAGAGTCTCAGTTTGCCACGAGGCTAGAATAAACTATTCCAGCGCTTCGTACCAAGTCGGCCATCACTTTCTCGAACTTTATTTTTTCTTTTAGTTCTCGGCATATTCTTCTGAGTCTTCTCATCTCCTCTCGGTGTGCATCATTGCGCCGGCATCTCTGTTGCTTATTGATCGCCTCGCGCTGCCTCCGCACCTTCGGAATCACTGCATCATCTGATGTAATGTTCTTATTAGCTGCACGCATATGGAACTCCTGATCCTGATGCTCCCCCAGTCCTCCGTTCCCGGTTCTATTTTCTGATTCAGGCACCTGGAATAACCTGTCATTTAGAATATGCCCGCTATTTGTAAAGGAAATTTATTTTCTACAAATATTGTCTGACCACCTCTTACCTAGCCCTGTTCTACCTACGCTATACTTTAAGCGTTTTCCCTCGTAAACTCCTTCTTTATCTCCCATCTCATTACATGCAGCAAGCGAATGTAGTGCCGTGATACATATTTTTTTGACCATTTATTTGTGCAAAGCTATTTTCTAATCGTGGTTGTTTGTAGTGTCAGCAGTGCTTATGAAATTGACAAGATAAAAGCCCCACACACACACACACACCTTTGAAGCAGAGTGCTTGTGACTCGTTGGACTGGGCGGCATGGAGGCGAGCGGACTCTTTGTCTACCTGTAATGTGCAAAATTGTAATGTCCAAAGAGGGAAGGACTCGAAACTCGTCGGATGCAATTCTTTCAGTAGCTACATACATATAACAAAATACTGCAAGCGACGTGTTTATTTTCTAAAATTTTGTATGAAACCCTTGAATTGAAGAGGTAGGAGTCGCTATCCTCGCGGAGATTTC
Source organism: Pelodera strongyloides (assembly GCA_036852015.1). Taxonomy (NCBI): domain Eukaryota; kingdom Metazoa; phylum Nematoda; class Chromadorea; order Rhabditida; family Rhabditidae; genus Pelodera; species Pelodera strongyloides. The sequence goes on from JAANDG010000011.1 coordinate 373,587, forward strand.
AACGAGAGCAGAAGTAGTACAAAGCGCAACTGTCATGAAAATTGAAAAAAAAATCAATGTTTCCACTGACCAAAACTTTTCTCCCTTATATAATAAGATGTCTACTTGAGGAGAGAGATTACCTACTGACTTTACATTCTAAAGCTTTATTTAAACCCTTTGTATATAAGATAACGGTGAAGAAGATAAAAACAGAGAATATTTCTAGATATCACCCTTTTATAAAAAAAGGATGGATGTGGACCGTCGTTCATAATATATTTGAATTGTAAGGCATATACAGCAAATGTTTACAGACATCTCACTAAGGGTATAATTCAACAAGGTCATCAAACAAATTTCCGGAGATTATGACGAGCTCGCTACGTGAAATAGCATCGTTGACTGTATTGTCCTATAACTGAACTTTTCGACCCTGAGACGAGAGTAGTAATATCCGGAAATTTGCTTGATGGCCGTGTTTAATTATCGGATTTGTAAGATATTTTGTGAAGATTGGTTGTATTTATAAGGATTTATTTTGTGTTGTCTTCCAATTTATTCGTACTCAAGTACGGTATATTCGTATGTGATGGTCTCGCTAAGTGAAAAGAGCATGAATCGTCTGAATTTCAAGTAAGAAAATCGATAATTTATTACTGTGTTAAAAATAATCGATAATCAGTTGCTGTGGATAATGGGATAATGGGAATAATATGTTCGAAGGAAAATTGATGATTGCTGTGTTTAAAAGAATCTATAATTGATTGCTGTGGGATGCCCGGTTTCGAAGAGTAGAATCAATTGTTGTGGCAGCGCTAGACACGAAAGAAATTAAAATTCGCCCCATATATGGGCACTCTTGTGAGTTGAGAAGTACATAAATGCGGAAAACAGAGCACACACGAATGCTGACTCAGCAACTTCACACTGCTTGGGTGCTTAGGCTATTGCAACTTGTAAACTGTAACCTAAATAGTAACTTGTTTATACGAAAAGCTGTCGGCAAAACAATATATTAAATACAAAATGAGTGAAATGATCGATGCGGTCAAAGCAAACCAGGCAGAATTAGTCGGAGTGAATGCGGGCGTTGACCCTGAATATAAACGAATCATAAAACGTGATACACAAACAAATACGTTGCCGTTGGAGTGATTACGCCAACTGCGGCAAAAAACGTGGACCGATAAGGGAGAGTGGATACTGTAAAACAGCAAAGAAGAAAATAGCTTTTCCTTCTAGAACCAAGACCGATCAATGTGAATGTTTGTTGAGAATGAAATATATGAATTTAGTTTCATTAGGTGAATAACATAATTACATATCGAAATAATCGTGAACATAGGACAAATAGATGATCTTAGCACACAGCTACATGAATGGCTACATGAACTAACGATAAGGCTTCAATCGAGTAAATTTGTAATTACTATTCGCAGTGGGCTACTGATGATATTAGTAAGCGAGTAAACTCTCAGGGATCGCAGAAAGAACTGTTGCAAATTGCAAAGGTAATCGTATTCGGGGAAGCATACACAAATACATAAATAGCAAATAAGTGAATAGCATTGGACCCTAATGGGTGATGACATCATGGGTACCCAGCCTTTTGAAACACAAAATGTGTCACAATGCGGCAATGAATGGATGGAATAGCTAGTACAATTATTTCAAATTTACGGATCTGGGTTGACGTTCACTCAATCATTAAAATTGAAAGCAATATAAAATAACGTTGACGAAATAAATCTAAATACCAATAATAATCAATCAATCAGGGTGTCATAGTAAAATATCTTATGTATATTATCACTAACATTCCATTCCTACATCGTGCGTCTTACATAACAGACAACACTTTAAACAGCCTAAGGATTCTGAACATTCTCTTGTTGTGTCGCGCTGATGCAAGACGTACATTTTATTAAGAAAAACGACAGGCTGCATGTCCGTTGTTCAAGCTAGGGTTCAAGCTCAAAATAAAGCTAATCTACATGTGACATTCTCTATTTTATCCTTATTTCGGGGCCTTTGTAAATCTGCCATCGTCAAGATTCCTATATCTATTGCACCTCGTGTCGAATGCAATGTTGGAGCGTGATGTCGGTTGATAGTAATCAGGCCTGGATGGTGCGAATGATCGTGATGCCGACTGCGATGGAGAAGCATATGAGAAAGTAGGGGAGGGCATGCTTAAGGCCTGCCTCATCATTTGGATTTCCAATGCTTCTTCCAATTTCCTCTGTTTTTGCTCAAGTTCTCTCCTCGCGCGTTCTTGTCTTCGGCTTTCTTCCTCTCTTCTCTGGGCTTCTTGTTCTTCCATCTGTCTTCTCTTTTGCTCAAGTTCGCGTCTCGCGCGTTCTTGTCTTCGGTTTTCTTCGTCAGCTTCCTTTCTTCTCCTTTCGTCCTCCTGACGCTGGCGGCGCTCTTGCTCTGCCAGTTGCTGACGTCTTTCCTCAGCTCTGCGCTTGTCTTCCTCTCGTTGCCTCTTAAGTTCCTCTTCGACCAGCTTGAGACGCTCTTCTTCGAGGCGTTGCTTTTCACGCTCCGCTCTGTCGCGCCTCTCCTGCTCGCCCTTTTGGCGCTGCAATTCTTCACGATCCTTGATGGCCTTGCTGAGATGTGAGTACCGCTCCTAAAATGTGTAGCGTGTCAATCATTAGGGAGAGATGTAGAACCGGGCTGCATACACTTGTGAGTGCTTCAGGAGATTTCAGATAGATAGGTATGTCTTTTCTATCTGAAATACTTTTATTATACCTGGATGTAGGTGTTCAAATGTTGTAGGTAGTCGTTCATTGCCTCGTCCCCTCCCAGTCTCGGAGCATTTGTGAAGGCTTTTATTGCCGCAGCCTAAATGGTTTTTTGAAGAGACAGTCGCGTAAGTTGAACTAGCACAAGGTTTACTTCAGATTTCATATTTCGGCACCCTATCTTTGATTAAACCAACAGACCTTTCCATTTTCGTGCGCCTTATCGAACTCCATAAAAGCAGCCTTTGTCGTGTTAACCTATAAAGGAAGAGGAGTTTCAGTATGTGACAGTGACTAGTGTTGTATATAGTGTTGTTGTACTAGTGTTGTGTTGTTGTATACCAGCTAGCAGGCAAATGCTTTAGCCATCTAGTGAATAGAATGAAGTAAAAAAACCCACCGTAGATATAGCTTCCTGATACAATGTTTTTGCCTTCTCCAATGCACTGATGTTGCTAGCATCGACGGATGCCTGGAAAAGCTTGGTTTACTTTACAAAAAGTCGTTAGTTGAGCATGAGTGCGAATAACCACGCCAGTCCATTAGATCGCTCGTTTCAATTCGACAGAACCATACTTGTACATACACACACATACACACACGCAAACACACACACACACACATACACACACATACATACACACACACATACACTTACCTCGAAAACAGTTTTCGGCGACGGGAGAGTGTTTCCTTTGAATACGGAAATGTAGCTCTGGAAATGCCACAATATAATGGTGGGATGGAACAAACGATCTAACCTACGAGATTTCACCTATAGCAACATTGTTTTCGATACGTACTATGTAAGGTGTTGAAATACTGATGCCATAGATAGTAAATATCAAGATAGAAAGCAGCAAAAAAAATATGCTACAAATCAGAGCTCATGTCATCAACATACCCTGAAGTATTGGAGAAGTTGAGCGCATTCGATCTCTTGTCCATTCAGACGTTTTGCCTCAAGGTCTAGAATTCACAAACGTTATGTAAATATATACTATTGAATATCTATATAAAAATGGAATCCATGATACATAACTAAACATTGAATGACTGCACACACAACTAAATTTAGCAATTATTGCTACACTATTCAAAGCATGCTTATCTACGATAGTCCCAGAATTATATAGGTTGCCAGCAAAACATGATACTTTTGGCGCTTACCCGCAAAAACGGACGGTACAAATTCCAGGAGTTGCTCTCTGAAGTCCTCCTCGACATTTCCAAGTTTCTTCTCCTTGTTGTTGTTAGCAATCCGCAGCCCCGGATGGGGCATGAGATAACATCTAAAGGCACACTTATTGATGATAAGCCGTTCTCACAAAGAAGTGTGAATATGACTTGGGAATCGCACAATATTATGCATGTGGTGTTAGGCGAAATATGTTACCCAGTACCTGAGTTCAGTGAAGCTCGAGCGAAGATCCTTTCGCACCTCGCGCAGCTCCCTCGGCTGGCGCAGGCTCGTCTGAAGAATTTAGTAAAAAAAAAGTGAAGTAAAGTATGGTTGCTAGAGATAGTCGTCTTGTTTTTGTTAGAGTAGGAACTAACAGCTTTCTAGAAGCGGATAAGAAGATTGAATTGAGAAGAAACATTAACCTTCAATTTCTCCGTGAGAAAACTCTCTCCGCCGTCATATCCATAGTTGAACTCTTCCGAGTTTTGCCAATCTCGCACCAGGAACATCAGACTCTGCAAGATTACGTGTACAGCTCAACAATTCCTAATAGAGCTAACCGGTTCCCTTAATTGTTAGCTAGGCTTCTACTTTCTATGCTACTATTAACGTATACTATTTCTCACCTGGAAAGGGGCTTCGTCACCCGACTTCTTAGCTAACTTAGCAAACTGAGTGAACAGTTGAAGGTGCTGGAGGTCGTCTTCTTGGATGTTTTGTGAAACATTGAAGATCTGAAAGTTTACCAGGTAATTTGTTCAAGACACATTTCGACCTTCTCAGGAGCACCGATGAAACAGGGATGAAATGGGACTGAACATTGCTATCGTAGTGGCCTAAGGACTAACAACATCAATGATTCACCTGCAGTGAGGAAAGCATTGTCGAGAGCGCAAAGATTGTGGCACATTCCTTGATTGTTGAGTTCGAATCAAACGTGCCCTGTGTGTCCATCAGCAACACGACTATCTACAAAAATGTTCGGCTTCTACACCCGCTAAACACTGCCGAAGCATCTCTCTACCAAAATGAATCTACTTCGTTGTTTATGCCGTTTTAACTTCGACCATCAAGCATTGCTCTAGATCAACTACCTCTCCACCATTCTCATCCTCCAAAACAAACGGTTCGTTCCACATCATGATTCCGTGAGTATCTCTCTGTGTCCCGCCTCTCCATTGGAATTTGTCCAGTACAGTATCCACGGAGAACCACTCTTCTTCGTCCTCGTTGTTTTCTGAAAGGGGAGGGACTTCCACTTTTTGCATTATCTACATTTAAGGTCCCTCGCCCCTTTCCGATCCGCACTAACCACGTTTCTTCAGACTACACCTGATCCGAAAGATACCTCTCTCTCTCTCTATCCATTTTAGTCGTTACTTTAGAAACACTGACCTTGCAGCTTTTCAAGGTAGTGGACAAAGAAGTTCAACAAGAAGCTCTTTCCCTTTCTGAAGGCGCCAGCAACAGAAACAATTACTACCTGTAAATAATCAATTCGATACCATTCACTATTACGCCAACCTCGGCTATGAAGAGTAAAATTAATGTTATAGGCACGCCATGAAGAGTAAACTTAATCTTATAGGCACGCCATTGAATGTTCTTTCTTTACTGATTGTGAAGATATACCTTCTTCTCCGCGATGTCACTTCGACCAACAATGTCCCAGAGCGCTTGCTCATCGAGTTCATAGAAGCCTCTCTTCCCGGCTTTCACAATTGGAACCGCCGTTCCCTAAAATATATTGAAATCTAATTGTGACTTAAAATACACACATATTTCTTGGAAATTTATTGAAAAAGCAATGAGGTTTAAATGTATATCGCAAAAACATGTTTTGCTTCCAAGAATCAAATATGCATCTCGTGTACGATTTACCATATTTTTGCACACTCCTTTGAAGTTATCCGCATTATAGAAAATTCGCCATGCTATTAGCAAAAACGAGGCGGGAATGCACAGCTCTTCAAATATAGTCTCGTGGCTCTGCCATGGGACCATTTTTTTTGTCTGTCTGTAGATGTTCTCGTGTAGTGCCAATCTACGGCAAATTTTCCCATACTTGGAAGCAAAAATCGTCAAAAATTCAACTACGTACCTGATTGACGACCATTATTATTCTTATTTAGTTGGCCTGCAATGAATCACATAGTGAATGAAACCATCAAAGGACCGGAACAATATTATCTTTTAATAGACTAACAATCATTCAGAGATAGTTCAACGAATAGAATCGATATATACAAATGGAGAAAGTATGAAAAAGTATAACACAACACATAAAACAGGACGAAATGCCAGAATCATGAGGGGGCTAGATAAGGAAAGCCAGTGTAACAAAACATTAAACTCCGAAAGCGTCAACAAACTGTCCGTTTTTCAATGCGCCAAATCGGCAAACAAAGGCAGGGGTTATCGTCTTATTACGATAAGCTTTTAGAAAAAAATGTCGCATCCACGATCAATAGCCGTTATCAGAATAAAGCACACATATTTGCCAGATGCTAAAATCACAGGGAACAAAGAAAGGGACGTTTTGTGAAAAAAAAAATAAAAAAAAAATAAGGCTCCGTATCGGGAAATGGAGGAGCTTCACACCCTCCACAGGAAAGTGAAAATCCCGATTTCGCCCCGATCATTTGTCGAAAAACCCGGATCTCGCCCCGATCACGGCCCGATTTTTTGAGGGGCTTGATCGGGGCGAAATCGGGGTTTTTAGTTTCCCATGTATTGGCATAGACTATTCCAGTACAGGAGAAAGGGGCTAGTGTGCAGAATCACTGTTTATCCTTGACTATAAACTAGTAAGTGAAGCATGTGACGTAGAGTTTCGTACTTATATGCTCAAATGTTGATTATTCGTACAATAAAGCAATTCATTTAGCCAGTCGTTCGCTTTTTTCAAAAGTTCTAAAGCATGACAATTACTCAACTTGTGACAAGCTTGTGGTTAGCCAAATGACAAAAAAAAGAATATTAGTCTCTGTATTATCAGTATTCTTCTCCTCGAAGGTACGCAGAATTAGTGTGATAAATTCGCACATGACCGACACAGAAGCTTGAAGAAACAGCTAAAACAAAAGTAGAACGCAGGTCGCAGGGTGTATTCTGCAACGAAATAAGGGGTCCCGAGTTTCGGCGCAGTCGTGTATTTGCGTGGTAGCTCCAGTCCAAGGCGATGGTTTCTGGGAGATCAGTAAATGGTAATGGTAGTGGGTAGAGATATGAACGAACATTGTCAAGTATTAGGATAATCACATGCGTTCATCCGTAACGCGAGTAACAGATCGAGTTTGAAACACACCGAGTACAACAACATCCTTATGCGACTTATGCAATGAGTTAGAATATAAAAAATCGAGGTAAATTCGAGTAACTTTGCATAAATACGTAGGAATTTAGTTTTCCACGATGAGTTTCAAAAACCGGCCGGTAGTTCGCTCTAAAATCATCCATTGAAGAGCCGTAAACACTGATAAGTTTGTTGTTTCCTCGTTTCGACCCTTGTGTGCATTGTTGCAATAAATGTTTGAATGTTTTATTATATTCGCCATTCGGGAAGAAAGATTTTCGGCGCATTTTCTTGTGGAAACGACATCGGAAGACTGCCCTTGCATATCCCTCAATCACGATCCAGTTATTCTCCACCTAATTTGCATTCCAGCGGGATCTTCGACGGTAATTCGGTAATCGCCCTCATCAAAGGATCAAACGTTTTGCGAAGACCGTTCTGATTAGTAAACTAGGCATGACGGCTGAGAAAAAGGTTGAAATCGTTGCGGTAAGGTATGTGAGGCACGGTAAGAAACGATTAATGATACTCGCGCATGTTACACAGCCTTTCTGTGCGTAGATCATAGCTTGAAGTCGAGCGTAGCCTGAAGTAGAGTATGAACTATGAACAATATGTAACTGCCGGTTAATACTGTATTGTCGTATCATTGTGTTAAAGGGCCACAACTTGTTTAACTGACATGTACCCTGATTAAAACTTCATTTTTCAGAGAGTCGGGATTTTTGCCGTGTCTATTAGTATAATTTCACATCTGTAAGCTCGTATGTAGAAACCGAATGTTGTGATACAATAGCAACATTCTGTTTTTCTCGTGAGCGTGACCCTTTAACAAATTTGATCAAAATACTGTTACTGGACTCATTAGTTTTCGATCTGTAACTGTTTGTGCGTAAGCTAGTATTCTAGACACTAACGTTAAAACCGGCAGGATACTTTTCAAGAGTTCTATTAACAGTTTATTGACGATACACTTTAAGAATAATTTATTGATTATATGCAATGCTAGCATTGAATTAATTTCCTGAATTGGCAGTAAGTTCCACTCATCGTGACAAATCGTAAAGGTCACACCGGCGCCACAGTTTCGCCACACGTTGATTTCTTTCGTTTTTCTTGATCTTTATCGTCGTCAAGGGATGAAAATTTTGAAAATCCTTGAAAGGACGAGTTCTTTCCATAGTCAATTTTTAGTGTTTTGTAGTAGCACCTTCTTTCCTTTTTTTCAGTTTATGACAATGAGTGGGCTTCGTATACTCGGTTTTAAAGTCAATTTTTAGTGTTTTGTAGTAACTTTGTCCCTTGTTTTTTTTTCTATTTTTGAATGGACTTCGTATTCTCGATTTTATGTTTCCAGTGGCAGTTTCAGAAATGTTATGGAGTTTTCATAGGAATATTATCTAGTTTTACATTATTATTCCCAAACTGATGTTAGTATAAGTTTTCCATTCATAGCTATAGCTAAACTTCATCTGTCCCTAACCATAACTAAAGGTCTCTGCAAATAGCCACCAGTCACAGTCCTTGGCTACTTTATCAGCACCTACCAATCTTGCCTTGAATGCTCGTTTATCATTCGCGCATGGTGCGCTCCACTCGTGCCAGTCGCAATATATTTATACCCAATAATATTTGGATTGTTTATTCAGCCTAATTAACTGATAAAAGAAGATTATGGGCTGAAGGTGCTTCTTGTCGAGGAAGATTGTCACTACACAAAATATAAGCATTTAAGTGTTAAAGTAAAATATGTATGTTTAAGCTGTGATATCAACTAATTGTTAGTCTAATTAGGCTGTTGTTTGTTCATGAACTCGCCGTTAGTTCGGACATACAATTAATTAGTCGATTTTATACAGGATCTGGTAGTTGCACCGCGCATAAGTTATATAATTCCAGCTAGATCGCCGTTTGTTCGCCAATAGTTCGCCGATCAGACATACAAGGTCATAGGACAGCCTTCAGTTCTAAATTCGAAGTGAGGCACCCGTACGTTATTCGCTAAAGTTAGAAAAACTTTCATGGCCCATTTCTGTTTGTATATGCTTCTTACTTCTTACTTCTTACTCCGTACTCCAACTTTTCTGTTCAGCCAAAGTAAGCTATCTTGTAAACCGCACTAATACCCCCTCTTCTCCCCTCACTAGTTCCTCTCTCTCTCTCTCGTCTCTCGTCTCTCTTTCACTCCTCTCTCTTTCTCTCGTCAACTTCTTATCTAAGGGAATGTTTCTATTTTTCATTTTTTTTTACAAACAACTCTAAACTCCATGTCATTGGCTCTCATGCATACAGCTAGTAGTCTAATTGCCAAAATCTTTATTTTTTGTTAGCCATTTTACGCGATGACTGTACTATTGGAAGTAGCTTCGCTCATTTTGAAAGAAAAGTATAAAAGGTGTGAACTTTTCGGCGCTTATGTTTGCACTATTACTCAACAAGAGATTCATCGAAAAATCGTGGAACCCGCTCACGCTCGCCAGCCTTTTTTCAGCACACCCTCCCTGCTAGAAAACGTTTTGCAAGTTTATATTTATATTTACTTTTCTGGAAGATTGTAAAATTGTAAAAATTACGTGACACAGTGCATAATAATTTGTGTCGGTTTCACTAAAATGTTAAAATAATTATTTCTAACTAGTGACCATATAAATAATATATTATTGCGGATTACAGAGGATAATTACACGTGACAGCTTGTAAGCTAATTTATTCCTATTCGTGATAAGTTGTACAACGTCTGTTCTGTGCTAACCTAGTAATTTGCATTCGTAGTGTATTGAGGGTGGATTAGTTTACCTCTAATTGCTTCGATTGTACAACTCCAGCTATGCATACATAACAATTGTTAATTATTGTACTTCCTACTTGATATAGAGTAAATACGATTCTCAGTCTGTGAAATGCTATGGTACTACTAGCTATGTATGTACATTCCTATGATAAACTTTGTAGATATTGCAACATGAAAATTGAAGTATGACTATGTCGTAGCTTACACACAAAGGGTACTTCTATGATAATTAGTCTTATCGTCGTATTTGAAAAAACTTTATAGATGTTAAGACTTGATTAGCAGCCAATTCTCGAGTTTCTGCCTTATTAAAAAAGCGGCCTTTTTCTGATTATTATTCTGGTGATTCGTTGATTGTAAGGCCTGGCGCAACTTTACATGGAAATTTTCCTTACTGGCAGAACCTGGGAAGTCCTCATACCTATTCGCCTATTCCTCTAACCTAAAGCCTTTCCTAAGTTTGTCAAAGTCAAATCGCGATAGCCGGGCCCTAACCATTAACGGGCATCTAATTGATACGGCCCATGGCAGGTGGTCCATATATATCGCGTACTCCATAAAACTTTGCATATCTAATTATTCGCCACTATGATCTACAGCTGGTAATAAGGAATTTATTGCCATACTTTGCTATGAGTAGGCACGGCGGGCAACTGCATAATTATGCTGGTTTAGCCGAAGGAATTCTAATGGTAAATGGTAAAGGTAAAGGGTTTCTAGGTGGTGCAGCTGAAATAATGTAGCTAATGTAGCTTCTGATGCTTTTCTCCTGACGCTGTTGTTTCTACTTATTCTCAGGCTATAATGGTTGTTTTTTTATTGTTTTCAACTAATTTTGCAGCAGAACTACAAAACGTTCCACAGAAATAATACCTTCAAACTTCATGTATGCATGCTTCTAATAAACACTTTTTCTTTGTTTATTCAAGAAATCCTCAAGAATTTCAAACATCCATCTCTTCTTGCACCATTGTCATTGTACCATCAGGACTCAGGACTGCGTGCAACCAAATCCCTAAGGTCAAGGTGTTTCTCTCTCTCTCTCTCTCACTCTCTCTCTCTCTCGCTCTCTATTTTCATAGACACTTTCTAAAGAGGTTCAGCCACACCCCTCATTAGTGAGGTCTTCAGCGTTGAAGATGTGATGTGCACCGCCCTCCTTTCACACTCTAATGTCTAATGGATAATTGGCATGCGATGAAATTAGAGAGCCACTAGATAATTGGCGAGCGGCCAATTACTCACATTAGGAATTGCTGCACACCATCTTTGACAATAGACTCACGGCTCAAGGTTCAAGGTAGTGGTCTATAACTGGTTTAAGTTTAACGTGCCAGTTTTTTAATACATTGCTTCTAAACAATGTGCCCTCATCTGCACGAACGTTTGTGAACATGAAAAGCGGATTATTATACGTCAGCAACATTGAAACCTTGTTTCTTAAGTTCCTTTAGGGCTAACACCTAAACTAAAGAAGAGTCAAGAGTAAAATTCCTTATATGTTCTATGCGCTGCAGACGTCCCACAATGACTGATATAGCTATAGCTCTAGTCTTGTCTCTCATGTGCCTAACTTAGCGGAAAGTGTAATTGTTTTTCAAAACTAGCTACAGTATTTTCTTTTCTCCCTTTTCCGATTCACATATTTGTTTGAAATCCGTAAATGATCTGTCCTTCCATGTCCTAAACCATCGAATTGAATGGACCATTAAATACGCACAACATTGCTGGGAACCAATTGAACCAAAGGCTTTTTTCAACAAATTTCAAATAAATGCGAGACTATTTCAACGAAAGGGCATTGTCATTTATTTATGAATAATTACGTCGATTAGATGGCCATAATAAAATTGGACGCCATTGATACTCTAATGTAGGGATAGGTTAGGTTAGACCCCGATAAACTGTTCTCATGTCAGTGACGTGCCTTTGGCACATGTCTTGTGCACCACCATTGAGCCAAAGGACGAAAAAATGACTATTAGAAGCTGTTTGCTATTTGCTCGCACATGTTCTATGCGTGCATTCGTGTTTGTATTAATTGGTTCCATTTTTCTTTTATTCCAGTGTTATTTAAAAAAAAATAAAGAACTGCTTTTCACGTATCTTGTCCATGTGCATGTGCAAGTGCGTGTTTGAGGGCGCTCTTACATGGACGTCTAGAAGCTCTACTTCAATAGACCTTATTAGATCGTGCCATAGCTTCATATTAGGTTAATCTATAATAATATGGGAATATTTTTTGGTCATTTACGGCACATTATGTGCATTATGTTGCATATGTACCGCTTTCATTTCTGTCCTAGCAAAAATATGTCATAAGTATGTTATATACATTTTTAAATGTGCAAATATATATGTATTATGTGTACATACATATGTATCATGTATGTGCTTTTTCACTTCGGTGCTAGTTTTTTTTGGCAATTGCCGTAATGTTGTTACACCTAGTTACACACTAGCTTTTCATTTTGACAGAACCTGTTTGGGTTGCTCAGCTTTGGGCTTATCAAAGCGTAACACATACGCATTTTGGGTTTTTCGTGGTCTGAACTTGTTCTCGTTTGGTTGTTGGTATAATTTATATTTGGAAACACTTTACAAAATGTTAAATAAATGTATACCATAAATACGCTAACTGTTCTTACTTCTTACTAGCTTAAAGGCCCTTTACGTATAGAGCGTCTTAAGACACAGAGAGATATATATCCACTGTTATTTCGCTCTGAAAGCTTAGTGAACTTGCAAATTATCTTTACTCACCTTTTCTTACCATAAGCGTAATATGATCCAAATTTGTAGTAACTGAGATATATGCATGCCAGTACACTGTGTACATTATGCGTCAACACTCCTCCCTGCCTGCACTGTGCGCGTTTCATGTAAATTTGTTTGCGCAGTTGCTGTACACGGCTTTATGTTTGCTCGGTTTGCGTGTGTGCTGCTTTTGGAATCGAATGAATAGAAAGACTATGTATGTCTATGTCCGCTAAAGCAAACCATATTCTTAGCTCTAACTGGCCTAAATATAATATTTACAACTACTACATGTAATTTGTGCCCTTCTGTGCGGGAGGAAATTTATGGGAATGCAATTGTCCTGCAAAGATTCAAAAACCACCCACTAAACCGCTTTAATCACAGATGCTCCTTTTTCTTTGTCTATAAACTTTCTCCCTATCAATGTCAGCTTCCAGCTTATCAGTAGCCATTGTCAAGTGGGTAATATAAATATCATATCGACTTCCGGACGAATTCATTTAATTCCTTTATTAAATTGATTAAAAATTAAATTTGTTTACCAGCTACGTTTCATTATGTCTATGTACATGTTAGTGAATTTTATGCACGCTTGTTTACTATTTGGCATAATGCATTATTGCATTCTATCAATTTTTACTAGTTATCTTTATGGTTTTCCTATTAATCTACTTATTTGTTCAAATTTCCAATATATTGCTGGAGTACATGTATATTATTCTATTGATTCACGTGTTATCACTGTTAGTGTTGACACCGTTTTTTTTTGTCGAACACAATTTTTCAACTTTTTCTTTGTCCGAAACCACATTGTATGAAGCCCTTGTTTTCTATTTGGCATAAGGCATAATTCACAATTGCATTCTGTCAATTTTTACTAGTTATCTTTATTGTTTTCCTATTAATCTACTTATTTGTTCAATAATTTCCAATATATTGCTAATTCGTAGTTGTATTAAGATTGACGAAAGGTTGCATATAAGTTTGGCACAAATTTGCATGTACTAAATGGAAATGCTCTGACGTTCAAAAAAAAAACCATGTGGCATACCGCCTTAAAGCTGAAGGCTGCCTCATGAAATTTAACTTTTCTTAGACTATGTGCCTGCTCGCAAAGCGCGAGCTGTCAAAATGAAAAGTGCTGATTTCTTTTTAGTTTTCTAGAAAATAAGCAAGTAAATAAATAAATCTTTGCTGTTTATTTGTGAACTGGAGCGCAACGTACTCCTAAGTGTCGTGTTACGTTTTACGGGTAAAACTCGTGTTTTGTGCGCGCCCGACCCCATAAAGAGTCTCGCAAAACACATAAAGGGAGAGGAAATCTAACCAGCTAACGAATTGTATAAACTCAAGAGGAAATGCTCTTGCTCTGTCTTCTGCTTGGGCTTAGGCTTAGGCTTAGGCTTAGGCTTAGGCTTAGGTTGAGGCTCAGGTTTTGAATTAGAACGGTATTTACTATGCATTTTACTGTAAAACAATCTATTGTAAAGAAATACTAGCTCTACTTTTTGAGGCAACAACTTAATCCTTTAAAACCAAAAGTGAACTTAAAATTAATGGCCTCCTCTTTTAGAAAAATCACTGCTATTTTACGTGGGCGCTTTTAGAGTGACAGCTTATTTATGTGGCAGTTCTTTTCGTTTTTGGAGCGCCTACAATTCTTTACAAAACTTTTACGTTTGCCTATTTTTTCTATGTATATATGTCTAAAGCTTGTTTATCTTCATCCAACTGTAGATTTTTTTTGTTTCACTTTCGCAATGTAAAATAATGTCTTGCTGTTAGACAATTTATTAGTATTTCCCGCGGTAAACTCCGAAATTCTAATAAATAGAGGTGTTTCCTCTGAAACGAATAATATTTGTCAATAGAGTGGTAAAATCTCAAGGACAGGTTTATTGATGAGGTACTACATTGATTGATTGTCGTTTAGTCGTGACTGACTACTTGGTTGAGTAGGGAGTAGTTTAGTTTGAAATAGTTTTTAGAGCAGTCAATTACCCATATCTATGTGCTCTTAGATATAAATATTATAATGTTTACAAGTTGTACTTTGTTTTTGGATCACTGTGTTTGGATAATGTGAGTGGCTTAGTCCACGTGCAAATTCAACGTGTGTATGTGTGATAGTTAGATCCAACATGATGTCGGTACCATCCTAATCCTATGTTTACGTTTCATCGGTGTTCACGTACTACTGCTTCCCTTCCGCAGACAACTTGCTTTTTTTTAGTCTCCCCTAATTTATGCAGTAAATAACCGTCAACTGGGACCTATCCCCCTTCTCCCCGGGGGTCCAGCTGAGTGTCTAATTTGCATAGCAATCCAAAGAAAAGTAGTAGTTTTCTCTTTTCGGTCAGTGGCTTAGCAAGTGCTTAACCCATTTCTCAATTTCAAATTCGCGCCCTGGGATTGCCGGCCGGCATTTCCAAAAACAAAGCTGAAGTTTTGCTACGCGCAAGGACTTTTTCTCTAGGGAGCAGGGAGGAAAACAGATTGTTTGTTTCATGTCCAAAAAATGGAAAAGTGTAGGAAAGATTTGGTCTTAGTAAAAGGGTTCAACCAGTCGGTGATCATAAATAAGCAGCATTGATTCTACGTGGCAATAAGCATGCAAAGTATATTAGGTTATTCTGGTTTACTTTATTAAATGACTCATACACGTCACCAAGGAATCCTGCATTATACTATAAAGCAAAATTTAGAATACGCATATTGTTACGTATGAATTATATGGCAAACCACCTTCTTGCTAACTATGCAGTAAGCCTGTGGGAATTCGGTTGTCTGAATGCGTAATTGCGTAATTAGCGAGAGAAATTTGACCCTGTCCCATGTAATTGATTGAATTAACTGGGAGGTAATGAATATCTTCGTGAGGAGCAGAATATATGGGGATGAAGCTTCTGCTCAGGCTTAGGCTTGAAATTAGGCTTACTCTTCTGTTTCGTAGGACCATGACCCTAATCCAGAAATATTAATTGACTCTTTTTAGGAAGAAATTCTTTGTAAAATATAGCTTACTCCTTACTCATTGTCAGCATTTTTGTCTATTGTATATGCTAATTATCTTATTGCGAATTATTTCAAGCAAGCCCAATTGGTCTTCTAGTTAATTGATCGAATTATGCCAATTAGGGCGTGAGTAATTGATAGGGATTGGATTGGATGCTCCTGCTGTCACAAGCTTCTTCTCTGGACAGTGAACAAAGAAAAGCAAAATTGGTTATCAATATCTGCGTCTCTGGTCTCTAGCACCATTATATTCCGGTCGAAGTTTTCAATGTTTTTAATGGATGAACAAAGTACCATATGCAAATGTTTGTGTCATCTAGGCAGTTCCGGCACAGAATTGGACACAATTAGCTTATAATGAATGGAAATGCAGGTGTCCAACATACGTTTAACTAACCACACGTCACGGCACTTTAAAATTCCTTTAAAATAATATTTTTCGTCTCCTCCAGCCATTTGTCGCAACATGTCACCGCGATTTTCCGCCTTGTCGCGCGAATTTGTCACGTTGGCCATGCGTGTCCACTTATGCACACACATTACCATATGACAGTCACAGATTAATGACTGGAGCGTGAAGTATGCAAATTGCTTGCTGACTGCCAATGCTAACTTAAGTTTTGTCTGTGGCTTTTCACCTCAACTTTCTCTTTATTTCTATCCTCGCTCTCTTGTCTCCCCTCTCTCTCTCTCTCTCTCACTATCTCCCGGTCTCTCCCAACAAGCTAAAGTGCAGTTAACGCGCAGTTGAATATGTCAATTGGTTATTTTGTTTCACAATGTTTACAAAGCAGTTTACGTGTACGTAGTGAGCGTGAAGGGTTGAAGGGGAGAGAGAGGGAGAGAGAGACAGAGGAGAGAGTGAGGAGAGAGAGAGAGGAAGAGAGAGAGAAATAGGAGAAATAGACGATAGAGTGAGTGGCCCATTACGCATTTTCGTTCCATTTTTCCCTGGGCCACCCCATGTGAAAGAGTGGCCAATGGCCGGCCTCAGAAAGGACCTCACACCGGTTGACTATACAAATATGTCTTGCAAATTCATATGTATATATGTATTACTAAATTCTCCTTACCATACAAAACAGTTCAATTCATAGGTTCGGAAATATGTTGTAGATAAGAACAAAGGCCCTGGGAATATATGCGATTACACTATATGTTCTCAGGTTTATAAGTAATAAATAAGTAAAACTTGTACACATCAAGAGCCTGCTCCTTATTTCTTTTTATCATATTTTTATTTGTTGTCTTTTATTCAACCTCTCACTTCTGGAGCGTTATTAAATTTCCATACAAGTAACAATATGTTAAACGCTAGCTCTAGTAATGCTCTAGTATTACTTTGTGTTTATTTTGTCTGATTGCCTGGCGAGGTGCCGCCGAGTTTATCTAATATTCTACGCAGAAATAATGTTTTCTCCCCTTCCTTTCTATCCGATTCTATTCGTTTTTTTCCAATTGCGTGACAGCAGTACATGCATTGTTGATGGAATTTATTATCTGACTTATACGAATATTTTACCCCTTGCGTTTGAACAATGAACATAATTATCTTATGCAAATGTTTTCCTTTATGAGAGACCATACACCACATAAGAATACAGCGTCCAGTATTAGGTTTCAAACCGGCTGTTATACCGCTTTAACTTTGGAACTCGCCGTCTTTGGTGAATTTATATATTGACCCCTGTTTACCTATCACTATTATCAATTCAAAAATATTCTATTGAATATATTGTACCATTTTTAATTCAATTAGTCAACCACTTTGTACCACAATTAATAATGTATCTAATGTTGCGGTTAATGTTTCGAAAGCTGCCTTGGTGGACCGGCTGCAACACTTCCGTTCCTGCTTCCGTATACGCACAGCATATACAAATGGCAATTCCCAGGCCAATTAACCTCGCCTGCCACCATTTCGAGCGGAAATTTAGTCGGCGAAAGTCGAATATGATGGCCGAAAATGTCAAAATATATCTGAGTTCTGAATTTCAGTTTCAGTTTCGGTTTTAGTTTCTGTTTCTATCTCCCTTTCAATTTTTCTTCCGTTCTTTAGCATTTCTGCGTAGGAGCAAACATTATTAGTTTGTTTTGATGCATTAACCTCAAACTTGGGTAACTGAACCAATGGGCTGCATATTTTTAGTTTTAGCTGCATCTTGTCGTCAGTGTTTTTTGTAGATTCCAAGATTCGATGTCGTATCATCCAATCTTATCCACTGAATGTTTGGGTAGACCAGCCACGGATGTCTATTGACATTTGCATTTCCCATCTCTCTCTCTCCCCCTCTCTCTCTGTGTTCTCTCTCTCTATCTATCTCGAAGCTTACGTGAAAATTTCCTTTGGATTAATTCCGGATATCCGTCCGTATGGCTTCCTCGTTTTCTGCTTTCCTAACCGGATCTCAAGATGCGGCGTATTTTGATCAAGTTTACAAACACTGAATTACATTAGCGTCTATGTCTATGCTTACGCTCTGCACAGCGTCAACCGTCAGAAACTGCACTGCTTGAATTTAATGATCACGATCATCGTCTCACTATGTATGAGCTAGGAGCGCTTCTCTGTTTCCGCATTTGTATCATATCCAGGTATCTTTCCATGCAATGGAGACTGAACCGTTATTAAAGCGAAATGCCGGTTTTTGAAACGCATCGAGTACTCCCTGCTTTCCTATGCTTCATATGCAAATGAGCATAAATTTGAATAAAAAATAGACCCCAATAGACCCCTTTTAGCATAACTGCATAAGAATGCTGATATTTGAGATGCGTTTCAAAAACCGGCTGGCATTTCGCTTTAATATTGATGCTTTGCTACAATTCTTTTCTTGAATTTCAAAAGAATTCCTCACTAAAAGTTTGTGTACAGTTTGGAGTTTGGAGCCAAGAATCTTTAATAGTATTACCGAAAAGGAAAGCAGAGATACTAGTTCTAAAATTGGAAATTGTCAAAATATCAGGTTCTCATCTGTCGTAACCTTCTCTCTCAGTCACAGGCGCTCTCTCAGTCTCAGTCTCTCTTTCTCTCCCTCTCTCCCTAATCAGTACCGCAGTCCTTCCTCCCTATCCCATACACTTGGTATGCAAATATCCAAATATACGGCTGGATAGTCTCCACCCAAGGCTTCATCCAATGAGCTCTTGAGATTGCACACACACAGTGTTTATACACTCTTCGCCGGGATTAGCACCGATCTTCAGATGGCCGAGTGCGAACGCTCTTGTTTACTGATCACTTGTTCGATGGTTCGATTCCTGCCAGAGTTTATCGAGCAATCCTCTATTCATCTATCAATAAGGGAGAACTTTTTGTACGCTCATTTGTCCCAAAATGCTCAAAAATACACTGTCTCTAGCACTTCGTAATGATCTAATACTCGTCCTCAAACTTCTGGTACCCACATACCAGTATTTATTTTAAATAATAAGATGCCAAGTCGTGTACACACGTCAAGTTTTTAAATAAATGAAGAAGAAGAAGAACGTACCATTCTCCAATTAACTGGTTCGTATTCAAATTTCTCTTCATAGCCCGCCCCGCCTACTATCCAAAGCTCCGCCCCACAACTCACATACCCGATTTTCCGTCTCGAAGAAGCAGGAATAATAGTGTTTTTCTTATTTTGGAATCTAATATGTAGATTTTTTACTTAAATCAACGTTCAGAACTGTGGTTTGTACATTTGTGTTTTACTACGTTATCGTATACTTGATTTTAGTTTCGTGAGTTCGTACATTTGTACGAGGAGTACATGCTCCCGTGAGTCCAAGCATTACAATTGCATTTACAACAAAGACAATTTTATATGAATATCCTTTTCATAACAATAATATGATGTTGTTCCCATGGTAACTGAGTGGAGCAGATTATACATTTTCACAAAAGGCACATCTGTCTATATGGTGGGAGACTAGTACAATACCTCATGCTAATGATACTGAAGGGTATTCTTTACATATTAACACACCGGGACCTGAATATTTTCTCGGCCTTGTTATATACGTTACCGCTTATTACCCGTTATGAGTGTAGCAAGAATTTGGTAGGATACTAGGAATGCTAACGAACCAAAACGGATTACGTGGGGCGTACATCCCGATAACTTGAAAATAATTATTCTCACACCACGGTGAATCCGCGGTAATTCTTATCTAATTAGCTGAAAAGAAGCGAAGCAAGGCGGCATAAAATAACCCAACCCGTATAGAAAGGCGTGGCGTATATTGGACCCAGTCACCTGTAGTTCGTAGTCGTAGTTAATTTATGCGGAATAAGGAGCACTCTAGTCAAATATGTTACTACTTTGTTTTTCCCTTTCGCTTTCTCTCTCTCTCTCTCTCCCTCAATCTCTCTCTCTCTCTCAACTTGTCTCTCCCTACTCGAATACTATCCCGTCCTATTCTTTTCTATGTTATTTTATTAGTTCTCCATACATTGCCTTTTTTATTCGAAATCGATTTTGTCAATTGGGCAGTGAGAATTTCGTTCACCTTTCTATACATTATTTGTTTTATGATATTTTTTGGACTGTCGCCAATTTTTCTATCGGTTTGAAGTGGTATAACACGCTGATTGCGAAACGTATGTTGGACCTGCCTTCCCGTGTGTTCTATGAAAAATGTGAGCGATACTGAGCTGTTTTCAAAAGTCAGTTGCTTGTAACGCACGGGAATGCAGTTATCCAACATAAGTTCAAAGCACGTGTTATACCACTTTAAGGATTGCAATTTAGATAATGTGCCGATAATGGTGCGAGAGGGAAATTACAGTATTCTAAGGCGAGAGGCCTCCCTAAAGGCGTTTAATCGATGGCTTTCTACCTGCCAACAGCCGTTACTTATTACAAGTCCACCGTATGCTGGAAAGACAATTTTTGTGAATCAGGTACTGTAATTTATTATTATTCTATGTTTAAGTTCATTCTCTGTTTTCACACTAGAAATCTGTACGCAACATTGTACGGATTTGTTATATCCTTTTTTTTCACCTCCAGAGCGTCGTCTTTTATTCAGGTGTTGTCAAAAATACTGGGTATATATTGTCGGACGCTCGTATATGTATTCTCTGTCGGGTGTTTTCATTTCAATGCTTTCTACTTGTATATAAAACTATAAAACATTCACTTCATTTATACTGCCGCATTGGAAACATTTGTCCACTATATTCTCTCTTTTGTTCAAAGTTTCAGTGCCACCAATAGGCTTTCCTGTTTTCAAGCATTCTCCCAGCTTTTCGTAGTATTCTTCTTATACCTTCTGCCCATTTCCCCGTTTCTACCTTTTATCGTTGAAAGGCCAAAAAGGGGACCAAGCCATAGTGGCCGGGCCCAAAATCGCATTCAGAACTCCACAAATAGCCTCCTAAAGTAGAAATACAATTGGCTTCCGCAAATAGGGCCGTTAAAAGCCCAATATCGTTTCGTTTGAGGAAAAGTTGTGAAAAAGTGTATAGATGGAAATGAGAATGGAAACAAAAAGGCAGTAAATCACTGAAGTATGGCATCAAACAATGCAGAATAAGGTTATAATTATAAACTTTAGTATATGCTTGACTTTAGTATATGCCATAAACTTGAGAGGCTTCAATGGCTAGTTACCTATATATATATATATATATATATGTATAATATATATATATATATATATATATATATATAATATATATATATATATATATAATTATATAATATATAATAGAGATATATATATATTATATATATTATATATCCGCGAATTTTTGTATAACCAAGACGGAACGGGATTACTGTAGAATTTACTAAAAAAATATAGACATGTGTCGTAGTCTGCTTCTTTCTCCTTTGTTCATGCTTAAGACGTTAGGAGTATGCTTGTTTATGTTTGTGTCAGGTTAGTTACATTCTCTAAGACTTACACTTACACTTGGGCTCTACACGCCTAAGCTTTTAGTGATTGGCTTTTGCTAAAGCTGGGGCAAGTGCCAGAGCCGTACTACTTGCTCTCAGTGTCCGTATTATGCTTGAAGACAACCTCATTTGCTCATTTTCCTCCTTTTCCGAAACCCATGAACATATGCCAATAAACTCTCACAAACCTCATTCCCTCTTATCTAACTCACTCGTACTCTTTACATCTCGGGCGAACGGCATCGTCATTAGTATTGCATCGGAATCCGTCATACGCGGCTAATGAACTTGTCCGTGGGAGAGCGTCACTCAGAAGTGGCCCTCTTTATTAACGTAAAGGCCCGATCGTATCGGGACGGAACCTCGTGGGACTCTAGATGGAGCTTAGTAGTGGTATGGTATGGGCCCTTCGTAAGGTCATATGCATGTGCAGGCATGGTTGGAGAGTATTGACGGTTCCTTGTCCATAGGCGAACCTAGTCTAGCTCTACATATGTAAGCATGTACGTAGGTATGCGAGGTGTAGGCGAGGTGATATCATAATGTGAGTTATGCCGATGTATTAGATAATAGCTTTACTTTAAATTGGATATGGAAATTGTATGACCACTTAGGGTCCACGTAATGTATGCTGTATTCAGTCAATATTACGAAGAGGAGAACACATTTACCAGTTTTTTTAAAACGTTTCTACCTCCATTTAAGTATGTGTCACGATGCTTGTAGACATCGAACCTGACCACACAGTTTGTTTTCGCGCAATTTGCATACGGTAACATGTCGATTACGTCCTCTCACTCTGCGGTAATTTACCAGTGAAACGTCAGTCAGCCGTTAACAAACATTCTGTCACTTCGTCCAAAAGGGACATTTGTATGCAAATGAGGGGAATTTAGACTGGTTCCAACGGGGAGGGAGAGTTTACCTGATTGAATGTCACAATAAATGGGAAGAAGTGGATGTGCACATGATAATTAAGTATTGTTACTGTTGAGGTAAATGAATACATGGAGATGTGTTAACTGTTAATACAGATACAATTTGTTAAAGATAAGTATCACTTCGCTCCAGCCTTATACTCGATTACGTTTTGTATCACATTTTCGCATTATGCTGTAATTCGCATTAAAGCTGTAATTCGCATTATGTTTATATTATTCAAGTTCATCATCTCTCCTTCAAGGAGCTCCATTTGTGAAAGTGTTCCCTTTAGATAGTTGACAGATGTTCTCTCGCATCCTTCCACCTCATCGTTCCAATGCTATCTCGCCTCTCTATCGTCAGCCATCTCCTCGTTCTAGTGCTCTCTCTTCAAGGGATAATCGCCTTCTTTAGGATATCCCTAACCCCATTCCCCACTCACTAAAATTTGGAACTAAAAGGGAACCCGGAATACAATTAACTCTCTAATTTGATTGAATTAAGACGGCAATGATGGATAATGCATCTAATTAGTCTTAAATTGTAATGCACCTTATTTTCTTATTTAGGACGATATAAGGTAATAAATGTAGCTGGTTTTCACTTACCTAAGTGTGTGTCGGAGGCCAACTAATTGTAAATTCAATTCATTTGTGAGATTGACTCAACGTTTCCACGAGCTTTGTTTATCATGATAACTAAAAATGCTTCTCATGAAAATGAAAGATAGGCGAAAGGTGATAGGTGAAAGGTAAAACTAGGTTTCGTATCAAAAAACTCAAAAACCGATCGTTGCTGTGAAGGTGTGAAGTTAGACTTTCACAAGTGCTTTAATTTTGTGTACCAACATGGCTTACAATTCCTTATTAGATCTTTAGCTCCAATAGGGGAAACAATACCCTACCCCCAGAAAGAACATACAAGTTTAATTTTCTGTTTATAGTTTCCGATTGGTCCAATGCTAAGACAGTGTTCTTAGGGTTCTTCCTGTCTTAGCCAGAGTATTGCATCCGAAATCCAGCATTAGACATCTGCAAAGGCACTTTGCGGAAACTGAGTCAGCTAATTCGCTATGGGGACAGAACGGCAATTTAGTGAATTTAGCCAAGAATTGGGAGCCATCCTTTGCGAGGCAATTGTCTTAGAGACTGAAAATTCAACAAATAAATAGCTAGGGAAGCTGATTATTGCGCGATCTTATTTTCTTAAAATTAGCTCGAAAGTCGCATTCTTTTGTTGGATGCGCTGGATGTATCACAAATAAATACAAGTTATTCCGAAATAGAAAAGAAAGTTCCCGTGTGAAAACTACACTTCCATGAATTCCGGATTGAGTAACACTCAAAACTGTAAAGTTAAAGTAAAATAGAATTACCTGAACCTCCATGTCTACTCCATGTAAGGTAAATACAGCATAAACTAATAATGACAACAATAATAACCATATGTCTCTGTCACATTATTTTACCTATGCGCTGTTAGTTTACGTCGTAATTCTTTCTTTTCTTTTCTCTTTTCTTTTCCCTTCGGTAAACGCCACATAAATCTTGCCATATATTCCGTCTAGTGAAAGTGACAGTGGTTGTCCTTATTTGTGACTGATTTTATGGGTTCCAACGGGAAAATTAAGTCTTTTTTGTGTTTTTATTGGCACAATGCCGAAGCACCACCTTGAAAATAAATAGCCTCGTTAATATACAGTGGAATTTCAACATTTTCTTCATTGAAACGGGTTCTAGGTCGAAGGTCATGCTTACATTCTAGATAGAGTTTTATTAACGAATATAAATGGTGCATGTCAAGAAAACTATTGTGAATTTTCCTCTGTCGTAAGTGAATTCCTTCATTAAAACGTCTGTTCAGCTTCAAACGGAAACAGAATGCGTGGCAACGCATTTCTGCCGTCGGGAAGTGCCGGAATCTACAGAAGCCGCAACTTTGATTAGAAGTATCGCCACGCAGTTGGTGAGAAGGTAAGCTACATGGTTACCATTTTCTGTGTACCTGTCCGTTAAAAGCCAATAGTTATTTAAGTAAACCATTAGTATTTATAATACTTTGGACTTTCGCCGCGTTCGAATTCTTGAACTTGCAGTAATACATCTGTAGAATGAGAAGAGAAGAATGTAAGAGCTCGCAGGGTTGGAGTTTTTAAGAAATGGAGTTCTGTACGTCCAAATTTTAAAAGAAAAAAAACGCCTAATTTATTTAGATTTCCAAATCTCGTACTTCCCCATCTGTCTACAGTAACCCTTCTCGCTGACTATCACGAAGCGTTGGAGCACTATCTCGCCCTTCCTCTGGCTTCTCTTCCCCCTCCTGCCAAGCCATTGTTTATTATAATCGACGACATCCAACCGCACGCCTATGACGTCATTTTTGCGGTAGGTACTTTTTATAAAGTAATTAGGTACGTTAACTGGTTGATAATGCAGTATCAATTGTGATGGAGCGAAAAACAGTGTACTGGAGTTTAGTGTTTAGTATTCGGTTCCACACAAACATTGCCATATGTGGCTTCTTCTTGCAACTTCACTGTAACAGTGTAAATTACACTTTCTAAAACGTGCCCGATAATCATTTTGTTGTGGTAATAAATGTTGTGTTAACCTGTTAACTGCCAGACTTTCATATTGAAACTGGGTGGGGGTGGGTAGGTTCTAGATTGGCACTAAACCGCTAAACCTGTTTCCCGTTGTATTCTAAAGTTAGAATCGTACTCCTCGATTACGGTAGCTCACCACCACCTGTCATATAGAATTTGGATTAGGCGGATATTGACATGAACTATCCTTTTTCATTCAAATCTGCCCTAGCCAAGCCGACAAGTCGTATCTTATCATATGTGTGATAGATGAAAGAGATTAGAAATATGGATTATTATTATGTTCAGAGAATATGAGATATAGGGGATACCACAATTTTTTTTAAAATTAATTTGGCATTCATCCCTGTTGGTGGCTATATAAAAATTTGAATAGAGAGTAATAAAACGTTAGGAATGATTAGCTTAACTAAAAGTATATCTTGTTGTCGCTTTGAAACTTTTGTTCTGAGACTTTCAAGGAATACCGAAAATGAGATTTTTCTCATCAATTTCATGAGGAAACTTAAATATTGTAAAAATCTTAGATTTTCGAAGGTAATCTTTGTTTTGATTCTGATTCTGGGGCTTTATCTGACTAGGAACGAATATTTTCCCGTGAAGCTTACCACTAGATGAGTTACAATTAGAGTATGAAGAGGCGGTGCGCTTTAGAAACTGGATATGATATTATGAGCGCTGAGGATAATTCTGGCCATTCACGTAATTTACGACCATAATAACAGGGTCATATAGAGTAAAGGAAGATGTTTATTACCGTACGACAGATGAAACCAAAGGCTTAATAGGAATTGAAATGTGACTCTTTCCAAATGTGAGCCATAAGAAAGTTCAAAGTACAAACAGTTTTAGTTTTTATCTTTTCTTTACCCTTTTCACTTAAAGTCGCATAGTTAAAAGAAAGGATACCGTCATAGAATATTATTAGAAAGCGTGCAATGAAACATTTTCATTGTTTATGTCGAAAAGGAACCAACCCGGTGAGCAGTAGTTGAACCGCCAAGTCCACTAAATTGCGTACCATGATAAACCTTGTTACGGAGAGTTTACGTCAGCTTGACTGAGGGAACGGCGGTACAGGTTTTGTCACATACGTGGAAGGCTTGTAGTTGAACAGTCAGGAAGGCCACAGGACTTTCCTACCAGCCCTTATCCGAAGTTTGGACACTTCCTAGCTTATAACATTCTCACAAGTCGGCAGTGTTGTCCTTTGAAGTGCGAACTCATTCCTTATTTATTCGCAGTGTGTTGCACACTCCAATTTGCATAATCACGAACGCAAACGAAGAGTTAGAAGTCTAGGACGGCAGCGAAAGTGTAGAGAGGGAAAATGAAAGAGGAAGATAGAATGAAATGAGGCTGAGTGCGAGAGAGACAGGGAGAGAGGGAGAGACAGAGAGAGAGAGAGAAAGAGTGAAACACTGTAATATTTTCATTGCCTCGCATTTATTTCAGCTACTCGAATGTCTTCCCCTATGGCTGCAATTGGTCGTCACCTCTCGGCCACTCACACCAACAGAAGAGGATAAGGTACTTTTTTTACTCTTTACTAGTCTTTACTTCATTTTTATGAACATTGAAAGCGAAATGCCGGCCGGTTTTTGAAACACATCGGTACACCAGCGGCTTATGCGGCTTAGGTGTTATGCTATGCTTGGAGTTTGGAATGTCGATAGTTCTAATGTAAGTACAAATGCAGTTACAAAACTTTCAGGCTAGGGATATGTTGCCTATACAATACTAGTAAAAGTTTTATATTTAGTTCACTGCCTTCCACTCGTTCGATCTGTCAGCGCATCCCGAAGAAATTCATCGATTCATCCAAATGAAGTTGCCGCAATGCAGTCGTGAGGAGATTTATGATGCTTGCATGGTTAGTTACCTTATTTTTGTTTGTACCCATGATGAAACACGGCGCTGGTGCCGCGCAGAGAAAGTGTGCGGGAAGGATGCGCAACGCGTCAGGAGGCGGCTAATTCTAATTCGTTTCGCGCACTTATGGCGCACTTATTGTTAGAGCGCTATGTTATGTGTGACAATTTTCGGACAACGGTCGCCATAGATAGGCAGTCTCCAGCTGCGTTAGATCGTCCAATTCCCCAATTTTAAACTTTCAAATCTTTAGGACTCGTGGTTCTATGTGGATCAGCTATCTCGAGCATATGAGCACGGAATGCTACCTTATGAATGTATACCTTTCGGGACAGAGGAATTGATCCATGAAATTGTACAGGTACTTACTAACTTACATTTAAAAGTAAAGTATTTTGACTAAAGTACATCTAAACAACTAAAGTATATTATTGATGTTGCTGTTGCAGTACAGCGCACCAACATTATAACAAAAAATTGTAATACCAATGTTTCATGTCGAAATAGCTACTCTATGAGAACAAGGCTAATGCATATGAGCCAGAACTTTGTTCACTGTAATATATCCAGTTCAACTGTTTAATTATCTATTCTTTCTAGGTTCTGCCTCCTCGTTTCACAATCTACTTGATGTTGATAAAGGCATCACGACATCCTCCTTCACATGATGAAATGCTGGCAGTCAGCCAAATAATCATCCACGATATCATCACCAACATACAGGTTTGTTACGGTATTACTTGACCGGTACGGTAACGCAGTCTTAGATCATTACCGTTATTACTTGTATTGACGTATTATGTCCATAACATTAAGTATTTTTTCATAGGTTAGAGTTAGAGGGTCACACAAATGGAAAACAACTTTGGTTTGATTTCTTATTGTTCACAACGAGGTTGTCTTTATGAGAATTCATGTTAAACTGACCACCATACATAACATACAAAACTTATCCGGATGGGCGTAGTCTTACTACAAGATTACAGTACTCTTACATATTCCAGAAGGATCTCCAAGACGTATCACCCATATTTTCCTCCCGGGACCCATATCTCCTGGCTGGCTCCTGGTCGGACTTCGTTGGCGAACTTACTGTGTATCACAGTGCTTGGGCGGAATATTTTAAAGTGAAGAAAGGAAAGACAGTACAAGATCTGGTCGAACTCTCATATCATCTGGCACATTCAGGTAGATTTATTTATTTATTTATTAAATAACACCACAGGGTGTGCATCAATGAAATGATGAAAATGAACTAGTATGTATGTATATAACTCGTCGTGTCGTCGTTGAGTAGCAAACATTGACTAAAGTT
Source organism: Pelodera strongyloides (assembly GCA_036852015.1). Classification (NCBI taxonomy): domain Eukaryota; kingdom Metazoa; phylum Nematoda; class Chromadorea; order Rhabditida; family Rhabditidae; genus Pelodera; species Pelodera strongyloides. The sequence continues at coordinate 401,970 of JAANDG010000011.1, forward strand.
AAGAAGAATAGTTTTGATTTTTAAAAATTGTTCTTATCGTTTGCAAATTGGTTATGGCAAGTGCGTTTTCGTGTACAAGTCAATCACTGATTCTCAGTCTCTGGGTTGTGATAGTTTTTTAAACACTAACAATAAAACTCACAGCTAAGGGCTACGAACTAACACGAATTGCCTAATTCCCTCCACTTTCAGACGTACCTCCCATGGATTCGGTCAAAATCCTCGGCTCTTTGGGTACGAGTAATATTATCATGAAATGTGCCGTAATCGACTTGCCGACAACTGCTCTATTGGTGCGATCTGGAGCCACAGTGCAGGAACCGAATGAATATGTAAGTTCGACATTAGGATTAAGAATGCGAAATCGGAACGGAAGCCCGAAAATGCTATGTTGACGTTTTAACCGTAGGTTTAAGACCAAATCCTAGAATCCGGACACATTATAGGCTTATCTTATAGGTGCCGAATTCCGAAAGGAAAGAGGTAACAGACAAATCCTAGTCCGATATTCCGAGTTCCTTGAAAATTGTAATTTGTTAACTATTTTATGGAATTCTCTGCCAGATCATTAAATTATTCGAGATTCTTTGGCGAGCACATGGTCTTAAATAACCAACTGATGAGGTGATTGTAAGCGTACTTAATGGCACTACTGATGTGTGAAGTGGACTTATAAGTATCCTCACTTCATGTTCAAGTTATCGCGCACCAGTAATCATTCAAGAGTTCTGTAGAGGCTTTACTGTCAGCATTCTACTCTAACTCAAAGAAAATAAAGCTTTCACCCTAAGGTCAGTAGCATTCCAGTAGCAAATAAATTAGGGTTGTAAACAACAATGTTTGCATTAGAATTTATAACATTTGCATTACAGGACGACTTTGCCTACTTGTGCTCTATTGGCGATGTCAAGAAGGTGGATCGAATCATTGAGAACACAACGGATAAGGTACAAATTTCGAAACATTTGATTTTTAATTATCGATCGGAATGTATAAATAAAATAATCATATCATAAATTAGAAAGTAATGTAACGTGAAAGTAACACAGAACGAAGTTTGTTTAGTAATCAATAACACCGTATGCATCGTATATGTATATTTACAAAGGCTATATTTAATAAAAAAATTCCAGGAACTCGCCCTCGGCCTTCTCGCCTCGGCTTCTCGCGGTCATGTCGAAATTTGCAGGCGAATTTTGGAGGTAATTTTTTTTTAGATTTTTTTATTTTTTATAAGTTTTCTTTTTCTCTCAGCCTTATCGGTGCAAATATTTGTGAAGTTTTCTTCAGTTACCTTTCTCGTCTTCATTTAGCGTAAGCCGCAGTCAGCTCACTTTATCTCTCACGGGCAGTGGAACGCGTTGAGAAGTGCCGCGTGTAATAACCACCTGGACGTTTTGGATATGCTCATACAACATGGTTAGTCGCTTTCGTAAAGAGCGCTTGATTTTTCTTAGATAAACACAGGTAAGTATTTTGGGTTGGCTTAATCAACATTGTTAGTCGATTTTGTAATGAACGATTGTTCTGTTTAATACAAACATAAACTAAAAGTACTTTACGCTTCAAGAGCGTGTTACCTTGTTGAATGGAACTGTTCAAGATTTGTGACGCATTTTTTCCTTTTGTAGTGCTAAAACACTATAATTCCTACACATTTCTCTGGCACTCTGGCTGTCTAGTGGTTTATTCTGCAGAATCTTCCCTTCTTGTATCTTCTCGTATTTCGCTTAATTCCCACCAGTTTTCCCCTAAATAAGCTTATGTTCTCCGATGACATCTTGGCTTAGTACGGTAGTATACCCAAAGTAGCTTCTGTAGCCTTATGCGCGATGCCGGGCATGTTCTCCCAACACCCAAGTTTCCCGTGGGAGGTAATATCACTAGAGATGATAATAATAATAATCAGATATAGTAGAAGGGAGAATCCAGCCCTTCGTGCATGCTCTACTACACACACGAATATGTAATTACTCTGAGTCAAGGAAAATTCAAACATAACCCGTGTACGGTACCTTATCCACCATTTATGACCCTATATGTATACAGCATCTGTTAAGTGAGCTGGCTGTAACAGATATAATGAACATATGGTGCGCCTGAGTGTGTACATAGACGATGGGGACTGACTATGCAACTACATTAACTATGGGCCTAAGCTAAGGAGACGGGATCGATGCAATAGAGTTTAAAGTTTAAAGCTGTATAACATCCGGTTTTTAAACGTATCCTGTGCGCTGTATTACTATGTAGTGCATGCAAAAAAACTGCGCGATTTTTTTATTATAATCATATCCCTTTCCATATAGTGCATGTGAATGTTGTTAACGGTTAACCAGACCTCGTTTCAGAACCCAGGTGTTATGCCGCTTTAAAGGGGTGCAGTAATACGTACATTTTACAACAGTGTCTATTGAGGATGCTTCGTGGAGTAACCGTTACTCCACGAAAAGTAAATTACAGCCTTTCTGAAGCGTATTATTATTTGTTCGTAATATAGGAATAAATGTGGACGATTGCGGCAACGGTGGACGAACAGCGCTTCGGGCCGCTGCATGGTAACCTTTTTAGATTTTCATCTTCTTCTTTATTTCTCTCAAACCTTCCAAACTATTGAGTAGATGTGACCGCTTCATATGTAAGTGTTTTGTGTTCAGTGTCGGAAAGGCACAAATTGCGTATAATAATTGTAAATGCAGTTATTAAGCATGTTTCTAATCAGAAGAACACGACAAACCGCGCTCCCTAGACCTTTGAGCTTATAACTTATTGTAACTAAAATATTACTCTAGGTCGGGACACAGAGCCGTGGTTGCTCGACTTCTTGAAGCAAATGCTGACGTGGAACGAAGAGATTCAGAAGGTAAGCAATAAATTCACTTTCACAAAAGAAGAGGGAGAGTTGGAGTGGAAGAGATTTTGACATTTAAACTTATTTGAAAAAAATGTTAGATAACAAGCAGTGGTACATCGGAAGACTTGCGGCGCATCATTTCCTCAGTGCCGATATTTTTTATTTCTCTATTTTGTTCCAGGTAGAACGGCGTTGATGGCCGCAACGTTCATGGATCACGCGCAAATTGTGGAAGATCTCCTGAAGCATAAGGCGGATATTAAGGTGAGTTGTTTATTTTTTTGTACATATACATACAACTCTTTCGTTGCAATTTTTTACCGCATTCATTTACCCTGGGATTACCGCAAAAATCCATGTTGCATTTCGATTTTCGCTCTAAATGCAATGAATTTCTCGCTGAAAACAGCGCTTTTCGTCGGATGTTTTCCAACATTATGTTTTTCATACTGTGCAGTTAATAAAAACACTAAGTATATATAAGGGTCAAAACGGTGACCGCGTCCCTTTAAATCTATGTTATTGACAAACATACTCCGTTCTTCAGCAAATTGACAAGTCCGGGGCTACCGCCCTTCACCTTGCCTTATCAAATGGATCGAAGTCGGAAGAACATAACGCCACGATTGACGTGTTATTGGAAAGTGCGCATTGATACTTGGGATTGGGACTTATGTTTATCTTGATAAATATCCATCTATTTATTTGTTTTCCTTGAAATACACCATGAATTTAGAAAGCTACAATATGCTTACAATTAGCTAAAAAGAAAAGCCGTCTAGTCTTGAAAGCTACGTGCGATAATCAAAATTCCATGAATATTCGGTAAACCAACAACCTTTCTGCTTCAGATGGGGCTGACGTTACTGTGGCAGATGCGAACGGGCGTCAGTGCATTCATTTGGCTGCTTATCACGGAGATGAAAATCTAGAAAAGATTATCAAAAGGACAACTTGCATTGATGTGCAGGTACGTGTCGCACCACTATGTTCTATGTATATAAACAAGTAAATTTTCCAATAACTTTTTGTTTGAACACTCATTTAATGCAATGTAACTGTGAGGTTCACTGTGTTCAATTTATGAACATTCTGTGTAGTCGTCATATGTCTTAAAGGGAGGGGCTCACTTCGCGTTTGTTAGCTTGTTCAAACCACTTTTTGACTTTCTAAAGTAACTTTCAGGACAAAAACGGCCGAACCGCATTGATGTTGGCGGCGTGTCAGGGACAACTTGCGTCGGCCAACAAATTGATTGAAATGGTTGGTTTTTCTCAGTTAACGTGAAAATATAAAACTAAATGTGTCACGATTCAAGAACGTGCTTATCCCTTTATCCAACAAGTAGAAACACAGCATTCAGTTTTTGACCTTTTATTTTAGGGTGCAAACCTGGACCTAGTAGATAACCAAGGAAGGACTGCCCTCATGTACGGAGCTATAAATGATCATCTACCGATTGTCGATTTATTACTTAGCCTTGGTGCCGATGAAGGTCATAAGGTACTACGAATTCCTATCCTTTGTTTAACGTTCTTATTCTTGTCTTGTACACTTGTACTCTTCATAATTTTTATAATGACTTGCTCGGTTACTGGTTCTTGTTCTCGCGACTCACTTTCAAAGTTTCAAAGTAACGAGTTTGCTTATATGGTTCATGCTCGGGAGATACCTATATTAGGTCTGACATGAGTATTTCTAGGATAACGACGGTGCTGTCTCTCTACACTACGCTGTAGTACATGATAACGTTGCGTTGGTGCGCGCCCTTTGTACCCAAGTTACTTTGGAGACAACCGACAGAGCCGGAAATCATCCACTGTTAATTGCTGTACAACATCCACATGTTGAAGTTCGTTTATTATATTGTCTACCTTTAGAGGTGATGTGACATAATGTAGTTCTAGAACCTATATTGAACAAATGTTTCACAATATATTATCTTCTAATTTTTGAGCATTTCTGGAGGTTTTCGATGGAATACTGGGCACGAAATTACCGAATGAACGTAGTAAACAGAATGTGGAATGAGTAATTCACGACCGAATCTTGGTCAACATCAAAGAGACGCCTTCAAACAAGATCATAATGCCGTTGCAGGTTGTTCACGAACTTCTCGAAGCTGGAGCTCCTGTCAATTTGCAATCGTGGGACGGACAAACAGCTCTTAGAGTTGCTGCACTGGTTGGTTATTTAGGATCAATAATTCAGAATTACTATGTTTCATTACAACCCAGTTACACCGTGCATGTCAAGATAATATACATCAACTGCTTCTTTTGTTTTCTTATAGAGATGAAGAGATCTTGCTCGTATATTTTAAGCGGGGTAGAATTTTTTATTTTAGACGAATAACCCAGAAGTTGTGGACGTGCTGTCTCCCTTTATCACAGATTGGGATCAGTGTGATTTGGATGGTGCACCACTAGTTCATACACTGCTAATCAACGGAATGGTGGGTTGAAATTCCATATTATAGCATAATTTTTTAACTGTCCCAGTACTATAGTCAAATATGATGTGTGAAAACGTGATGTTGCATCATCTGCATAACTTGCATTTTTTATGAACATTCCGTTTTTTCTTCCTTGCTTATTTCTACAAACTCTAGAATCCACTATGTGAAAAAGGCAAATACGATCAAAAGACAACTCTTTACAAGACTTTATTTTCGCACGCAGATTTTTTTTTGCAATTTATGATTAATTAAATTTTACATTGCAGCACTCAATGTGTGAACTTCTACTGAACCTGGGCGCTTTCGCCACAGCTCGAGACTCTCATGGAAGGACCTGTGCTCACGTGGTCGCCGCAACGAATGATCTGCGAGGAGCACGGATGCTGAGAAGGTAAGTAATGGTCTTTTACTAGAAAGCATCAAAAAGATATTGCACTTCACATTTGAAACCTATGTATTGTTGTTATACGGTTATACCTGTCATATTGTTTACAAAGACGAAGAGAGACCTATTTTTCTGTTCTGATGGTGGCGGTAGTGTTTTCTTCAAATAATCATTTATTATTCCAGACTCGCAGTCTCCTTCGAACTCGGCGACTCTTGTGGACGAACACCACTTCAGACTGCAGTATGGGCAGGCCATGTGGATATGTGTGTCTATCTTCTCGAACATGTTGGAGTCAATCCGAATACTGTAGATCAACAGGTAAACAATTGTACATAGAAACATTATTCTAGTTTTCTTGCTCGGCCTCTTGTCAGTGCGTCCATAAACAAACCGCAAGTTTGCTCAAAAATCGGGCACTGGTCTTTAGCTGCATATTAGGCGCCAACCGGCCAACCTGATAGGTTTTGGCATAGGCTTTTCGACGAGTCACATGTTTTTTTTAAATTGGACCATGATTTTCAGGGCGCTTCCGCTCTCTCAGTGGCCTGTCAGTTGGGGAGTCGTGAACTCGTCGTACTTTTACTTCGATTCGGCGCTGAACCCAACCAAAGGGATAATATGGGTGAGTGATTAATAAAAGGAAATTAGTTTGGTCCGAAACGTGCATCCTGGTTCGCATTTGAATCCACTTCCTGACGATATCCTCAAATCGATCAAACAAATCAATGTTTCAGGGCGAAGCTGTCTGGATGTGGCACGGCTATCCGGTCACGAATATATCAGGTCGATACTCAAATCAGCATGCGGTTCGGCTGATAGCTCGGGATTTGGCAGCATGCCAAACAGCCCACAGGTTGATAAGGCAGGAAACAGAAGGAAGATACAAACAATAAACTATAACACTGCATCGCCAAAGCTAAGGTCACTCAAGTAGCTTGGTTCAGATACTGCGGCTAAAAACAACAGGCTATTTATCACTAATTAATTGCATGTTATTAGCTCAAATAGATCATTATGTAAGTTATGATATATTGACAAGTTGCCCAAATGTGCCGCGCACCTATGGCGAAAACGAGGCCCACTTACAGCACAGTTTGGGTTTGGAATGGGGTGCGCGCGCTAGGTGTGCCAATTTTGCGCCATAGATGTGTCGTGCGAGCGAATCGTAAAACTGACTGTTTTTTGCATAAAACCTACAAATCAGGAAGTTTGCTTCTAGTCTTTTTCATATTATTAGAGATTAACATGCATATTTTTATTTTGCGCTTTCTTTTATACCAAGCAATGCCTCTTTTTACTTTACATTTTTGCGCATATCTTCATTAGTACACAAGCCTAAGCATATAATTCTAACACTTATGTAATTTGGTATATACAAGTTATTAACTAGTTTACGGTAGATTAATTTAGTTACTTAGAATGTCCAAAAGGCCACAATGTGATATTAACCGGTTAATTTAAAATCATTTGTAATGACTAGCATTTATTGAACACGTATGCTGCATTTCTTATTTCTAGTTTTTAGTTTGTGAATTCCATTTTTAGTTCAGCACTACAGCTGTGATCGGATTCAATGTTTATCAATACTGACAAACTTTATGCTGACAAACTGATGTTTTGTTTTTCCAATTTCCTCTGCAGCTAACAATAAGCGAAAACCAAATAAATACTCGTTATCTCGACATAATGACGAAATTCCTCCCATTTTGTGATCTCGAATGTTTTTTTGATTTTTACCCTTTTTTCTTCAATTCTTCGCCTCCGAATTAACTTACCGTATATTATTCCGGTGTGTATACCTATACTGTACGATGTTCGTTTTTCATAATAAAATGTTGTATCTTGTTACGTCTTGCTGTCAGCTCTGTTGCTATGTACTGATGAAAGCATAACATTTGTTCTAAACGATTGTAATTTTCAAACTCGTGTGCGTGTTTCTGGGTGAGACACAAGCTCTCCTATTTTACGTATCACATATGTTTTCGGTTGTGTTTCCTCAAAGCGAAAAGAACCTTGAGAACTGTAGTTACTATACCTAAAGTAGAGCAATATTAGAGGCTGTTATATAGGCTTAGGCTTAGGCTTAGGCTTAGGCTTATGCCTATATAAAAGGCTGTTTAATATCACAGTTGCGCGTTGATTCCTTCAGAATATTTATTTAAACCATATTTTGTGTTGGTGTCGTTGGAGGAGTGGACGACGCTGTCGGAGCTACAGTAGGATTCGGAGAGACAACTGGCGACGCGACTGGTGATTGACCTGGACTTTGTGATAATTGTATAGGCCCAGGACTCTTCCTCTCCTCCTCGGAAATCTAAAAGAATTGCTGGCTGAGGACTTGCATTATACGATACAATTTACGATTTCTGTACACCGAAATCGTACGTTGGCTGTATACTGAATAATTGTCGGAAGTGTATGTGTATTTACATATACTGACATCGTTTCAACTACAGACGATCGAAAATTTTAGTGGAATTATTCAATTGAATATGAGTTAATGAGCTACTCCAGTGAAGAGAGAGCAAACGTTTGCTTCTTTTGCCTTACCTTTCCACCTTCCGCCGATGCCGATGGATCGGGCTCCCCGCAAACAGCCGTGTGCACTGACACTGAAAAGAAGCAACAAATTGTAATATTAGTTTAAAAAAAGAACTCTCGAGCGATGAATACACCAGTAATCGCTTGCATATGGGTAGTGTGCGAAAGTATTAGAAAAAAAAATCTTCCAGTTATCATACATGTCAAAGTTCAGACGTGCTTGCTAATTGTAAATCAGAAAAGAAATCAATGTTAATTGGCTATAACAACGCTTACTTGTATCCTCTGGAGGTCCGATCCTGTAGTCTAATATACCGGCACATATGATGTCTCCGTATACGTTGACGGCGGTACGCACACGATCGCTGAATTATTTGCGATTGACCTTACAACTTTACATGCCAGCGACAGTCGGTAAATGGTGAAGAAACTTTAGATCCACAATACAAGTCAACACGGGCGTAATTATTAGCAAAAGAGGGGAATTTTCGCGATGCCACACATCTTTATTAGTTGCGGTTCGCTTATACCTTCGAACGTTGAACTTACAGTAGCCAGTCGACCGAGATGATAATCGATATATCTTGAATAGGCTGATTTATAGCACTAAGCACTGCAATCATAGTGAACAATGAGCCAGAAGGTACTCCGGAAACTCCCACTGAGGCAAGCGTTGAGGTGAGACTAAACCAGTTAGATGAATGATTATCGATCGACTTTTAAATTAACAGATTATTGATTGATTGATTTGTTTTGGGTTCGGTAATAACTAGGTTAACGGCAATTAATCGGTAGCTACGAATGTAGTATTCATTTTTTAATAGGTACCAGATATTCCGAGGTGGGAGGCTTTCAAGTAATTGAGAAATTGCAACAACAAAAAACAAACGCACCAAACAATACAGAGTTCGCCAAACGAAAGCGAGTAACCATTCACTTGCGCAATGAATATACAAGATATGGCAATGTGGAAAGCCGTACCATTCTAAAGAAGTTCGTTTGGACCCTTATTGTTAAAGTTACTTTTATCATCTTACTGGCGACCGGCAATTCGACTTTTGTAAGAAGGAGCTAGCTGGTGTGAAGCATTGAAGCATATCCTTTGATTATATGTATGTTGCAACTTATCTATCATAAACTACATTTATTCGAAGTCTTACAAGGTTGATGGCGGCTCCCACGGGTAGAATCGTCAATGCACTACTCTTCGTGATACCAGCTTTTTCCGCCGCTACTATGTTGAATGGTAGACAGCCCATGCTAAAATATGTTCTATGTTTTATTACTTGTCTTGTCCACCCTCACACCATTGATGAGCGGACAAAGCACATTTCTTATTGTTAGTTTCATCCTACTCATTTCTCTCTGTTATGTACCGAAGACTAATTGTCAATTGATTTTGATTGGTTTTTGCTTGTATATTCATATTCACACCCAAAATAAATCTAACAAGAATATACCTAGATCCTGTGCCCAAGGCCATAGCACCCGTCTCACCAAATTTTCCGAGAATTATCATCGGATTTTGTAGAGTGAAAAGGAAGAACAAAAGATTTTGCAGACCAAAAACGAGCAGGTTACCGCCCAAATCCGAGGCAACAAAGATTCCTAAATAGTTCTGGATGTCTGACAAATAAAATGTACAGACTTAGAGTATGTGTAGGTGCACAGAAATATCCAGCGGTACTATCTTGCTCTCTCACTTTCGTACCCTCTCTCACTCACTCATACTCTCTGTCTCTCTCTCCCCCCTCTCTCTCTATGTATCTATGTATCTATCTCTCTCTCTCTTCACTCCATGAAGAACATTAAAAATTAAAGTGAAAGAACTTATAGTGAAAATGAATATTGGGACAAACTCTCACCCAACATTCTCACAACGGCTCCTAGATCATCAATGGAGAGCAATTTCTCCGCGACAATGAATGCCACGCCGATTGGAGAATACCAGATGATCAACTTTGTCTAAAAGTTGAAGCCTTTGAAAATGCCTATTTATTTATTTTACTTATCCTCAAGCCGTACCAGGGTCTTACTGATTCTCCACAGTTTTACTGAGTCCTCCTACAGCCTAGACTTGGATCTTGGCGTTTCGTCGTGCCTGACTAGGCTAGGGTCAGCGGTTAGCTCTGGTAGTCTGGGAAGTCACTTCAAACATTAAAAAGCGGTTAGCTCTGGTAGTCTCAGAAGTCACTTCCAACATTAAAAAGGCGAGAGGCAGCAAAGAGATACCGAGGGCGCGACGAAGCATACACCTGCTTCATACCCGCATGCCTCAAAATGTGTAAACTCCGAATAATGTTAATGTTGGTTTTCTTATTTTCCAATAATATTCAAGATATATTACTCACAATCACGCAAATGACCGAATTCATCACTTTTATCACGCTGTACAACGGGACTTTGTCGTCAATTGGCAATTGTCCGAGAACGCAACCAAATAGGGCGGCGAACACTACAAGACCTGAAAACATGGTATTCTGAGTTTTAGACCCTTTTTATTCACGCAATTCGACAATAAGAATCTTCATCGGAATGCACCTTATCGTCGAATATATCCGAACCGTAATACACAATACAGCAAAACATAAATATATTTACAACTTAATATTGTTACTGAAATATTAAACTAACCCAGTGTATTTGTCGCATCCACTTTTACAACACTTTTCTGCACAACCTCCTTAGTATCCATATAATTCGTGCCATTGTCATCCGTTTTATTGATAACTGGAAGATTTTATTAGCGTTTTCTTCAGTGAACTCAGAAACCAAAAAACTTCAATGGTTTTCATAGGAAATTTTTTTACGATGAAGTTCTTGCAAATGTGCAAGAGCGCTCTTGGCGGCGGTCGCTGTTTACTACTTCTTATATCTGCTACTAAAAATTCAATAATAACTCGCGTTTTTCCGATACACTGTACTTTGTCCGAGCCATTTGCATTGTCGAGCCAAATAAGTTGTCGGTGAAGGCGTTTCTGAACAATTGTGTACTTGTAACAATTGTGTAATTGTGTAGTTGTGTACTTCACAAAATGATAACGTTCACCCGATTGTTGAACTGGATCGGCGGAAGCACTACCCGGTAACAAGGCCGGCTTGATACATAACGGTCGCCTCCTACTAATATGAGACGGTTACTTTGGCTGTCATAATTACCATCGTGTTGAGGCAATTTTGCAATTATTCTAATAAAGAGAGTGGCCAACTCGGCGTCTGGTAGCAAGCGTATGTAGGTACTGCTAATAAAGATGTTCTTGTCTGCTCAATGGCTGTTTGTACAAGCTAAATATCGCTGAGCTGACATCGACAATGCGAAAATCTTTTTTTTTTTTAGATGTGTCTCTGCACCGACCTCATCACATCCATAAGTGTGTCGGTTAATTTCACGTGTTTATTATTTTCAATATTTGAGTTCGCGCCAGTTGAGGCACCCATTTTGGATGCAGGATCTCCGGGATGGATAGATACTGCCAAGATTATTCCCACCTAAAATATAGTTTTTCGATCAATAGATAGGTTGACTGAATCCATTTGAATCAGTAACAAAGCGAATCATACGATGATATAGTGTTTATTGTTAATCGTCACAGTGTATGTAGTATAAGTCTATTGGCTTGAGACTTGGTCTATGTCCAACAAGACTAGGCCTAATACAAAGCATAATCACTCACAATAACTGAAAGGAACGTAGTGCATGCAAAATAAGCAAGAGCCCATCCACCAATTCGACCCATTGTCTTTCCGTCCATACTACCAAATCCTAAATGCAATTCACAGTATTTTGAGATCTCTGGTACTCGTACCCGAGCTGCTACCACCATCTCTGATCCGTATCAGGTACCAATTCTCGAAAGCGCATCCATCCGTACCCGTAACCGCTCGTACCGGGGGGGGGGGCACCTCAGCACATATGTTAGTCATGATGAATTACACTTTGTAATTAACTCCTGCTCATTTTTTTTACATAAAACTGTCTTAAAAAGGACACCAACCAACTATAAGCGACAAACAAACAAGCGGGATGACGATCATTTTAAACATATTCATCAATAATTCGCCGGGAAAACCGATCAATGTAATTGTCTGAATGGGAAATTAGGATTATTAGACATGCTCACTTAGGTAATGCTCTAATTACTTTTGTTGCAAATAATATCGAGGACCAGGGAAAATGTGCGGTAGCTCGTTTTTTTTTTTACTTTGGTCCATAATATTAGCAAAGAATATTTCGCTAAAAATTTAATTGCCCATAGCTTTGTTTTCACAGTTTGACGACTAGCGATTAATCAAATGTCTGCTCAACAGTCTTCAAAAAATGTATTTATTTATTTATTTATTTATTTATTTATTACCTTACCTCACTTTAACCTAATAAATACTCACATCTTTATCCATATGTACTGTTCGCAAACTGAAACCCATTATAAGACCGAAAAGGACACCTAAAGAAGGAAGAGAAATACGGAAAACAATACTATAAAACTTCTTTGCCCAGCTATTTTGTTACACACATTATACAGAGAAGCAAACATCGTAGAAATGGTGAAAATATAAATATTATCCAAGTTACGCCAGTTAGTATCTGCACAATGAACACCACTAGTTGCTGTCCACGTGAACGTGATGACAGTAAACTTATTATTAGTTACTATTGTTAGAACAGAAAGTTTAAAAACCACAAATTCAAGGCCAAATTTTCCAAAGTAACATACCCGCCAATGTGTAAATGAGAAACCAATTCCTTCGAAGACATCCTCCACTAAAATATAGTTGATAAATAATTGCTAACTCATTTTACAATATAAAATACTTTATTATAGCCTCTCCATGTATGCGATTCGCATTTGCGAAAATGACAAATGCCTGTCCATGCTCGAGTCAATGTAAATGACAAGGTCCCGCAGCGATTTTGAATCTAGTACGGATCTATTTCAAAATAGTACGGATCTATTTCAAATAGTACGGATCTGATACACTTTCGCTGCAGGACCGTGTCAAATGCGTTATTCGCACGGGTTGCGGTAGGTATTTGGTATTTGACATTCATGTAAAATGGCCTGAACATGGACATGCATTTGTCATTTTCGCAAGTGCGAATCGCAAACATGGACAGGCCATTAGTAAAAATGAGCCAAAATTTTAATATAACCCACGGCTCACAGCAGGCAGCCATTTTGACAATGCTTTGGGATTTATTTATAAAAATAGATAGTTAAACGGTAAGAAATATGACAAAACGCGCGAATTTTTGCTATTTATTAGCCGAATGCGCGGTTTACATGTAAATTTATGCAAATTTAGCTGTGTATTAATATACTGTGTGCTCAAATTTTTCTATAAGTTCTACCATAAATCATACGTTTTGTAGAAGTACTATACAGATAGGGGTTCACTTCATTTAGCGCGTTAGTATGTCAGTTCATTCTCGCATATACCAGCGCAACATTTACCTACCCTACTATAGCTGACTTTTCACATGCACCGCCAATTATCTAGCTCAACCGAGGTTATTAACGCCCATTGCGGGATATAACTGTTGCGTAGTACTACCTTAAATACACCCTTCCTGTTACGACAATAGAGTTTTGAACGGCAACCAAATGGTAGTTCTATGCGTTTTGCTTTCCTTGTGACATAGCACATAGCTTTTCCAAGGGGTTTTTAATAAGGAACCTAACAATAAGTGTCACGATCCGTAGTACTTAATATTTTGTATTTTGTTTCCTAATGTTCTCAAACATCATCGAAAATTAATATCCTCAAGCTGACCAGAGCACATATTCTAGTTTCAATCCCATAAAAGGTTTATTTACTTAGTTTATATTGATAGCGCAAAGGTACATGAACCCCCACTGCCCACTGTTCACTATTCCTACGGTGTTGGTCCATTCGTTTGTCACTTCCTCTACTCCTAAATCATGTACCTCATTTATCTGCCCTCTTCGACACACTAAATCTTCATCAATCTTCCGATCAACACAGTACCAAAGGTTCCGATAGACGGATTTCTTGTCTGTGTCCTCCTATATTACACACTCTTTTTGTTCCCTACCCATCTATTTCTCCAGGAAATCCGCGCTGTCTCGCTCTCCCTCTAGCTACAGTGTAAGCCGCGCACCCGCTGTTTAGCTTCTCGTATATCACCACCAAGTTGTGACATTAAGCACCGGTTAGGCTTTAATGCTAACCGACACAAAACGTTGTTAATGGACTGTAATATGGTCTGGGTCAGGAGGCGGGTCACTAGCTAAACTAACATAGTAATTAGGGTAATTACAGTAATCCATATAGAAAGTAATTAAGAAAAAACTGAACGTTTGCCAATTGTTCTTATGAATGTTCTGCAGCTAGTTCACATTTTTAAAAGGAAACTTTAGCTTTGCTCCTCTTTAAATGTTAATATTCTATGTATGACAGTGTTTCTGTTGACAAAAAAATGTTTAAAATATTATTGTTAAGTTATACAGTAACGCAAATGTATTTCAAATTGAAGTCTCGTATACGGTTCTAAGCTCTAACTATACGAATCTTGAAACATGCGGAAATTTAGGAATTGGTCCTTTTTGTTTTAAACGACCTTTTGAATTGGCTTTTTGGAAGCAATTCATCTTATTTAAGTCACAGAGAGACTAGGAGATTCACTTGGCTAAGTTGCGACACTTTTCACTTACGGCTCCCAAATACTATACTAATGATCGGAGCTTTAACTTTATAGATTTACTTTACAGAAAAAATAAACACTGAAAGATTTTTTTCGACACGCTCAGCTCTTTAGGTTTCAGAAAACTAGTTAATCTAGCACTATTTGATGCTTTCGCGGATTTTGCATATGTTTAGCAATTGTTTAGCAATCTTTAGCTTTAGCAGTAATAGAAAAATACGAAGATAAATTTCGGCCTTCTTATACCGAAATATTGTGATTTATTCACTATATTGCATTATTTATACCGTTCCCTCAGCTAAAGACGAACGCCCGTAAAAGGAAGCGATTCTGGGAATAATTTAATGCTTACCCATTATCTATTCAAGCAAGACCCCTTTGATTTAGTATTTTCGTCTTATGATCGTTTATAATGTTTTCTTTTTTTATGTTCGCTTTAATGCAATTGGGCCCTCTGATTTTGCTAAGCTAAACTAGCTTTTATGTTCTTATTTCTGAACGGATCGGGATCGGTCGTCGCAAAATATTTCTCACTCTTATTCAATTGTCAAATACACATGTGAAACTAAGAGTCTATATGTATATGTTTAGGTTTGTAAGTTGTAATTGTGCAATTGCCAGCCGGCAAAAAATTAACAAAGAGCATTTTTCAAAAGTATACACAACTTTTTTTTATAGTTTTCTCGTCTCTCTTTCTCCCTATGTCTCTCTCTGTCTTTCTCCTCCCTAGCTCTCTCTCTCTCTCTCTCCCTCCTTCTCTGTCTCTATCTCTGCCGCTCTCCATCTCTCTCCCTCTATCGCTCTGTTACGGTCATTGCAACCGAACACCAGTAATCGGCGCCTCTTCGTGCCGATTAATGACTTCCGCTGTGCCTTCTAAAGACCCGGGGACCAGGTCCCAGGGTAGGTACCCTTTTGGTACCCCTTTGGTACGAGAGCTACCCACCCATCAAGCATCCAGTCCATTGGATAATTACCCGTCTCTCTCTCTCCCTTTCCCCAAATACTGATTGCCAGTTTCACACGGGGCTTTCGACCATAAACCGCTCATTAAATCCTAGAACAGTTGTAATTTCATATGCTTTTAATTATAGAAATTTGAGGTAGCGCCTTGATTTATTTACATGTGCTTATGGTTATGAATAGGTTACTCCAAGTTTGTGATTATTTTTTGTGCTGGTCAAGGATGAGCTACTGTACTTTTGTATTTAAACCAAACTTAAAACCGTATCATACCTACTTTGAAAATTTGCATATGATACGCAAACTGTGTATCCTATGCAAATTTGGCGCCCGTCCGGCAACCTTCCGGCACCAAAGTTACATAGGATACATGGGAGTTACGCATCATATGCAAATTTCCCAAAGCAGGTACAATACTGCTTTAAACTTGTATTTTGTTTTCAATTATAATTCTAGAGAAGTATCTATATAGTTGAATAAAGTACCCCAACCACAACCCTATCCTCCCGTATTTCAAATCGAATTTTCCGCCTCAAAAACACTCGTGGTTATGGAAAAGCTGTGACTTTTGCTTTTTCTCTTTATTTTTACTGAACATTTTTTTTACGTAACAAGAATCCTGTTTTGCCCTGAAATTAGATTAATTAAACAAAAATCAAATTAAATGATTTGTAATGGTCAGAACGTCTGAGAACAAGATTGTTATTTAGACTTACAATTTTTTACAAACCGCTGAACTTTTTTTCTCTTTATTTTAAAGCGGTGTAACGGGCCAGTTTTGAATTTTAAAGCTAAACCCCTATGCAAAAAAAAACAGCTCTGACGTTCAATATTCCTTCATACATAAAGCCAAAGGGTCACCAGTTTTGTTAGTGCGGTCATGCAGAAGGAAAGGCCCCGTTCATGTCCAAATGCATGCTAATGCATGGGCAACCCTTAGAATTAATATTATTTCCTTTCTTCTAGACAAATATTCTATGAATTATTCATTCCTCTTCCTTAGTTAGACTTCTTGAACTCTTCAAATTTTCGCGTTTGTTACTAGAGTTAATTATTTGTTAATATAGTAGCAACTCGTTCCCAGCCGTCCAGTTTCTTATTAAAAACGCTTTCCAATCTATTTTTATTGGAAAAATTGAAGGCCAAAGTTAGTTTATGTTTAACTGCGTCGTTTTTCATTTGGTACCCATTTTGCACTAACAATGACCCTACTCCCATTGCCTAAGCCTAAGCCTCTAAGCCGCTAAGCCTTCAAATAAACCTTTACACAACCCTAAGGATATTTATCTGTAACTGTGACTAGAGTTAAGTATTTGGATCAGACTGGTTATACTTGATCAAAGTCATACTTTACTTGACTCCTTTGTAAACTCCTTAAGTGTTCACGTAATCGGTCTAATAACCCATCTCGTCATTATACAACATGTGTTGTACCAATTCGGAATTGGTGTCCCCGAGTACCCTTTCAAGTACCCTACCCCAGGGTCTGAAGTGTGCCCGAATTGTCCCCATGGTATCCTGGAATACCTCCGAATACAAATGACACATCCGGTAACAATGTGAGTCAAGTGGATCGCGAGCCGGAATCGAACCCTCGATGGCCCCGCATTGACAGACGCGTGATTAAACCACTTGACCATGTCAAAACATCGTAAAGGGTGGGCTAATGATGCCAAGTATCAACAAGGTGCTTTGTGAGCAAGATCTTCTATTAATGACATGTCCTGTTGACTTGATATGTATCTAAAAGTTCTCTGCTTCTTGGTATAAATTGACTTTTGAGGGTTTAAAAAAAAAAAACGTTTCATAAAAGACTCGTATATGCATGCATCTCTCATTATTACTAGTGATGAAAGAGGCGACTAAATATGAGTGAAAAAGACGCCCAAGTTAATTCTTTATAAACGAATCTCATCGTTACTTTCAATCATCACCGTTATCAAATTACTATATATTTCATATTTCGTATAATATTCATAATTGTAGGCCTAATATTCCCACGGGTCTTTTTGATTATCTATCTAACGATCATTCTCTTCGAATAATTGTCACTATGCCATCTCCCTTCACGTAATTGACATGGACCATTACTGTGAACTGACAGAGATACTTCAATTGCGCAAGCAATTAAACGTGCGTCAATCCAGCCTTCTGATGAGAGAGAAGCGTGGAAAAGGACCAATTTAGCATGTGTCTGTTTATTCTTTTTTTGCGCCATTTTTGTATTCGTCAATTAGGAGCTAGCTTATAGCCAAGCTAACTAAAAATGTATCTTATCTATGCACAGCATAGTTTATTTAACGCTGTCTTGCGAGTGGTTCATGTCCTATGGATTTCAATGGTGTCCCACACACAGAGAGGCTCATTTTCGCATGTAAATCATACAAGTTATTCCGCTTTAATATTATTGAGAGCCTACGAGAATATATTTTCTCACTTATAAATTGCCCATTAAATGCTAGTTTACTCATAAAAATTCGCGTTTTCGAGATCCTTTTGCATATATACATACGGCTCATAAATTTTCAAAATGTGTACACTTTAGCTGATTGAATTCCTAGTAGTATGCTGAACCCTAAGCTATCTTTCACACAATAAGCTGCATAAGGTGCCTATCATAGTGTATACGTCTTTCCGAACATCCGAGCATTAAAGCGGTATGACTTGTGGTTTTGGAAAGTATACTGTAAAACTGCATACTCATATATTAAAGAAATTTGCCTACATTTGCATTGAAGTGCGGTTGTCCGAGACAAAGAACGTGCCATTCCGCTTTAAAACAATTCAACGATCTTTTCTATATTTTACCCCCAGAAAAAGTAAGTAAATAGTGGACAAGAATAGGCCAGTTGCCAGGAAATAGCCAAGCTATTTAGAACCTCTCATGTTTCTAATTCTATGGCATTCCGAGGGGTAATTTGATACTCAGAGAAGTTGGGGGAAAGTTAACTTTTGAAAGGAGAACTATCTATCAGCTTCTAGTTTTGATATCTTTAGCACTATTGATATGATTAGCGTTTTTTTAGAATAGTACCGCGAGCGTTTATATGTTTCGTAAATTCCCATATTCAAGAAAGAACGCAATATCATAAGAAACGCAAAACAAATGCCATTCATTAGCTAACGTCAAATTACACGATCTCTTTTTTGCAATTTGTCTTGTTTTTCATGTTTTTCAGCGAAGCCAAGCCAATTTGTAGAATTTGTTTAGCCATTTTCTTCGTGTAACGGGGCTTTTTTCGAGTATTCTCAAGTATCTTCAGGCTAAATTTAATATATTTGGAACTAACGTTTCCTATATGGTAATTCATGTTTTTTGTACATGACTCTAGAAATTTGATATGGTCAGGCTTTTCAGCTCCAATAGATCTATCTTGGACTCTTCAGAAAGCGAGCATTTATGCTATGCAGTGTTTGTTGTGCGTTTTTAATTGCAAAGTCAATTAAGTGTGCGCATGCTATAGTGAGGGTTTATATTCTTTGCCAAGTGTATTTAATACAACTAATGATGCCCGGTTTCATATTACATGGTGTTTCGTTAAGGTTAAACTCATTAAAACAAAATGTGCTAACAATGAGATATACCCCATTTTTGCACACAACTTCGCAAATCGAGTATCGCAACTTTTGAATAGAGTATTTTTATCAGAATTAAAGGCAGAGGCCTATGATAATAAAGTTTTCCTCAATTTATTTGTAAAGAATGTCCGGAATTTCAGAAATATTACTGTGAAAACTGCATTGTTTGATGCCTAGAACTCACAGAGTTATTCCCCGGCAAAGAGTTCGGCCAGGTACCGTAGTCATAATCAATTCCCTCGCTTTTAGGGCATTCTAGTATTGCAAACGCCTCTTTATAGTCCTAGGAATGATCTTTATTCGTTTGACCATTCCTATATAGAGAAAGAATGCAAATGAACGGATATAAACCGTAAAAACTAATTTTGACGTTGCTGGCTACGGTACCTAGCCGAACTGTTTGCCGGGGAATAACTCTGCGAGTTCGAGGCTTCACGCAATGCGGTTTTCACAGTAATATTTCTGAAATCCCGGACCTTCTGTGCAAGTAAATTAAGGAGAACTTTTTCTCATGGGCCTCTCCCTTTAAAAACTCTACAAAATGAGCCATACCTCATTTGCTAACTCCATAGTGACCCAATGTCATTGCCTTGTTGGAAATACAGTAATAATACAATCGGTTGTCAGCAACTTAGCTCACATCTTAAATCTTTAATGTGTTGCCACCCTCTCCTCGTCGTTGTTAGTTACACAAGGCTGAATGATCCATAGACCAATTGCACCTAATTAATGGACGACTATTCTAGCAGGATAATTGGCCAATTTGCACGTATTTATGACGCTTTATGGCCGAGACTAAAGCCAAGGTGTACACAGGAATAAGAGAGAGCTAATGCTAATGCAACATGAGGTGTCTATGAAGACTCTCGACCTTGTGATTTTGCAAATATGCATATATTTGCGTCTTTAGATCTTTTTTTGTGCACAGTAGGATTGATTAACCACGTGCCAGACTTTAAACAAAGTTTCAGTCCTAAAAAGTTTCTAATGGTTCCAAGTTCGAGTGGTTAATCAATCCTACTGTGCACAAAAAAGATCTAAAGGCGCAAATATATGCATATTTGCAAAATCACAAGGTCGAGAGTCTTCATAGACGCCTCATGTTGCATTAGCATTATCTCTCTCTTATTCCTGTGTACACAGTACGTTTAGTGCACTTTTTTCGATAATATTTCTGGCCATTTATTCCCATTAGTTTATCCAAGTCGCTGTATCTTTCTTTCTATTTCATTAGAAGAAATTTGACGGATTAAAGCAATTCATCATCATTGTGTCTATGTCGTAATATGCGTCGCATATGCTGCTTTCATAATTCCGACAAGATTTTTGTCTTTTCTGTGCTAGCTAAATGCTAAATGTATACTAAGCTTATACTTGAACTTGAGCTCTCGTTCGTGTGAAGATTGCTAAATAATATTATGCTATGTATTCTAATAAGTTAATAGCAAGCTGTGGTAGTTCTTTTTAGGTGCTTGACAAATAATACATAGATGTCCACAAATCCTATCAGTGATCGCGATATTAGTAAAAGAACGACCAAACTGAGTACTTGCTAAAGTTAGACCTACTAAATTGTATTGCATGTTGGTTTAGAAAGAAGGAAAGAAGGGACTAAACTAAACTAAACCAACTTAAGCGGAAAAACGCACTCTGAATTAGGAACGGAAGCTATTCTCTGTGGAATTCTAGTGGTCTTTACAGAACGACAAATGAAACAGTCGACTCGTGTCCTTTCTGGATCCTTTATATATTTTATTACTTTATCTTTTGTATATTTTATAGCAAAAAGTTCAACCACAATTTTTCTCGAATTATGCATCTAAAAGCTGTTGATGTGCTACTTTTTTCAGATTTTCAACTCGTATTTAATTTCGTAAATAGTGCATCACTATCTGTTGTACCAAGTACCAACCTTGAACCCTCAGTAAAGTGGTACCATGTTTACTCCATTTATGTAAATGTTGTAATAAGCACTTGAAAGTCTTCTTCCAATTCTTATGTACCATTTCTCCCACATCGATATGTAGTATACCCTGGGCACTAGAAATGAATGATATGCTACGCATGCAAGTTAGAACATTACGCATTCTTTTGCCGAGTCTCTTAGGCATGTACCCTTTGAAAATCCTTCTTGAACGCATAGTTTCTGGCTGGCTTTACAAATAATAATAAAATCTTAAAGCGAACGGCACGTTGTTTTTGAATCATTTGTTGGTCAGTTACATTCCCAGGTATTATATGCAAAGTTCTGTGCGAGTCCGTGTCGGAAAGGCACACATGGAACACACTCTTCTTCCGCCAGTGCGAGGTAAAATTGTCCACAAAATTCTTCTTCGGCACATTTAGTAAGAATTGAGATGAATTCGTGTTTCAGTTGTTTCAGAGAGGTCCTTCACGTACAATATTGCACGCGATTCCGACAAATCCCCTTTTCATAGGAAAAATCTTATCCGTCTTCTTCTACTAAGGGAACGTTACGTCTCACGTATTTCTCTCAGCTCCAATTTTGGGAAACCTCATAAGTCTTCAATATTAAAACTAAAACTAAAGTTCTACAAAAAGTTTAAGTCCTTGTTCGAAACATGTTTAAAAATTTAAAAATATGCCTTCCCTCGATTGATGTATGATGTGTGTCTACTTATGCTGTGTGTCTGCGAGGCATTCATTTATCTTTGAGAAGCATTGTGTTATATTTTCTTCATTTTAAAATCAAAGTGCACTTGTCTGCGCTTTTTCGAGCATGTTGGTCAGAATGTTAGAATTTCGTCAGAATGTTTGTAAAGCATCGATGCAAACTTCCGTTGTGTGTTATAACTCGCGTTGTGAAACCGACGTCGCTTTTTGGAAATGTTATTTCAGGAAATTCGTAAGGTACGATTGCGTGATAATTTCTACTAACAATAATAAATCGAGGAGATAATCACACGCGTATCCCATCATTGCTTTATATGATGCACACTTATATACTTTATATAATGTGTCAATAAATGATTATTATTATTATTATCACAAACGCGCATCAATTTATCACACGAGGAAAAGTTTAAACGAAAGCAAAGCTTAAAAGATGCTGCTCACTCCCTTACAATCTATATTATTGTTTATTTTTCTCATTGATAGTCATAGGTTATTTTTTATTTATTTATTATTACTCCACCATTGAGGAGCATTTTTCATATCTCGAGGCCACCCCTGAATATTACTTGCGTACAGTCTTGTCCTCATCTTTACACCAAAAAGGCACCGCCGCGCTCTTTGTGGTCGTATATTGTTCTCGTTTACAAGGAAATTTGCATAATCCTAACATCCTTGGCGTTGTGTCCCGTGGTTTCGAGGCACCCTAACTCTAATTGTAAATTAGTGAAATTTTATTTATTTCGTGGATAATAAAACTGTCACCACTAGTTTTATTAGAGTTATTACAATAAGGTTTTATTTTGTATAAATGCCGAATTGTCCCTCCTTTTTTACACCCATAACTTGTCGAGCTTTTCGGATGCCCGAACATAGAAGGAAGAACGAAGTACAAATCTTCTTATCCGTAATTGCTCACATAACGGCATAAGTTGTTATCAAGGCGTATCTTTGCTACAATTCATATGCGTAACTTACGCTACTTCATACTTCAGTTCTTTAGTCTTTCCCGCTTTTACTTCTTTGCTTAATCTTAACTCTCGACTTTCTAAACACCTACACTCCAGCTCAATGTCTGTCTACGCAACATACCATGTTTTGATATCCTTGATCAGTCTGCGCCCCTCCAATCAGTGTGATATCTCGTCTGCTCTAAATTCTGATTCCCAAATGCAAATATACTGACGCGACACCCGTTTGGACTAACCACACAGCGGGGTACATGGACCCAGACTCATCAAAAGCTCAAGAGCCTTTTCCCCTTGCTTGCCTACGCCCCGCTCTTTGTACAATACATCAAACGCCGACTCGGGTGTCATTAGGTGTCAAGCTCGGACTCTGGTGTCAATGAGTATGATGTCATTACATTTATGGTGTCACTAACTAGATGTTTTGGAACTGTTATATAATATGATGTCTTTTTTTGTGTAATTTGTCTGCCCTTTGTACAATACATCAAACGTCGACTGGAGTCGGTGGTGTCACTTGCATTATGGTGTCATTACTATTATGGTGCCCTTAGTTGACTGTATACCATTCTTGTTTGTTCTTTGTCCTTTTTCATAATTCGTTCTTTTCTAGCAATACGTTCCTAAGTTGTGGTCTTTAATAAACATAATGTAAACATTTATCCGTGTAATTTCAGGATCAATAAAATATATAATGCCTACGTGATCACGAAATGTATCACCTTTTCTTTCTTTCGCTAATTTACCTACACGGAAGTAATGCGCTATGTCCCGATACAGTAAATTGTATCTCAAAAATTCGGGATCTAGCTTCGGGACCCAGAAGATTTTGGTTTGGAGAGCACCGGAAAGCCGTGTGCCATCACAGGTAATTAAATTCAAAGGGGTATATCACGTGGATTTGAAGCGTATACTGGACAACTGCAGAAGTGCACAGATTACAGATAACTCATGGGAATGGACATAAACTCATGTATCAAATAGGCAAACTTTAATTAATTTCTTGAATAAGCTCGTTTTTTACGTTCATTCGTGTTGAGTAAGTTAGGGTTACACATTTCTGCAGTTCAGCAATTTACTTTTACTTGGATTTTTTACTTTAGTAACTTTTTATTTTTAACTTAGAGGAATGTTACCAACAAGAAAACTTATAGGCTTGTAGGCTTATATACTTGGAGAAACGTATTCCTTCAAGAAGCAAATTATTGGGGTTTCATTCGTAATGATCTGCGTACATTGCTGCCGACAAATGTAATATTTCATGCATAACTTGTACAACTTTTAGGCACAGTAACCCGGTTGATTGCTATAATCCTGCCCATTTGTCACCGTACCATTCCCTTGGCAGTCGGTTGTTTCGTGCCAAGACCTACCATACGGCATATTTAAGAAACCTGAAGATCTTCCCCAGGATTACATACAGAGCATCTCCAGGTACAATCAATAAAAAAATTCTATTTTTTACTTTAAGCCCGTTTCCTTTACACAATTTTTTTTCTCTTGTGATGCCTTTCACTAATTGTAAGCTGACTTCTCGTACTCCTAGGCCTAGGTGACGTCCTGTAGTATTTTTATCCTTTCTTTTTGTACTTTGACTTTACAATACTTCTTTATGTTTTCTTTTGGTCTCGGTTATAACAACTATACAAAAAAATTGAAAAATTTATCTGAAAGAAAAAATTAATTTCAGGCGAATACCGAGCTTGCGACCACAATTTCCACGTGCGCAATAATGCAACGGTTATTGAAGCAGATCCTGATATGGATCCCGTGGCCCCGTTCTTGTCAGTTAATTTTGTTGTTATTTTGCTAATATTTTTAATCTATGTTGAATAGTTTCAAAAAGCTCTTTACCTAAAATAGGGCACCTGACCCTGAGTGAAACTCCGCCAATTCATAATAGTAGATGTCTGTTTTTTTTACTGTTTTTTTTGTATATGCAAATGCACACCCTACAGTTTTTAATGCCAGCCGAGGAAGGACAAGATTATTTAGAAAGCGTATGTCTATTCATTTAGTTGATAAGTATAACGATAGTTCTTAGTTCTTATATTTATAAGAACCGTTCAGAATCCGTAAAAAGCCGGAAATCGGTTGGAAAGGTCTGGAATTCGACGAAGAATTCATCCTTCTGATGACTGACGTTGGATTTGGAACGCTCAACTATTTGGTTACAGAGTTTCCAAAGAAACCGAAGGTGAGTTTTCTACAGTACATCGAATATAGCTAAATCCCGGCTGAGTGGGTCGTTAGGGGTGTCCACCGGGATAGCTCCGCTTGTTATCCCTGCAATGGAATGCGGTTTTCATAGTAATGATTTTTCATTAACTTCGTCCTGTTCTGCACAAGGACCTTCCTAACACTGTCTATGACGCACATGGAAATTTCATATAATTAATCAATCACTGAGGAAATACTCTTCTTTAGGTTTGGAAAGAATACGAGCCAAGCGATAACTTCCGCGCCTTACCCAATCCCATGGTTCTTCTCGTTTTCGAACGAATTCGCGGTAAAGGAGATGTGGACTTGATCCTTCCGAAGACTGAGGACTTCAACCTTGGAGACTTTATGATCCAAAACGAGCTGACTGATAGTAAGTCTCTATAGTATATACAGTACTTTCTGTAGAGAATTATAATTATTGTAATATCTTGATTTACAGGTTAGTGTAGAATTCAGGATAAAACTCTGCAAATACGGGTTTATAGTTTCTTTACAAATCACTGCAATTAAATGTACGTGGTTTCCTGCTACTCTAACAGTCAGATTTAGCACTCGTAGCAAATTTGGTACCAGCACCAATACACCGGACTATTAACCTCGTGAACGCCTAATATTGTTTGCATTGCTCAACGCGTGCCCGTATTGTGCGCAGTCCGCCGTCAGCTATTAGTTGAGTACCAAAATATAGTATGAACCAAACACGAGCACACATAGTCGGTACAGGGCGTCAGATTATTGTGTTATTAAAAAGGTTCGTGAATTCCTTTGCGAAACTCGTAATTTGCTAACCATATTAGATAAAAAAATTTTGCAAAACGCAAGCTAATGTGTAGGAAGGTAAGACTTTAGCTGACAATCATACGTTTCACAAACCACGTGTTATACCGCTTTAAAACATCGTGTTCAGATCTCGTTGGAATGTCAGTCATCATCGTTGGTTCCGATCCATTTGCCATCGAAAGACAACGACTCAAAGGAGTAGTTGACAATTGTCACTCGCTAATTAAGAAGAGTGAGTTTTGACATTAGATATGTATAAACAAGACTCGACTGCATTTGTCAATATTGAAACGTACAGCCTTATTACATGCATGCACACATGCGATAAGAGATCAATGCGTTGCGCCAGCAACGTTATATATTATCCATCCTGTGCGACAGGCTAGTCTAAACACGAATCTAGTTACTTATAGTTCTAATCAACCTTCTAAGAATTTAAAGAGACTAAAATAATAAGTGGGTATTGGACAGAGTGTAATCGAAATCTTTGGCCATCATTACCCTTTCGTTTAGAAATTCAACGTGATTCGCCTTCAAAACTTCTGGCTCGTCTTCCATTAGAAGAAACAAATACCTGGCTATCTACTGCCTTTGAACAACAAGAATTGCACGCGAGTGTATGTTGTGAAAGGGTCGACATGAGGTAGGTAGCGTTTTATATGTGTGGTCTTACAATTAGTCAATGCGAATCAAGGTTTATTATCCTAGATACTTTATTCCACAGTTTTTTCCCAGACTCCCAGTTGCAACATCCTCTCTATGACTTATTGTAGGGGGTGGAAGCTGGTTTTTCAACATATTCCAAGTGGTTTTGTCTTTTTTACAAAATTGATTTATTTTGTTTTATTCAGCCGCGGTGTTGTCGTGGTTGATCCACTGGGTGATCCAACAGTTTCATCTCTTCTTGCCCTCAACCCTCCCAGGGTTAGCGCTCTGAGGGTGCCCCCTACCACTGCTAACTCCAACTACCATAGGTCTGCTAGAACCTTCGTCGGTGGGTTACTGAAAGTGATATTGTGGCCATAATGTAGTATATTTTTTATTATCTGAAAACACCATTTTTTTCTGTGGGACTATGTGTCGCGTACTGGCTCACGCGGCGGTAGTCTGGCTAAGGGTGGCACTTATGTTTATTAGTTCGCGAAAACTTGGCGATTATTCGCATAATTTAAGAACAATAATTAGAAATCCCCAATTTAGCCCTAATGGACGAGCTCTTTTCGCTGGTTCTTATTGACGGACACACGGGAAAATTGCATTGGATGGTTGTGGATATTCCGGCTGGGGAATTGGCAAGTGACGTCAGAGGACATGGAGTTACGGTATGTTTTGTGGTGTTTAAAAATACCGGCCGCTTTTTGACACACATCGGCACATCTGAATTACTATGCTATTTATGCAATTGACATAAACATAATAAAAAAATCGACACCAATTCGTACCTCTTTGCATCAATGCATAGGTCTGTGCTGCTGTACATGATGCTTTTCATTGACTGGTTGGTATTGAGCTTTTTTAATATTTTCGTAGAAAGAAGATGTGTCAAAATGTGTCAGATGTCCATAGTTGTTTGGGTGCATTATATTTATGCGAATTTTGGGCCAAGCATGCAACATATCGTGGGTAGTTGAGCTATGGTTATGAAATTTTTTGTCATACATGCGTACCATCTAGTTGTTAGATTAATGATTAATTTATCCTTTTTAGAGGTGACGAAACTTGGTTATATGAATATGACGTGTATTTTTGCTAGAAAATTGATTTATTTGTGCGTGTTAGCTTGTGCTAGCGACACGCAATTAGTACCAGCTAGTGACCAGCTCTAAACGGAAAACTAACCAAAGCTTAAATTTGAATTTCCCGCCATTACCTCGAAACACGATTTCGCAGGGAATAGAACTGAGCCTCAACTCGTAAATGGGCCGGATCGGAAACGCTACATTTCCACGCATTCTAAATCCCGGAAATTTGATCGTTTCATGGAGTACTACGGTCATTTTGTCCACGTTTACACATGATGAGCCGGGCGTGTGGCCTATAGTTTGAATTTGGAATGCTAGACGTAGAGGAAGGGGTCGAATTGGGGTCGCTTTTTTTATTCCTATCATACTCATTTATATATAATGCGCGAACATGCAGTTCTTCAACATACGTTTCAGAAACCGGCCGTTATATTGCTTTAGGTCTTTCTCAATTTCAGAAAGCCGCCTACCTTCCGCCTATTCCTTCCGATCCGGCTCAATGTTGGCCGTTTATTTTTATCCTTCTTTCACAAAAATCATCGATGCCAGCAATGCACAAGTTCTGTGCGGATGATTGTTTAGAGCGGAGGCTTTTCAAGTATGTTTGGAGTTTATTTTGTAGGGCGTTCATATTTTTTGAGCGTTTTAAGGTCTGTGATAAATGTTAAGTATGTTAAGTAATGTTTAGGCTAAATGTTAAATAACATTTAAGCTAAGTAACATTTAGGGTACTGAAAACTAAAATGTTCTTTAATTAGGCACACCGCTAACCCAGGCGGCCCTTGCTTCACCCGATTGCTAGGTGTTACTAAATTATCGTAAGTGATCTTTTACTTATTTTAGATTTGAAGAATTCAAACAACGCTACAATCTCCGGTTGGCTGCTATCTCGTGGATGTCCAGCTGTTATGATTTGCCCTACGCTTACCATGTAAGTTTCACATTAGGAACTGACAACGATAGATTGGAAATATCACAAATATCACAAGAAATTAACCAAGCCAACACTAAGCGAGCGGAAATTACGCAGTCTAAATTTATGGTAAAACGGAGAACTTTTATCATTTATGTCTTCCTCCATGTCATTTACTGGTTTGCCGGACGGCTATCGTCACCTGCGGCGACTACAGGCGATCCTACTGAAATGATCATACATATATGAAATCATACATGTATACTTATATGAAACGTCTGAAACGTATCTTCCAAGTTTTTTACACTAAAATTCGATTGCTCCTATTTTGAAGACTTGCGAAAAGGGACTACTAATACTATACGCCTGAAACTTAGAATTTCGGTTCGTTCACACAAACAAAAAACTAAGCTCTTCTCCTTTATATAATAAGATTTTAGAGTCTTTCGAGTAGGGTGGCTTCTGAGAATACTACACAATCATATGGAATACCTAGCAGGTTTGTGAGATTTTTTTAAATAACTTATTCATGAAAGAAGTGGGTTATTTCATTTAGATATTTCTTGATTATAATTTATTGATGTTAAAAGTAAACACAGAAGTTTATGATATCCCGAAGGGTGTCCCTAATGTAACGCAACGTACTGACAACATTTTCAGAAATTGTCCTTCAGATAACACCGCTTATTGTTGAACGAAGACCTTGTCCACGTACTAAATAGAAAATTTAAAGAATGATTATATTCCCTCCCTTTCCAGGCGATCGACTCTTTCTAAAGGAGTACGCAGCGAATCGCAAAGACTGTGCTCAGCATTCAATGTATCTCCGCATCATAAATGCTCCGTTGCGGCTTATTTATCGGCTTCTTCTTATGTACCGTACTCCACACTAGGAGTATATCTGATTGGATATATTTTGTTGAGGCACGTCATATGATTAGTGCCTAGAATGTTGTCTTTCTTTTAGGGTTCAGAAAAGTATGGCTATGTCGCGCATGAACCATAATAAGTTGTGTTAGCATAATGCACTAATGCATAATAAGTATTGTGTTCCACAGGCAATAATCAATAAACCTAAATAGACTCTAGTCTAGTCAACCTTCACTAATCGATATGGCAGAAATATATATGCGAACACGAGAATTTGATTTTTACGTCCATTTCGTATATGGAAACTTTCAACCTTTTTTTTGCGCGCAATTTTCTTTTGCTAGACCACTTGGATCATTCGCTGTATTAATTAACAACATCTCAATTTAACACGCATTTTCTTCTCTCGCTACCGGTTGAGCTGTTATCTTTTTAGTTTTTATTTGGTTATGTTTTATTTGCTCTCTTATCTTTAAAGTGTACATGTACATCCAAGCTCCTGTTGCAGAGTTATTCAAGCTTTATGAGTCGTTATTCAAGCATCAGAAGAATAGATGTCTGCTTTTGTGTCGTTTCTTATTGATTTAAAGAGGTAGAACTGTAGAACAACCAATCCTTGAAGGGTATTTTGGATAACTGATTCCCTGAATTAATAAAAAAAGTGTGTTCGTAGTCGACCACGCTTATCAGAAAAACTCACACAGACTTTAAGAAAAATCGGCTGTTATACCACTTTAAATTAAAATCACACAAGAAGTATTTCACAACAAGGCGTATGATTTATCTATGTAACGATTCGACACTATCAGATGTTATTAATAAATTTATTGAACAAAATATTATTGAAGTATTGCAGCGTTTAGCAGAATACAGACAGTCCTTAGATATTCCAAGCCATACATTTTCCTCGGTATTATGAAACACTCAAACAAAGAGAAAAGAAGTTGCGTGGCGAAAATTAGGTAAGCCTAGATACACCGCAAATCGATTTTCGCGTTAGGATTTCGATTTTTGCCAGTTTTGCGAATGTTTCGCGATGGCTCTTCGCCGCACCAAATGCTAGTGGTTTCGTCCGTGGTCACCATACTGCAATCAAGGACCAAAGCATGCGTAACAAATAAAATCAATCAATAACTGCAAACAAGTTGAATATTTATGCCAACTTCTAGTTTATATACCGTGATGCCTGTGCGCCTCGCAGTGGTAGACAAGTAGAAGCATAACAGAACTCATCTTCATTGCAACATGTTGTGCCACATGGAATCTATAAACAGTATTATTGCACAAGAGCACGAAATTTCCAAACAGTATTTATTGCACAAGAGCACAAAATTTCCAAATAGTCTTTATTGCACAAGAGCACGAAAAAAAGTTACGAAACATAGCCTTAGGCTTAGGCTTAGATCTGTGTTGAATGCAAAAAAAATGAGTACAGTTACGGAGAAACTAATTTTGGAGCATTACCATAATTTGTATTCAAATGATTAGATTATAACAAAAAAGTCAAGCTCAATTCGAGGTCACTTAGCATAAATGCACAGGAATGCACTTGTTCAAAATACGTTTCAAGAACCGATAGTTATGGTGCTATCGTATCTATCCTCTATTCTATTCAGTTCTCTATTCTATTCTAGAAGATATATTGGCGTATGTTACTGACGTAGTACTTACTTGCGCAAAATCGTCACAGGTTACGGTATTCTTTTTGATTGCAGATCTTTGTGAACGATGTCTCCAGGCCCAGGGACATGGTGGAACCACGCAGCAAAGAAGCTAAACTGTCCTCCGGTTTAATTACCCAAGTTTTAGATATTGTCCTCATACTTTGGTAATAAAACCGGAGCTATGTCAAGATTATGGCGGCCTAGAGCCGAAAGGTTGTTTATTCACGTAACGCGTAAAGCTTACCATATTGATCAAAATCAGAAAAATAAACAAGTGTCGCATCGGCATTGAGACAAATAAGAATATATTTTACCTAAAAATATAAATGCACTTTAAATTGAAAGTTTGCTAATTGAGCAAAATTGACCAATTTTTCAGCATATTACCCCGAATTTACCTACACAACTTCCCAAACAAATATTTTGCAGTGGCTTGTAACAAATAAATAACGTTTCTTGTAAAAAAACAGATGGACAAGTAAAAAAAATAGCTTACAATTAGAGCTATAAAAATGTTTACCATCCTAGCGAAAAAAATAGCTAAAATAGTAAACACCATGGTCGTTGGGTCACGCACCCACTGGACCGAGCTAATTTTCGCATTTAAATGCATAGGTTTGAGTTTTAGACCGAAAATGGGAAGGCAGCAACAGCACAATATAATTTATAGTACCAACTTGAGGCCAGCTCTAGAGCTGGTCACTCAAATTATCTTAATTACCTAACAATAAGTTAGATCAAGTAAAGGGGGGGGGGGGTGGTGGAAATATGGAATAACTTAAAGTGTAATGTGTGGAACTGAAGTGAAGTCCAGAAAAATATTCAATTTTTTTTTGAATTATGCGGACCATTAACTTACGCTATTGCTCAGTTATTTAAAAAAGAAACTTTCCTGTATTTCAGAAATACACAACATTTTTGAGATCAAGCGACATGCTAAATTTGGGACCAGCCCGCACTATACGTGCATTTTTGAACTCTAATAAAATACTTTGAAATTAATTTTCCTCAGAGAATGTTTGCAGTGCAGGTGACGATTGCGGTGAAAATTGAAAATCCATTTAAACACACGTATTATTGTTGAACGTGAGTAAATGCAATTTCCTGACGGTTAATTTTATTTTCGGCAGTCTTTTGCGAAGGGAAATTGGTCTCTAGAATTGACACATGGCGGGTACAGACGGCGTATTTTCAGCCAAGCTTAGTATTTAGAAATGCTCTGCGTTCGCATTGGAAATGGAAACTCCTCCTTGGTATGTGGCGACAATATGTGCTAAATTTTGGCGACGAACCATAGGCAGCCAGGGTTTGACATAGAGATCATACAGGCTCCGAAACATCCACACGTTTCAGACGACGAAAGAGTGTCGTCGGTGACATTATACGAGGTTGATTAAAGAAGAACAACGTGGCAAGTTTGCGTCTCGTACAGACTCGGTACTTTATCAAGTATTGTCGATTATTACTCTGCATATGTTTGTATAAAAAAAAACAGAGTCAGGACACCCCCCCCCCTCACATCTCAAATATTTGTAACTATTGAGCGAATAGACAAAAAGTTATTGTGAGATTATTTTATATTACACTCATTTTTGTGAGTGTTTAGCGCAGCGTGTGTCATATTTTTTCTGTTCTGTGAATAGAAGAAAACATCATCGCCGAGAGAAACAAATTGATGATTATGTCCCTCATTTTGCAAAACTTTGTTTAACACACTGTGCCGAGGCATGTACTCGGTTTTTTTAGATCAGCACCATTGAAAAAAGATTGCGATTACACTCTAGAAAAGAATTTTATGCGGCATCATCACTTTCAGATAAGGGTATAATCACGCGGGACTGAGAAAAAAATCAGAGACACACGCCGTAACTTTCTTGCGAAATTTCTCGGGACGCGGTGCGCGTTGAATATACGAAAATGTAAAAAATTGCATAAAATTTTTTTTCTAATTTAAATATAACCTGATTAAAGCCAAATACTGGCCGGCTTTTTGAAACGTATTGTGGACACCAGCTTCTTATGCAGCATATGCAAATGACCATTAATTAGAATAAAATATCGAGGTAAATTCTAACAAATTAGTATAAATACGTAAGAAGTCAGTTGCCCACAGTGCGTTTCAAAAACCGGACGGTAATTCGCTTTAAAGGGATAGGTTCACCTCGAATTGCGCCTTTTTTTATAATTTATATTGATAGTATGACCTATGACGGTCAAAATGCGAAAAGTGCAGTAAATTTCCTTTGCTCCCCGAACTAGGAGAGCTTGCTCAAAAAGCTAAACTACCTCAAATTTATAAAACAATTGGAGTACCGCAGCCGTGGTAAGTGGGAAATAGCGTAGCAGGGCTGGAGACGCTAGAAGATTCAGGGACCTTTTATCATCCTCCGTCTATCACAACAATCTATACACCACCAACCCTGTCACGCGCTATTTCCCATTTAGCTAGGCTGCGGTACTCCAATTGTTTTATAAATTCGAGGTAGTTTAGCTTTTTGACCAAGCTCTTCTACCTCGGGGGAAAAGGTAATTTTATGTAATTTTCGCATTGTGAAGGTTTTCGGCCATACTATCAATAGAAATCATTCAAAAAGGTGCAAATCCTAGTGAACCTATCCCTTTAAAGCTGCAAGAATGCGATATTACGATATTACTGAGAGTTCGGATATCATAATTCCTAATTGGTTTGTATAGTATAAGAAAGTTGAGATAGTATTTGTGGTACGATGGTACTTATTTAGTACTGGTGCTTAGGTCAGTGGTGTTCAGAATTGTGCCCACCTTAGGTGTAGCCACCACAATTCAGAGCAACAGGATGATCAGTCCCTGATCACAGTGATTCATTCGATGATTTCAGCAAATATAAGGCATTAGTTAAATATGTTTCAGACTTCAGTTCATGATTTCAATAAGGAATCATTTATTTTTCTTTCAATATAGTATAAAAATCCCCTTAGATAACGCTTGTGCTTTGAATTTGCTATAAGATAATAGAATGTTGAATGTTCCTATGTTTGTTATATAATAAGCGCAGTTGACGACGAGGCTATCATGTGCAAACGAGATGGATCCCTTGTAAATATTAATATTCAAAGTTATGTTGCATTGTCTTTGTGGCGCAATAAAATGCAGGGGTGAGTGGCTCGTGGTGTCATCTTTGCTAGTTTTCTCTCTGCTTATCTAAAGGCCCCACACCACACCGCACGCTTTGCGCAACTTTAACTATTTATTGACTAAATATCTACCCATTTTCCCTGTGTGTTACTTATTCTTTCTGCTGCTATTTTTTAAGAGTTACCACTTATTTTATTTTTACTTTAATGCAACATGTGTACTTCTTACTAGCAATCTTGTCCTAAATGTCATAGTCTAATAACTAATAGACACTGTATGATCAAAAAGCATGATAAGTTGATAAAATAAACTGCCGCTCTGTATTTTATTATTAGAGTACCGCTAGAGTTATACTAGTATAATGTTGACATGACTACAATAACGCCAGATAGTACTACTAGGTTATATCTTACTATCCCGTACGAGAAGTTTATTTTGATTTTGGTCCCGGTCCATGAAGTTGAAGATTGCAGGGCGAAAACCCATATGGTTCTCTCTCGTCCCTACACCTTTGACGATAGGAAAAGAATCGGTGATGGAGGATACGGCTGTGTACGTTCATATTTTCTACATATAATATTTTCTCCATATTACAACGCTGTTTTTCGAATACTTATTGACAAGCCAAAGGTCAACATTGGTTATTGCTGCTTATGAGTTATTATTATTATAATTATTACGGTTATTATTATGGTTATTATTAGTATGTATGCTGTTCAGGTGTATAAAGGCAAAATGAAAAGCACGGGAGAACCAGTGGCGGTGAAGGTGGGCAAGTTCGATGGGAAACACGATATCGTAATCAGAGAGAGTTTGATGAACGAATGTGAACAACTCAAAAAAGTCGCGGAGGGATTTCCAAATGGACATCCGAATATTGTTAGAGTCAGTTAGAAAATCTATATTCGTTTTAAATTATTTCTCGTTCTCCAGGTGATTCATAGGTGTTGGAATGCTGCGTTTTCTATAACAAGAAGTATGTGTCTTATAAATAGTTGACCCTCGTTCGGATATCTTAGCATGAATTTCGGTTTTCTACTTCATAGGTCTAGCCTATCGACTGCATTTTGCCTACCTACTTTCCCCCCCCCCCTCTATACCTTTAAAGTTTTAGCTTATCGAAGAATTCGAGGACGACTTCGAACATAGTTTTGCTATGGAATTGGCCATCTATTCAGTGCGTGACCTTCTTCAACAGCTGAGGTGAGTGCCTTGTAGAATACTCTTCTACAATCTGACACATTCCCTGGGAACTTGTGTAGCGAGCAATTGGGTGGATATGAGATACTATATTAGACAATATCTTTATTTCCGCGAGGAAGTCTCCGGTCTCCTGCTTGTTGTATTGTCAAATATTTCATAATTTTATATTCATATTTACTGCAGGTACTACAAAGGAATGCCGTCAGAAATGTGCCTGGATATTGTTCGAGATACAGGTATATTTATCTTCGTCTTTTTCCGAAGCGCAGTCTGTAAAGCGTATCGGGTTATTGCAGATTAAGTTCGTCTAATTGTTGTTTGCATGCTACACTCACACCACGGGAGCCGCGTAGGATTAAAGCGGCATACCGTCCTTTTTGAAGATAGTTTCTTACGTATTATGCAAAGTTGCTCGAATTCAGCTCGATTTTTTATTATTATAATTTCTGTTCATTTGCATAAGCTGCATAAGAATGCTGAGGTACTCAATCTCTCAATATGTTTCAAAAACCGGCCGGTATTTAGCTTTATATGCCATTTTTTAGCAAATGGAATCAAGCACATACGAAACCTGAAGATAGCCCACAGGGACATTAAAGTGGACAATATTTTGGTCTTTCCTTACCGCGGCATTCGACACAAGTACGTGGTTTTTTTCAACCGAGCTTTTTTCGATATTCAGTTTTTTTGGGCCAGCCCCGAGCTGTCGATATTTTCGTGTTCTTGTATTATATTGCGTTTCAAACTTTGCATACCCATGTTTATGATATGCTAACATTTAGATTGAAATGTAAGGAATGTTTAGCACCATCACTATTGGATGGCCCATTCTTGTTTGGTGCTTTTTAGCATCCCAATTTATGGTCTTTTCAGCAACACAATAGCACGATATTGTTTCAAGCTATGCGACTTCGGCTGCTCGAAAGAAACGCGTGAGACATCGGTTATGTATTCGTTTATTGGCACGCTGAGTGTCATGGTAAGTCTGTTATTCAATTGGAAAGGAAATTTAATTCACAAGAATACCTTTGCTTTCGATTACTTTCTCTACATGCGAGCTATAAAACAGTAGCTGATTTGACAGTTCGTTTTCAACTCAATATCATGATCGTGAATGAGCTATGCTGTTTCCACACATGCTATTTGAAGATGTGAGAAGTCACAGCAGTGAACCGAGGAACATGTTTTAGGATCCCGTTTTAACAGAACATAAGGTCGAATGTGACAAGCGGTGGAAGGATGTGCACTATGTAGAGAATGGCTACAAGGCAGAAAGCAGCGACTTGTGGTAATTGATTTCCTTTGCATCTGGATCGGATTATTCTTATTGTTTATAGCTTTTACGCCATAAAACACACGTACCCTTTCGGAGAATATCGAAAGAAGAAGAAAAATGATAATCGTCTTTTAGCTATCACGTTATCCATCATCTACGGAGCATAAAATCATCCTCGATGTTGACTTATCGATTGATACAGAAAAACGAATTCAAATGACATCATTTTCATTTCGCTCGTAACTCACTTCATGAAAACCAGAGTTTCGCAAAAAGACAACAAACTACACTACCTAATGATTTATTCCCACACGTGCACAAATTGCACATAACGGACATATCCGCGCGCCGTGGCCAGCTGACATCGAATGCAAGCGAAAAGTTAACCTCAGTATACGGATAACAACAGAGTAACAAAATGGAGTAGCTATAGAACATATGCGGATAAACTAGAGGAGGAGTTTAAAGTAAGAAAACAAACAACTAATGATAACGAAATAAAAACAACAATAACGTTCAAAAGAGCTGCACAACAGAATATAATACGGAATATAACATTGATTATATAATGAATAAAGCTATGCCGTAAAACCAGAAAACTTTGCAGCATTCACATAAGCACTTGTGCGCATTTCGCCTTTCCAGCGCTCTAATCTGCACACTGCACACGGGGTCTCTTCTGACATATAGTTAGCCTGAGCCTCATCGCCAACCATGCGGTCCTTGCCTAATGCCGTAGACTCCCATCCTTCTCACTATCGATCTCCACGAATTTGGTGTGATCCTCTCTCCTTTCCGATCCTTCTCCACCCATCAGCGCCTGTATATAGTCCGCTGGAACCGACGCCCGCTACCTCTGAATAATTGATATCAGTGCCGAATCGGCGCTCACAAGTGCAAACTTAACTTTATCCCCACGATCATGGTGGTCAGTCCGCTCCTTACTCAATTCAAAATTACACACTAGCAAACGCCTCAGCCAAAAATGAAATCTTAGCACGGCCGCCAGGAGCCGTGCACTGCACTTGGGTACGGATGACTCGGGAAAGCTCCAGCCCAGCACCTAAGGGCCTCGACCCCGCTCACTTTTGTTTGACTGCGAGGCATCCCTCAATAACCAAGCAATGTTTGCCTTAAAAGGGCTGCCATACACCCAAACAATCAATAACAGCTCGATGCACGTCTTTTTGCAAAATCAGACATTCTACGATCTCGTTGTTAGTGCGAAGACAATATACTATGGTTGTCTTTTTCGTTCAGTCGGCAGTCAACTTCGAAGTCCTGTACGTGCGCGCAGAAAGAAACTTGTCCACAAATTTTAATTTATCAAGTGATTTGTCGTTACTTAACAGTTTTATATCAGACAAAAGTGTTAGACGAAAGTACCATCGTTAATTTATGTTCAGGCCTTTGGCTGTCGCTTATTACCAATGCTTCACCGGTGAACTTCCGTTTCCGTCGGATTGCAGTGAGCGCGATGCCCTTTTGAAGAAAATTTCAACTGGTATGACTTTGTTTTTACTTTTATATTAAATCAC
Organism: Pelodera strongyloides; assembly: GCA_036852015.1. Classification (NCBI taxonomy): domain Eukaryota; kingdom Metazoa; phylum Nematoda; class Chromadorea; order Rhabditida; family Rhabditidae; genus Pelodera; species Pelodera strongyloides. The sequence goes on from JAANDG010000011.1 coordinate 440,342, forward strand.
CCAGATAGGAAGAGAAGAGGTTAGAGAGCACATTCATATGGGCAAAAGAGGGAAAGAAAGAGGTGAGAGTGAAAAGGAGAAATAATTTAGTTCCAATTCATCTCATTTTATACACATGAATAGTTTGTTCCGTGATGTATGTGTAATGTCGAGCAAGGCTTACTTGGAAAGCTTCATGGTGGTGAAACAGGTTGAAACTTAATTTGTATGAATATATTCAAATAGTACAAATTATGGACCAATAATAAATATAGGTTCACTTTGGTTGACCCATCCATTAATTTTTTTTCAGACACCATTGCTGTCAGAAGGCGAATAGAAAACGGAAGACCCGTTTATGAGCAGGTGAAAAAGGTTCAGAACTCCGAATTTCCAAGGTAGCTCCTTTCACGTTATTGCTAAAAAAGACATTATTAGCCCGTATTCTGGTAAGCCTCCCAATTGGGAATGACCTACCAGTGGGAGAAAAAGCTCTGAAAAAGCGCACAGCCACTGGTAGGCCTCTCCCATTTCCAATCTGGTAGACCTACCAGATTAGATCGGGAATGGCCTACCAAAATGCCTTTCCCAAAGTGGTGCGAGAATACGGGCTATTGTCTCCTTACAATCATAAAATGTAAAACATATGCTAAATAAATACGTGCAAGTATATGCTTTACTTAGCCATATATTATAATCTTATTTTTATACTTTTGTTTTATTATAACTGATGCACATATGATTGATATATCCCTTTTGGAGGAACCTAATCGTTAGTTTATCGCTTATGGCTAGCGGGAGGAGCGCAGGATTATTTAATAGGTTCAGGAGCAGACATTATTTTAGGTGGCTGACCGAATGTTTTTCCCAACTTATTATGATGGCATTCGACAAGCAAAAAGCTTCCTTTCAAACCCTATGCGAAATGGTCGAAGATCTTGCGTGTGCGTCTGTCACCAAGGTGCTACAATTTTTTGTTGGTTCAGCTGTTACAATGTCTGTTCTCAGCAGAGAGGTTGTATGCGAAAGCATTTATTTGCTTATCTTATAACTCATTGATGCATTGTTTCAGCACCAAACAACTTTCATTATTTCTTAGGTAGCAGCGCTGCATGCTTTTCGAGTTGTGGAGCACGCGGATTTGTCGTCAACGAAACATTTTAGGTGAGAATTATGCAATATGTTCCTGACCTTGAACTCAGTGCCTGAGTGAATTAACTGGAATTTTAAACAAATATATACCCTGTGATGTCGCTACTTCCCCCACCGGACAATACCTTCTTTGGATCTTTCGATTGCTTTCCTTATTAGCTAGACAAACGAGCGGAGCAACATTTCGCACAAATTCAACAAGCCAATTGCAGAGACGTCAAGCTTTCTTTAAACGACGTTCTTGCTTTGAAGAAAGAAACTGGCTACACCTGGATAGCCAAAAATGAGAGATATCATTCACCACCAGGGATAGACGTACAATGTTTGTTCCTTTACATTTTGCATTTAGTGCGACTTGCCTTTTTTGTTAATTTTATAACCAATCTCTTTCGTAATATCTGGAAAATCTTTCCTGTTTTCAGGTAAGGATCTGCCCTTCAAAGAATGTGTTGTCTACCCGGACTCTCATAGTATCAAACCCATAATGGACTTTCCAACTAATGGTTTGATTTCGATACTGTTTTAGTAGTGCCTAGTGATTTATTACGTTGTTCCCTGTCTGGTAATTTCTATTTCTGCTTCATGCGTGTATCACATGCATCACATTTCTTATGCATGTCGGGGCGGTTGGGCTTAAAGGGAAGAAAACATATTTGACTTGATGAAACCCTGGTTTTTTTTCGTCCGTGCAACAAACGCACATGTAAATGTAAGCACGTAATGCATAGAAACAAAAACAATGCAGCAGTTTGGTGCACAAACTTGTCCAAAACATGCCGTGGTTTTTATTTTTATTGTTGTTCTTCGTTTAACGTCCGCTGTTAACAAAGACTTCACTTTCGTTTATTTTCATTTCCTTATATTCGGGTTGACTTTTCAGTACGCCAAAGTGAGCGCTCGCGGTTGACATTCGAAGAATGTAGAAGCCATCTCCTATCGAGTTGGATCGCATTGAAGCAAGGCAACGAGCTGTTCCATTTTGTGGAACTAAATAAGATAATCCTGACCGAACAGGCTTTGCATGTGCGTGATAGTCGCTCAATCAGTAATACACTTTACTTTTAATTATATAAGCGCACTTTATAATACGCTACAAATTTCGTTCTTACGTTGCAACTATACCATGCTTCAAGGAAGTTAAAAGTCAGAGCGGATACGTTTGTGAGCGGTATTTCAAAACTCTTTCAGTTGCGCGCCGGGTGTGAAGAACTGTCGAAGCGGCTGGAACGTAAGCTGGTAGGTAATAATAATAATAATAATCTAGTAAACTTTATTTATGGACCCTCGACGTTAATATATGCATGACTTTTATTTATTTATTTAGTAAATAACACCACAGGGTGTGCATCACAATGAAATTATGAAAAGAAAGTAGTATATAACTCGTCGTGTTGTCGTTGATTAGTAAGCAGGTGATATGATAATAAAACAATGGAAATCAAGCGTAATGTATAGGTAATGGTGTCAGGCATTGTCTACATGTGGGAATAACTAGTTCATGGGGTTCTCTCTGTATTTTTTTTAATTAAGCTTTTTCACAATATCGCACATCTATTTTTCGTAAATTCGAATTACGGTCGTCGAAGTGTTCCATATATCTCGAATCATTCTAGAAGGACCTTACGGTTAAGCAGGATGAAAGCGCTGCTGTTTCCAAGAGAAAAATGATCGGAAAAGCACTGGGTAAGTCTTATTGATCGTCTTAATTAAAGGGACGCGGTCACCGTTTTGGCCCCTATACAAAGTATACAAAGAGACAATACGAAGAGACCCTATGTATACTTTGTGTTTTTATTATCTTCATACTTTATAACGCATAGTGTTGGGAAAATGTTTTGCAAGGAATGCAGCAACAGCGAGTAAAATGATGCCGAAAAATGTTGTCCTCGAACCAATACGCACCGTAACCCTAGTAATTGTCCAGCACATGGCCGTGCTGGTAATGACTCGACGAACGTTATGCCACTAATTAGTCGGTTGAATACCTCGCGGTTATTGTAGCATTTGGTTTTCTATGGCTAACTGTGGACCTTGGATCGGACGCAACTTTTTTAATCAATGAATTTCTTGCTGAAAACAGCGTTTTTCGTCGGATTTTTTCCCAACACTATGTTTTTCATACTGTGCAGTTAATAAAAACACAAAGATACATAAGGGTCAAAACAGTGACCGCGTCCCTTAAACAAACCTTCCACTTTATGTGTACTAGTGATTTGAGTGGAAACTGTTTTCCTAACCTAGCATTTGAGCGAGTCAGTGAGGGAAAACTGTGATCACTAGCTGACTAAATTGTTGTCCACTCCGACCCGACCAATTGTTGAATTAGAAGTGGTACGGCAACTAGTAGCGATGTTCTTGGGTCAACTTGGATAGTTGCTATTTGTTGGTAGGATTTCTGAACCTTCTTATGTAATTGAGCTACTTGTGTTAGTTTATTAGTTGCCGTCGTCTACTGAGCTCTATCGAATATCAGCTACTACAAACTCTGGGATCCTTGATTTGGAAACTTTTTCTACTGATTGTGTTTTTTATGGGGTGAACAATACATACCAAGAATAAAGTACGGAGCGATTTGAGTTGACCACACCCCTTATTCTTATTTTTAACAAGTGTGAAAAATTCCCTGAAAAATACGGTTCCAATATCACGCAAATTATTCAAGGTCCTCGTATTTGAAATTATCTCTCTACTTTCTCTAGCAAATACTGTATGTTTGGGGAAGTGAGACAAACATTAGATATCAAAACGAGTACTTGAGCTTAAGATTTGATATTAGAACCATATTTGACAAATTTTTCACACTTGTTAAAAATGAGGACAAACTAACAATCGCGAAGTGAGCCCCTAGGAATACTTTATCACGTTCTCAGGCAGTGTGTCCCGTGTTTTTATCATTCAGGCACCAGGCTACAAAGCCCAACGTCAATGTACCGTTAGTTCACTATTATGCATAATAGATGACTTTTTAGAGCAGATTCAACGGATTCTAAGACACGTTGATGAGCTGAATAAAGCGAAGAATATGACACTCACCGAAACTCCCTTTCCGGCTCCCGGTCAGAAATTAATGTCTCTTTTTTTTTTGCTTTGAAACACGACTTACCTGACAAATACAAACTACCCTACGGCCCCCTATCTTTCTTATGTTTAACTATAATGCAAACAATATTACATTCAGAGCAGCTGAATGAACTTGATTCCTTGCTCGGACGGAAAGAGAGCAATTACGACCATTGTTAGTTGAAGTTTTTTATTTTTTAGGGTCTTGAATGGTTGGTGAGGGAAAACACAGGTGAATAACACCGTTGTATTCATGCAAAAGCATATACCAAAATCATATACCAAAAATCATATGAAGTGATGGAGACCATCACTTCACAGCCCGAACTCATCAGAATACGCTGCACACCAAACGTATCAGCATAGGGGTATGGTACAATCGATTTTTAGGCGCTTTTATGATGGGAAAAGTTTGAAGAATTCCGGAAAAAACTTGGTTCAAGAGCTACCGTAGTAGAATCGTTGTAGGATATTAATTTTAACACAGCCGAATCCAAAAATGGATCGCCTGTTCGAAGTTGACCCGAAGGTTGGAGCTATATAGCGGAAAAACAACGCTTGTATGCAAATAACTGCGCAATTTTCCGTTCATATATTATACAGCAGCGTACAGCATATGGTAAGGCATAATATACCCGACATTTAAAATCCGGTCCTTATACTGCGAACACACCGACACTCTTGTGTTTTCAAGTCGATGAGCGATGGATGCAAACTCTGGGTGAGTGTATACAGCGGGTCGAAATTTTCCGCGGGCATATCGATGAGATGTACAGGAGGAAGGATGGTCTTCTCTATTTGATCAGGTGCGTTCGTGCGATGTAACTGTGGGCCTTGTTCGACTGGTCTAAATACACTTGCATAACTTAAAGCGAAATGCTAGCCCCTTTCCTATTCTAATTTTGTACGATCGTCCACGGCGATCGTACAAAATTGGCATATGATACATATGATTTGCTTATCATATGCAAAATTTTCCAAAGAGGCTAGCATTTTGCTATAACATTACATTTATTACGAACATAAAATGTCGCACAAGTTTTGTCAACGCAATACCACAATGAATAACTATGAAACGTGAAAATGCAAATCAGATTAAAATAAAAGTACCAAATGAAAATTGCAGACTTACAGGAATAGGCAAGGGTTACAGGATTTCCAGGAATAGGCGATTGTTACTATTAGTTCGGCTCTTGTCAGCGGAAACAAATGTTCGTCTTAGGACATTCCCCAGGTCGCAAACTGGAAAGACATAATTGTTTGTTTGTCTATGAATTAATTATTTATACTACAGTTTAAATTATTATACACTTTTAGATTGGCAATCAAGCTTGGTACCATGCTGGATTCAGTAAAGGAAAGGTGCATAAGCGGTCTTGTTCTCGAGGTAATATATTTCATTAATATTACCTTTGTTGTTGTTGTTGTTGTAACACAATAAGCCGCCACTGCGCGCTCTTTTAGTCACGGTTTTCGGCTTTCGGAGCAGGCGAACATCTACGCCTAAATTTCATCTTCAAGTTTCATATTCCACGGCTCAATTTCAGGATTTTCAATGAGCCCAAGGACCTTTCCATTGAAAAATGTGTACGCCGGGTATACCCACCAACGTTAAAGTAAACAGCAAAAAATACAGTACGCTCCCTACCTCCAGTCTTTCAAGTTGTTCTGTTGGTATTGTTCTGCCTTGCCATATGCCAACGATCAGGGCCACATACCTTGTCAAATAAACGGTTCGTACTCCCTCCGTTACATATACCCAGGGTTTTCCTGCTCAAGTGAGTCAATTTAAAGTGTCGCTTCGTTAAAACATTGCTTGGTGCGCATGTTTGTCGAACTGTAAAAATATTGTGAGGAATGTTACATAGGTGACTAGCCAAACTAGTAGAGAGCGGCTTTTAATATCACCCAAAATGCTAATTGTATGTTTAAGATATTATTCTCGCTTTACCATTATCTCTAACATTGATGTGATATGTCCTTGATCGTCAACATAAGTAACGTAGTCAGTGAAACCGCGCAATTAGTTATGTTAAGCCTTCTCTCAAACGGAAATATGTTCTTCTCTGAATTATGTACACTGTACAATTTCGGCCTTATTACTCTCTCCTTTGCCAGCTAACACACAGCCGACATTCTAGTCATCAGTGCTCTCATGTGTATATCTCAATAATTCCAGTGTAATCCACCTGCACTTCCTACTATGTCTGATCGTTTTGTCTACAGTATTACTTGCCATTATAGGTTGTGGAAGAGCATTGCACTTATTTGTTTTTAATTCAGCTTTATATGTCGTTCTAGTCATGTCCTGCTTTCTCGTATGATAACTTTCCTTGTTTGTATGTAATTTATTCCGGCCCTGGTGGTGTCGTAGTGACCAAATTTGGCATGAAAAACATTTACTTCCTTTTTATGCCCTGGTGCCAGCTCTGAACCTGAACCATATCCCGAAGAACTTTTATTTATCATGTCATTTGTTTTAGTTTATATAGTGCTCTTTTTCATTTGTTTCAATTTATTTACTTTTTATTTGTTAATGGATTATATTGACCAAACTTGTGCGATACATTTGTTGTGGTAATGAATGTTATGTTAACTCACCTCGCTCACCATACTCATACATCAACCATTCGAAGATGCTTGATTGATGACTGGCGGGAAAATATAGGTTTTGAACCCATACAAATACATGCATCAAACCCGTTCATAATTGAACAGTAAGGTTCTTGATTAGGTTCACAGGCAAAGCAATTGCACCGTTGACGAAATCATTATTCAAATACGCGTGAAGTCAACGAAGTGGATTGATTAACTATGGAATATACAATAGACTCGGTGGTACGAGCACAACAAAAAAAAACATAAAGAATTACAAAGAGTTAGCTCGCTACCTAGCTCCGAAAGCACATTAATTTGTTTGCTTCATTTCCTGTTTCTTGAACTGAAAAAACGATGTATGTGTTAAAAATTAAATTTACAGTGTTCTTCTGGAGCCATGGATGTGATTGAAACCACCAGTAAACAAATGTCAAAACAGAAAACATAGCAACCTTCAATCGTTCACAAACAAGACAACAAAATAATAGTGATTTATCAAAGGGTGACAAAGCGATTAAGTGTGGCGGATGTAGACCGGGTGCCCCAGAGAAAGGTGTTCAGTGGAATAAAGGGGGTGGGGCACCATTGCTCAGCAGCTGAAGATAAGCATTATAGGTTGCGGCTTAAATTCAGTGATAGACTAACTATTAAACCGACGGATTACACTTCTACCCAAGAGGTACTGGTCTGAGACAAAACAATACCGAAGTCAAAGTTACCTGATTCAATCTCCCATAACGTGGACGTGTTGTAAGGGGGAGTTACACCAGAGCTCATCTAGTGTTACAGAATAGAAGCACTCCATTCTCGGCGTAGAGCAACGATTACATCAAACCACCGTAGTTACATCATTTATTCACTCTTTTCCTTTTCTAATCTCACACTTTTAGTGTATTGATGTGCAGGTATTAAAACGGGCGGCTGTCTCCGGCCTCAGCTACGGTAACCCTAATGTGGTTTAGAGTTGCGCACAGAGTGCGGAACAAGATGGGTCCCGTTCAGTATGTTTTTAATTGGAATGCATGTTTTTCTTTGTCCTTGACATTTATTGTTTGTTTTGGTAAATGAAAAAAAATAAAGAACGTAATTCTGCAAATGTAAACATACAGCGGTCAAATAGATCAATACAAATCACAACTATTTCAGAATCACTTTATTAACCGCATACTCTTCGCGGATCCGGTTCTTCTCATAATAGAATTATTGATAAGATTTTGGTTCGGGCGAACGCGCCCTGCTGAAGCGGCACGACTACGCGGAGCGTCGAGCGTATTCCTCCTGAAATTGCACATAATACAATTCTGAAAGCATTCAGTGGACCATCACAAATGGCACCGCCAGCCAAGCTATTGTGCAGAAGGCGTCCATGGTTGGTGTGTTCGGTTTTCTAATGTCTTCACAAGTACAAATTTACGACACATGAATTTGTAAAGCGAAGATATCCCGCTTACGGTATACCTTTTTCCAGTTGGAGTGAAACTACGAGGTACGGTATTAGATGGAGGGATCCACGGAGGTATCCACAGTTCTTGTTCATCATTTTGAGAGTTGCGACTGTGCATTGCTAGTTCCATGGCTTGTTCTTCTTTCTGACCAATATATAAGTTTTTTTTTACTTTGCGGCGCTCGGACATTCAGAACCATGCTTTTTTATGAAAGCGATTTTCGAACATTTCTAATGCACGTAGAATTTTTTACAACATTTGTCGGTTTAGGCAACGTTCAAAAAAGTGGGCTTACAAGTTAAACAGAAAGTAAACCAGTTACCAGGCCTTGTTATCCACCTACATCCATCTGCACGTCACAGATGGATGTACATGGATAACAATCAGAAGGGAGCTCGTTCTCCGTTAGATATCACTTAGGTAGCGAATCGTTTTTTTGTTAGTCAAGTCAAGTTAGACCCCTACTTTTAGTTGTAACCAAGTCTCATATGCTTCGTCGGCCAATAATTGCTTGTATTCTGATTCCTCCGCTTCTTTTTCTCTCTTGGCGATTGCTCGTATTTCTGAGCGTTCACGTTTTATCTGCTCCACCTCTTCCTTAGCTGCCTTCCTAGAATAATTGCAAATAATGATAAATTATAGCGAATCAGAGACTGACATAAGATATTCACTAGCAGTTAAATAGTTCAATTCTTTTAAATGCAGTATATGTAATAAGTTCATCCTTCCGCTTACAAGGAATGGCACATCTAGGAATGGAGTAATAATGTAAGTTGTAACAATAAGATTGCAGCTAACCACGCTTCGAAAGCAGCTTCGGCTTCTTTCCTTTTCTGCATCTGTTCGTCAGTTTTCCTCTTTTTCCATTCAGCGTCTTTTTCCATCTTCTTGCGTGAAATCGCTGACTGGGACCGAGTTCGTTCTCGCTTCCAAGCATTGAACAACTAAATACACAGAACGTCGTAATTTGTTACAAAGATAAGCAAAGAGAGGTTAGCGGCAGTTAAGCGGCTCCGGCTCTCAGAGGTTTTACAATGATAGGCTGCTGGACGCCAAATGGGGTGTGGAACTTATTTTGCTACCCACAGGCTAGAGATGGTTTTCCAGTGTGGACGATATTATGTCACATGACACAACTATGTGTGCATGATACGATTGCAAATATTCGGCGATTAAATCGTATTTTAAAGCGAAATGCTAGCCCCTTTGGAAAATTTGCATATGATAAGCAAATCCTATGTATCCTATGCTAATTTTGTACGATCGTCCACGGCAATCGTACAAAATTAGCATAGGATACATAGGATTTGCTTATCATATGCAAATTTTCCAAAGGGGCTAGCATTTCGCTTTAAGCTTAGATTCGACAATTAACAAACATTTTCTGCCTCTCTCTTCTTCATTGCTTCCTCCTCCCTTTTCTTCTGCTCGTCCGCTTTTCGTTTCGCTCGTTCTTTGAGTTTTTTCTCGCGAAGCTGCTGAATTGAATTTCCGTTCAATATTCGCGATGTTTTCCAATGATTTTCTTCTGTCTTCAACTTTATTATTAGCTAATGTTATATTGAGCAACTGATCATCAAACTATTATGGGAACTTGAAACGTTTACGAGCTGTATAACCATTTCTTGAGGTAGGAAATACACAACAAAATAACTATTTAGTTAAAGATAATACGGTTTTACAGCTCACAAACAAAATGAAAACTGAGAGTAATATGGCTTTTCAGATCAGCCCTTTTCAAACAAGGGGCAAGAGAAGTTTGTAAGGTCTAGTTGGAATAAAATGTTTACCGACGATTCAGTGATACTTTCCTTGTTATAGAATTGTTTAATATAATCAAGCAACAATATTGCCTGCCTGCTCAAAATTGGCTTTCCACTTCTCAAACATTTTCTGTGCCTCTTTCCGTCTCTCCTTTTCCTCCTCCTTCTTCTTTTCCTCTCTTTCTCTTTCCTTTCTCTTCTTTTGATTTGCTTCTTCCAGTTTCTTCTCAAGCCAACGCTGGAATTTATGTAAAGTACTTGATTATTCTTGGTACAGTGCTTACAAAAATTTTCGAATAATATTGGTGTGTGACCCACTTGTAACGAAGCGAAAGGTCCGGCTCACAAATATCAATACGACGATTAACTTCATCACTAGCACATCACATGAGGAAATTTATCATCATAAACATTTTTCACGAACATTATCCGTTCGTGAACTGGTGGAGATTATGGAGAAGCCGTGGCATGAACTGATCAGTATGACATACCTGATGTGCAGGAGTAGACTTCAGCAGTGTGCTTTGGAAAGCTGGTTTGCCGGGAGGCCTAAGATAGGATATTACAGGCATAAAGGCATAAAGGAATAAATATGACATAAACGGTGCAGAGCAACATAATACATTGAGTTGTTGACAAGAAACGCTATGTAGTGTTTCTGTCTCACAAACGGATCTAACAAACTCACACGCTGAGAACTATATGATGTGAGTCGTGAGGAGATATACCTCGCAATATATAAGTCAATAATTATTACCTCACAAACGTATTTGTAGACGCCGGTGGAGGTTTGGTACTGGTTGAAGCTCCATCACTGCTTGATTCATGGCTTTCTTTTGTAACACTATTGAGGCGTCCCTTTTCATTCACCCCTTTCGTTGCATCATCGATTTCAAAGGTTCGCGAACTATCGCTTGTTCCAGGCCGTCCGTTTTTCGGCAGCTAAATTATTCTTTTGTTTTTGTTTTATGCTACTCTATGGATCGCCGGAATTCTTTATCTACGATCACGGTGTCTGCGATCTAGCCATAAACTTTGAGAAATGCGTCAACTGCTCTTGATATGGTGTCGCACTTATTTAGCGTGAACGAACTGGATGTAAATATTTAACTGAATGTAATTGGATGTAAATGGAACGGTTTTTTCCCCGATATTAATGTGCTGTTCATGTTTCTAATGTTTGTGCTCTTGGGTACCGTAGTACTTAAACACCGTACCAGGGTTCCATTCGTTGTGCCCTTAATTGTGTCTTTATTCTTTCCGTTTTTTGCAGCTTCTTCATTTTCCACGTCATGTTCGTCGACTTCCGGAACGGGAGTTGGTTGAGTTATTTTCGTGCCAAGAATGGACCTCCTCCGAGCGTCGCTTCTGTAATGGTAGATTCGCTGTTAACTCTATTGAGAAACTTTTACAATTAGGCGTCATGGATGACGTGCAGCACCAGCAAAGGTTATCTGCTCAACCGACCTAAGTTTTTTTAGATGATGATATTCTGCTTGGGCGCAGATCCTCGCCATATTAGATTTTAATATTCCGGCTGGACTATGGTAAACTCCGTGAATTCCAGGCCTGGCGCGATTTGCACGGTTTACGCTGACACAGAGAAGAAACCGAATTTTCGATTAAATGACAAACTTACATTCGATTCATAAAATCGTCGTCGGAGTTTTTCTGTTTCTCAGAAATGGAACCCTTTTCTGAGTCACCTGTGCTCGATCGACTTTCTTCAGCATAAGGACTGGTCTGAAATTATTGCATAGTACTATATAATAGTATATGAGTAGGTAAATAAGTGGATCTTATGTTTACGTAAGCAAAACGATGTTCATTTCCTCACCTTGAGCGAATAAAATTTTATCCAGTAAATTATTGTAACCTGGAAAATAAATTCTAAGTATGCAGATACAGAATGTTAAGAACTGAGAATATTACTTTTCGACTTTCCGGGGTTGCAGAGTCACGTCCATGACGCGTTTGTGGGCGACCACTAGAGCCGGATCGAGGTCGCTCTACAATTAGACCCATTTTAGAGTAGGATGACACGTGGTTAGTGAAAGACATGGTGTACTACTGCATAATTAGCACCGCTTTAAATAAACTCTAGTATATCAGTGAGCCGACAGCCGATGAGCATTTGTGATATTCAAGTAGTTTCCACAAATCCCAACCTTCTGCATTATTAATTCCCAGTAGCTCTTCCAGTGTGAAATTTAAACTTCTCGATTTAGACTCGCCCATACTGAAAGTAAGAAACGTTTTTTTTTCGAAACGTAAAAAAAGAAGTCTCAAAGAATTGCTTGATAAATGGTTATAATAAGGGATAAGCACTGTACATATACGTACAGTGTACAGTACAGGATGTACAGTGTAAGTGTATGTATGCGAAAACATGGCGGATTACTGCATAATTAATACGACTGCTATATAATGAAATTTTTTGTAAATATTCGATATTATAGTAAACCAACAAGCCAAGATGATTTCCATCTGACAGAATCAATCGTAATCATGAAAATAGTGTTGATAATGCCGGAGGTCTAATAAAGGAATAGAAATAGAATATTAATTTGAAAGATAAACTTCAAACGTTCACCTCTCTCTTTCTGTGCTAACTTGTGCGTTATCCGTGTCCGTGTCCTGTCGTTCGACCCACGTGCGGAATATTTTGAATGCAAATATTTTGCCTGACCCGCAGAGGATCAAGACATCAATTACAATACAGAACACAATATACAAATAGGGTGGATACGATCAATAGTTTGGTTATGAATAAGTATATCGGCTCTTAGGTGTGCGTTATTTGAAATCACGTTATAAGTTAATGGTTTAGTACCAAAAGCCAGGTGCGCGCCTTTTTAATTATTAATTGCTAAAAACCATTAAGAAAATGTCCCATTCAGATAGTATTATTAGTTGATATAATAATATTTTTTTTTAGAGTTGTGTATCTATGAATAGGACGTGTAGTGTCAGATAACAAACAGAGTGTGTTATGAATATAACTTCAAGCAGAAATACTGAATGTGCGGAATAACTATTGAATGTACTAATTAGTAGTAGTGTAATTATTGTGGTTGGTAACGAAGGAACGCTCAAAACGTGAAATTGCAAAGTGCACGCGTTTCGCAACGTTACCATGGAGATAGCAGGGACAGAATTTGCATTCCAATATAAACAAACGACCAGTACACTGCCATACTTCATTGGGTTATAATATAGCATATGCAACTAGTAAGCGAGATGCACAACATTGAAAGAAAACTATGGGTTTGCGGTATTTTATTTAGAGAGCGGAGTATCGAGTATGCACAGCTAAAAAGAAAACAAATAGTGAATAAAATACACTGTGGTTTACATATAGCGCACGTTAGAAAATAAAAAGTATACACAAGTATGGTGTAGAGCGTGGGGAGTGGAGAAAATTGTAAATGTACGGTTATTATTTTTTACTATGCTTGAAATGTAGATAATGAAAAGAGTCAATGCTGCAGTGAAAATGATTTCCGACTACGGTGGCTGTAGCTGGTAGAATGGTTTGTCGCGAAATAAATCTGCGAGTTTTGCCGCAATCGAAAGCGGGTTTTCACGATCATTTTTCTGAAAAATAAAAAAAACTTCTGCCCATGGGCCCGACCCTCTAATTCTAAAAAGATAAATTAAATATGATGACGACAAAATTCTAAAAATAAAAAAAGAACCAAACATTTACAAGTTCCCCTCACATGGACATGTTGACGGATTTTATATGGCTTCATTTTATTCCAATTCACAGTGTCATCCTCTGCAATTATCAGAAAGTTAGAGATGAAAATACTGTGTTAATTGAATAGACTTCGGCGAAAAAGATAATAGAGATGAGCTAGCACCATAGAAACAGATGGCCTCATATTTCTCAATAGAATTGCATGGCGACGAGATAATTGGATTCTTTTACTTATCCATTATTATTATTTCGACTATTATCACAATTATTTTTTGTTGTACTCTAAAGCACTGACCATTGAGATGTGTTGTTTGGTTATATGGAGCAACTATTTAGGGAGACTGATACATAAAGAAACTTTGCTTTCTGATATGCACAGCTATTCAATGCGGTATTGCCGTGACAAAATGTGTGCGACATTTTATGTTTGTACTAGACATTTTATGTTCGTATTAAATGTTATGTGTTATATTATATTTATTAATGTACACTGTGGTTTTCCTGCGCATTTACATCAATAAAATCACTTCAGAAATCAAATTGTGTATTGTAAGGCAAAAGCAACGTAGGTATACCTGCGCACCCAGATAGATGAGCCAATTTGCTTCGTGCCGGTTAGGGACGTTAGGGTTAGGGGGTTAGACCTTATGCATCTTATTGTAAGAGAAGGTTGCTGGTAAGTATATCTGCTTATCATTTTCTTACTCTTACTTTACTCACTTACTCCCTAAAATCATTCTGCTTACTCATCATATTGTTATTACCTGGGGTATTTTATCAGGCACATAACATGTACAGATCATCCGCAGATAAGTTTCGTTTATTTTTTTTACAATCTCAGGAGAAATTTCGTGCAATCCTTTGTTTTTCTCACTAATCACAACGACAGGCTATCCGTTATTCTTACAAAAAAATTCATGACTAATTAATTGTATCATACTTGGCAAAAAAAAGTGGCGTATGGCGTGGTTCGAAGCAATTTTCCAGCGATTACGTGTTGATCCTCGAGCTCGCTTAGTGCAAGGTCTTTACATTTTTGCAGAGTTCATCTAATTATATGTCTAGTTTCTAAACGATTTTTTGTAAAGCAAATGCTCCACTACTGACGTTTATTAGAAACCTTTAGGTCCAAAGTACGGTTTTTGACCGTACTGACATCAGTAATGCTGGATATGCCTAGTACTAACACTTAGCACATATTAGGCACAAAATAGTACAGTTCTGTAACTCCTGCTCCTGCCACGTAATTTTGCACATAGGTTCTTAAAAATTGATTTTGTCTATTTGACCTGACGGATTAAACAAATGCTTTTGTGACGTCATGCCTTTTTCTGCATTAGTCGTGAACTTTGGGATAGGCTTACGCTTAAGTCCAGACTTCGGCTTATTCTTTAATTTTTCTAGAATATTCTTCATATTCGCGGGCAGCGTATTCGCCTTCTATCTCGGCCACGTCGTGATTCCCCGCATAGAATACTCAGTAAACTCAGGTAGTTGATTACATCATTCAATCGATAAATCAATAACTCAAAAATAACTTACTTATTGACTAACAAACTTGTGGCGTACGTGGATAACAAGTCACACAACAGCGAGAAAGCATTCCGGTGCAATAGGCAACATGTTTCTTGAGATTCTTTAGTCTAGTAGTTCTATTTGACGGTGTATGCTAACCAGGCGAAGCTACCGTCTGCTCGTACATTCGCCTGCCATTGAATTTTTCTAGAAGTAACTGTGAAAGTTGCCTTCAGGAACCAACCTGCCCGACTCGACAAGATTTACCGCGCAAAGCAACTTCAATCGGTGCCCGAAGAGAGGGCGGATTCTTCTAATGAACGACCCGCGGAAACGGAAACCACACCGGTAAACTTTTGTCTACTACTTACCTTTTTAGACTGGCCATTGATATCATTATCAAAATAGCATCATTATCAAAATAGCAAGCGACGGCTTTGATGATGCAACGGCAACCTGTGCATCCGCGTCGACAAGCATATGATCAGTTCCACATAAAAATACGCACTACTAAAGCTATATAACGGCGTATTTGAACAACGGCATATTATATGCTGTATTTCCAAATGATTCAACGTAACCTAAGCAATCGCGCAGTATTGGGCACTTATTTGCATACACTGCCTGGGAGCATGGCAATACAGCGTCCAATATACCCTTCAAACGGGGCCATTCTACCGCTTTAAGCCAGAAAAGGAGAGTAACAAGTAAAGCAAAAAGATAAAGCTAGCAGGGTCATGCATTTCGGACACAAATCTCACTCAAGAGCAGTTCTCTGCTGACGTCGGGTATAATATTATATTTAAACCAGTCGGCTCACGCCGCCTGAGGCGACTTACAAGGCAATATGTTTGGTTTAGCATTGGCATACTTATATACAAAGTTTCAGACGTAAGAAATTCACAAAAAAAGTAAGAAATAAGAAATTCACATAATAGGAAACAATTGCATATGCATACTTCGATATTGAGCTGCGACACTCTTTTTATACCCGAACACGAAAATTTGCATTTCCGTAACGCACATCGGCATGCAAATTACGCTACAGTTACTCTTTTATACAATAAGATTTAAATTTTTATTTCAGCCCAGACGTCTGAATCAACCTCCGGATCTCGTCCTAGGCACCAATGAGCAAAATGAGGATCCAGGGAAAGGACGACGACGGCGATTGGCAGATCAGGTGAATTAAAATAATAAAAAATATAGAGTAAACCTCGTTGTTTCTATCTACCGTGTCTTTTACCATACAAACCTCTGCGCCATCGCCGCGCCAAAAATCTCGGACGACCTCTAGCAACTACAGAGGGAGTTAAAAATTTTTAAGTATTCTTCCACTAACAATTAGCATAACCAATTACTACTGGAAAATAAGGCATCCATCTATTTCTTCCTTTTTAGTTGAGGAAGAAGTCGAAGCCTCCAGATATCTTGATACCAGCGTCTACAAACAGAACGAGGAGACCTAGTACTGCACAGGGCACCCCTACTGAGGATAAGGAACCAAGGTGGAAAATGGTGAGCATAGTTATAGATTCCACTATAGAGTTTTATGTTCATACCTTCATTGGTACTTAAATGTCCTAATAATTGAAGGTAATTGATTAGTAAACATAGAAATAGATAAATATTTTTAAATTGTCTGGTTGGCAGAAAGGCAGAACACTAAAGTTGAAGTATTGAAGCAGACTTTCAAACATGAAACAACAAGAGCACACAATCATGGCAAGTTCCACAATTACCCTGTAAATTGTGAATTGAATAATTAACTGCTTCAATTACTCTTTTATTTTTACTTTTTCGTTCTACTAATTGATGAGCAATTTTGCGCTACATCAGCTCCCTTGTGGCTTCTATGAATGCAATGCATTGATTTCCTCAACATTTTAGTCTAACAGCCTAGAACGCGGGGACACCCCATTTACCTTTACATGATTCTTCGCTTACCTAATTGTCGAAGCACTTTTAGTATAAATTACCTTTTATTTTCCTTTACATTTACGGTCCCTAGGGTCTAGGGGTGAAGTTGCTGTGAGAACTCAATCATGGTTAGTTGTAGACGGAATTGAGCTTCTTGTGCAATCAACCAAACACTGTGTTTATCAATTTCTTGCCGTGACCAACACTATTAATTCAGAGCTCGTCTTGTTTTAGCAGAACTTGTAATACACTGTCTACATTGTACTGGGTAAACATAATAACGTAGCTTTCTTTACCATATTGCCTTTATTTAGAAACGCCAGTACTCTTCAATGCTTCGTGCGGCTGAAATTCTTTCCGCTGTTTGTGCAGGAGAGTTGCAGACACTAGAGAGATTGCTGGAGAGGACTGATTTGAAGGTATTCTTCTTTAAGATTATTTCAAATAAAAGGTTATTCTCAAGACTGTATGTCCTTAGGTCATACTGTATAGCAATTGACACGTAGTCGTAGTCTTGAAACGCTGGACAAGTCCACTCTGTTTGGTAAGCAACTTTGTTCTATTCTGTGCCGGAAAGGAACAGCCGGCACCCGATCCAGGCACACTATGCATGGGAATCTGAAAGTCCTTGGCCCAGCATAAGTTTGACTAACCAAATGTCATACCGCATTAAACTTCAGAAGTCGTTTTGGTTGCAAGCCTGCCATCCACTAACCGGAGCCTCGCTCGTCCATTTGGCTGTGATTCATGAACGATATGAAATACTAAGGCTGCTACTCAAACAACCCGGAATGCCGTTGTGGTTCAGAGATTATGTGAGTCCGCCTTCAGTTTTTTTAAGATAAAGCAGCGTAACATCCGGTTCTTGAAACGGATTTTGGATGGCTGCATTCCCAAGCGTCTGTGCAGATTAGAATAAAAAAAAATCGAGCTCTATTCGAGTTCACTTAACATGAATGCATCGGACAGTCATCCAAAGAGCAGCCGTTATACCTTTAAATATTTCATGTACAATCCTACTCGGTTTAACATATACTTAGAAATTATCTTTTTTTTTGTCAGATTATCTTGCAAACATTAATAGAATAGAACCCCTGAATCTACATTTCTTGGCTGCGTTCTTGCCATTTATCCCTTTATTCCTATAGGTATCGCAACTACATTAAATAATTTGTGCATTAGGAGAGCAAATTCAAATTTCCTGTTCACGTTAAGGTGAAAATTGCGTGCATTATCTGCATCAATAACTTCAAACATTCAAAGTATTTGCTCATTATTATAGAATACTTTTTGAACGCCCAACTAGTTCGAATCCCTTTGCACCATTTTCCTTTTTACACGACATAAAAGTATCGTGTTTAGCCCAGCCCAACAACGTAGGTTTTCATGGTATAGTTCAGGTTCAGAATATATATTCCAAAATAAAAAATTTTTATGGTCAGCTTGGGTCTAGTTTACTTATTTATCAGCGTTTATTAACTTCTAGCAGTTTAACTATGACATTTGTTATTGATTTTTGGTGTTTAACTTATTTTTTGTTATTGATTTTTTTGTATCTGACTTTTTTTTTATTGTTTTTTTTTTGTGTTTAACTTTTCTATAACATTTCAGGACGGTAGGACAGCTCTCCACTACGCTGCCTGTTTATCTAGTATCCAGAACGACTCCACTGTTTATTACGATCTAATTGAGGTGAAAATTCACCTTCGTAATTGCGATATGATGTGTCCTCGCGAGGGCATACACTAGGATATGACACATCATATTCAGTACACGTTCACAAGTTCACAAGTTCACAACACTATACTCTCACTCTCTTTCCCTCTCTCTCTTTCTCTCTCCCTCTTTCTCTCTTTCTCTTTCCCTCTTTCTCTCTTTCTCTCTCCCTCTTTCTCTCTTTCTCTCTCCCTCTTTCTCTCTTTCTCGGTATCTAAAACGGATTCCTGTAGTTAATAACTACAGTAGGCACCTGCCTGCCGACTCTCAAGGTAATAGAAGCAAACATAAGGCCAAATTATTTTCTGTATTCAAATTACCGTTGACCATTGACGTGAAGTCAAGCATTATCAAACAAGGTGAATAATAATAATTGCCCAGATTCCAGGCTGGCGCCGCTGACACCACCATTGACTTCGAAGGATTCAATCCACAAGATATCAAACACGATCCACTATTGATAGATATGCAAGCAGTGAAAATGGGCAATCGATGTGAGTTTATATGCAAATTATGTGTCATAATGTGCCCTTCCGGCACAGAAGGTCATAGATTATTACAGTACTATAATAAGATCTCCACGTAACAAGTTTCTTTTATTATTATATGCCAGTCATATTAGGCTCACGCTTAGGCTGACTAAACTAAGCCGAACTCCCTGAGATGAAACTGTGTAACGTTTAGATCCAGTCACATTGAACAGCGAGACGGGAAGGTTATTTGCCGCCGTTGACGAGGAAGCTTTGGAAAATATGGCGAGACTTTTATTATTCTGCCTCATACATAGACATACATATACATAGTATGCAGTGTAGTTTATAGCCGTACTGTACACATACTCGTACTGTATTGTACTGTACTTAAACCGAACTACCGGCCGGTCTTTGAAACGCAGAGTGGACATATGAATTCGTACGTATTTATTCTAATTTACTCGAATTTAACTCGATTTTTTATTATAATTTGTGGTCATTGTACAAGTTTATAAGAATACTGGTGTACTCAATGTGTTTCAAAAACAGGCCGCTATTTCGCTTTAAAAAATCCATTAATTCTTTCCAGGTATTAAATGGTACATACGATGTGAACTCTGAGACTGAAATTCTTCCGGAACATGCGACTTTACATCACCGATTAGTCGAATTACAGGTGGGTGCCTTTGAAACATTTAAAACAAATTACTGCACGACTACTGCACGATTATTAAACTGATTTTATCAATTTGCATACGTCATACGGGAATGTACATGCCCCAAACGCGTTGCAAAAATCTGGCCTTTCGTTAGTTCGGTTGAAACTCATAAGATTTTTGGACGAATAGTAAAATCGGTACCTAGTGTCCCTAGTGACATTCTACTACATACTTTACAATAAACGGGACATCTTAGATAAAATGGGAAAGGATAAATAATATAAATTATCACTTTTCGCTCTAGTCTCGAATGGACGGAATATGGGCCGCAATCGAAGAAGGCGACACGAGGATACTGAAACATTTGGTTAGTTATTTAATTCGAGTATAATTATCTACTCAAAACTTCAACTAACATGTTATGACTGAATGTTAGACTGATGAATAAATGTACCACTTTAATGGGTACGCGTGCGTTTCCGCGACACTCCACTCGTAGCCAACCCAGTTTCCGTGTGTGTATAGGAAGAAATTTGTCCAACATGGTTTCGTAAACCACGTGCCATACCGCTTTAATAATGTCATTGTAGGTTTGTGACAAGCGAATGGGATTGTGTCGTGATTCTTACGGACGTACTCCTCTTCACCGAGCATATCGAACTGGACGGATTGACATCGTCGACTACCTATTGTACATTTGCCCAGAAGCAGCAAATGCCAAAGATAAGGTGAGTGGCAAGGCTGTAAGGAATGGGGAAATTGCATTTAGTATTATCATACCTTCAAGACAGGGAACCTTCATAATGGTATCGTGGTTAGCTTCCCAAGTAAGGGTGATGTGTTCGATTCTGGTCTTAGGCACTTTCTCACGCCTAACCTAAAAGGTTAAAAAAAGTTAAAGTTAGACCCGTCTTCGCAAGAGATCTGAACTCCACGCGTGCCCCGTGCCTGAAATACACGGTCCGGCCTGCTCTGGGTTTTTGGTTTCAGTTAGTTAGCTACAAAAATTCACAGCTCGATAACTCTGGCGAAGACAAGTCGGTTTACTGAAACGTATTGGTCACTGGATTCCATACCAGCTTGCTATGTGTGAGGTTGATAAAATATATGTGTCATGGGTCAGGCGCACGAACAAAACCAGTATTCTAAAAGGTAGTATGCAAGTCTGGCAGTATATTATACCAGCCGTTCGAAGTTCGAACCCTACGGGCTCTTCGAACTTCGAACCCTACGGGCTCTTCTCCGACTGGAGGAATAGGCCTTCGGCCGATTGTTACACACTGTTCAAAAAAACTTTCATTTACGTTTATGTGGAAACGTATAATTTGGTTCTGGACTTCAGCTTTTTTGCAAATCATGCAAATTTGCTATTGCATTCTCTTCTATCTCCTATAAGATCTTCGCCCCATAAGCTAGCATAGCCCAACAGATAGAGCGTTGGACTGTGAATCGAGAGATTGTGTGCCGCTGTGGTTTCGAATCCCGCCAGCGGCATAGATTTTGTGTGTTCTCTTTCGATTGTGAATATAAAATTTTCTTTATGAAAAGATTTCGTTTCGTTCACACAAACAAAAAAGTAAACTCTTCTCCTTTATATAATAAGATTGGTCTTCTCGTGAGCTTGACAGCTTTGAATTTGAATGTCAAGATGCAATCTCGCCTCACTTCAACGACATGAATTCTCTATAAGAATTCGCCGTCTTTTCCCCTTGGTGTATTTATGTAAATAATAAATCAATTGAAAGGGCATGTTAATTAGCAAAGGATTCTGATTCATTATAAGGCCCTTTGTTTGTTAAATATGTCCGTTTTCTCAGGGGATCTCACAGACGTCATTGCTATTGTTCAGCACCGCGAATAGAATAAGAACACTAATTAGCGTTAATATTCCAATTAAATTTTAAAATACTAAAACATTGATTTTATGTGTCAAAATGCTTCAGCGACTTCGCTCACCACATCTGGCATTTCTTGAATGCACTTTTTAACCAAAAAGTAGATCTTTCTCATTTTTTTCCGTAACAGTATCCTCTCCAGTACACTTTCTTTATTTGTTGTCCACGTCGAGCCATACTCGTCGAGTTGCGTCGAGTTTTAAAGCGACATCGCACGTGTTTTGTGAAACATATGCTGGACATCTACTTTGCCAGTCCGTACAGGAAGGTTACAAAACGGCACAAATATCCATGATATTGCCCAGCACTCTTTTCAAAACCGCTTGCAATACCGCTCTAAATTTCATCCACGGTATATAGTGACGAATTATTCATTGAAGGCTTGGGTATGACCTCACGGGCGACGTCGCCCATGATTTCTGCTCTCAGCTTAGGATTGCCTAATCACATAGAATCCGGAGAACCCAATTCATGCAATGGGAAATTCGTCACGGTGGAATCGCAAACATCAGCTAGGGAGGAATTTGTCAGCTTTGATAAGGTGTCTGATCATAAAGATAATGATAAAGTGCACCCAATCGAATTCGCTGTAGTGATGCATATGTGCTATAGGTTGGAGCCCAAAGCAATGTCAGTTGGGTAGTACTTTTACAAGCAAAGCAATACAGAATTATTTCGTAGGACACTTCTTATTAGTAGGAGTCAAGGACCTACATCTTACACTTAGAATATCAGACGCGCAAAAAAAGTTAGTTTTCTGAAAGGTTTAGCGTCATTGGTCATAACATTTTACGGTTTACTAATGTGTCCGCTTAACAAGCGCATATTGAGTAAGTTTTGGCATAATGCTTTTTGTGATCCCCCTGACCAAGAAACTTTAGGAAGGCCGAGTTCCCGTCGAATATTCCCTAATCAGTGATAGCGATGAAGGAAGCGGATCGATATCCACTCTGACGAGAAGGAGACGACGATCCACAAATGCGGTAAGCTTACTGTAGTTTATGGGTCTTTAATTATGTCATTATGTTATGCTATACTCCCCACCGTATTTGATGATGTAGAAATGTAGACTGTAGTCCCACTATCTAGTGCAATCAATTATGTTGGCCTACTATTTACATATGTAATTACGTCAGTTCTTGTTTTATACATCGGGATTTCTTTTCGCGATTGTTTTCGTGTTTTACATATGGTGACGAATTTAAAAATATTTTTTATGTGTACGTGTATTTACCATTTTCTAAGATGATGATGATTTAAATAAGTAGAAAATACATCCTATTCCTACGTATTTGGATATATCCTGGACCTGGACGTGCGTGTGTGAGGATTAGTTGATTTCTTCTTATGGTTAGACATACTTCGACTTAGACTTACACCTCCTGACTATTGATTTTCGCGCAGCTTAATACCCCCACCTCAAATAGGATTACGAAACATAATATAGCGCATCAGTCTATCAGCCCACCTTGACTCATTCGCTCTCTTATTGATTAACTATAATCCTATCATTATAAGTTGTTTTTCAATCTAAGTTATACATTTTTTACTTAGGCTTAGGCGGGATTTTGAGAAAAACCGAATGTCGTGTTTTGCTCGAATGTATACTTCTAAACTGGTAAAAGCCACAAGCAATATTGAATAGTAATTATTCACTTTGAACAATTATTTCCGCGCAAAGGCCTTGGACGCTAATTGCAAGTGCATGTGCATATTGTAATGGAATATACTTCCGCCATCGTTCCTATATTTTTATTTTTATTTTGTGGCTTAGTTCCTTGTTTTGCCGAGGGATTTAGTGCTTTCTATGTTTCTAGGGTTTATGTTTTGTACTTTGGTGATGTTATGCTAATTTTTGTCGTTTGAATAGAAAACAAACGTCGGCCATTATGGCAGCAACCAGTAATTGTATATCAGGGGTTTTGAGTTACGCATTGCGCATTTAGCTTGCACATCTGCTTATAGGCGGGGTGTGCCGGCAGAAATGCCGCACAGACAAGCACACGCTCTCGTTACAGTGTTTTATTGTATTCAAAACGTGTCGAGAATTTAGAATGACGATGTATCCCAGAAAAATGGCCAATTGAAAATTACTCTGCTAATTATGAAGGATGATATGAATATTTCAGTTGCGTCGGTCAATGCCATCAATGTTGGGAGACTTAGATCCAGAAATTGCGCAAACTATTCTGAACATCGATCTGAATGATAAAACACAGTTCGCTGTTCTTGAACAGTTGCAAATTGAGGTAATTGCGTAATGGCTTTTCATAATTATCTTAGGTTCTTAGGTTTGTCTTAGGACACGTCTGATATGACGGCCTTTGTCTTAGTCTGAATCGTAGGCTTGTCCAAAATAGTGTTCTTCCACACTGTGATTGTTAAAGAATTCCTGTAAAGAATAGGTGCCTTGGTTCCAAAGCTAGATACATTTTAACCTCTCACTTCTCACTAACCTTCCCCATGCATAAAGCGGTGTGCTACGCGGTTTGTGAAGCGCAACCTCATTGACATTTTATTAAATGAAGCATATGGTATTGCTTTTCAGGGTAAGATCGATCAAATTTGGAAGACCGTCAAGAAATATGTGAGCAATGAAAAACTTGTGCGCTTTGTCAACGATTTCCGCAATCAACAAGTTTGTTTATTTCTGTGGCGTACGTGCAATTATCTAAATATATCCAGGCAATTATATGTCCATATCTAACAATAATTGACTATGTGAGCTGCCGGCAAAATGAGCTGGACATTTTCAGCGTTATTTGTTTTCACGTGAGCCTGACTCTTTGTGTTTATTGTGTTATTTATTATAGATGCGCTTGAGCTCCGCAATCGAATCAATTGAACATAATGATGATAAGAAACTTCGTCATCTTGTTGATGAGGACATTATGGCAGCCAGGGATTCAAGGGGTGAGCTAATTAGCTAATTAGCAATAATGAGCTCTGAGCTATTGACATGTTTGTAACCTAATTAGCAATTGTTATATCCTGGAAGCTGGAACATTACTCCTGTCGGATATAATAAGTAATTATGCTAATTATGCATCTTAAATTTAAATTACAGTAATCTTGAAGTGAAGCAATTAGAAAATTTAGCAATTAGCAGGTTCTAAATTCAGTAATATCTAGCCAGAATAAAAGCGCCGGCCATAGTAAATACCGTATCATACCATATTTGTTCAGGAATGCGTCTTTTGCATATTGCCGTCTTACGCGAGCGCCACGAAGCAGTGGAATATATGGCGTCTGAATTTCCATCCGCCTTGGACCTACTGGACAGTGTCAGTATTGTTTTCTTTTCATCGCCATTTTATGAGCCTTGACAGGGCATAATATTTAAAGGAGGAGGCTCACGAGAATGAAATACTCATATAGTTTCATTTTATCGAAGGATGATGGGTTGATCTTCCAGAAAACAAGCATTATGAGGTTCAGCGCTTTAGTTTGGAGGAAGTAATTAATCTAAAAAACTCGGAGTCAAATAAAATAATCTAACGTATGTATGGAAGGTAGATTTCAAAGCAAAACGTGCAAATTTACAAGTCATTTTGCAAGCCAGCACAAAATTTGCTTGCCCACTATGTATGGAAATCATAAACAAACTCGTAGAGTCTGCACGATGACTACACAACTTTGCCCGAAGTATTTATTATACACAAAAGGACAACGGACAATACACATAGGACAACGACAGGGTTTGAGTGCATGATCCAAGGAGCATTCAGGGCCGCCAGGCTCTCTGCTGAATCTCTTTCGATGCCGGGGGAATCCATCCACTCTGCGACACTGGCGAACACCACCACTTACGTCCACGATGTCCAACGACCACTACGGATCGAAGGGGAAATAGTAGTTTTGGACGGTTCTACAAAACCGTGATCAGACTTAACGGCTCTGTCAGACCGTGGGCAGTTTAGGGATAACGCTGCCAACCTTAGGGTATTAACCGGTACCGAGCCGTGATGGAACGCCATAGAGTTCAGCCCGAAGGCCTCTCCCCAAGTGTAGCCACAACTCTCTGCTGTAACCTAGAGTTTATATCTATTAGAAACACATGCTAATTAGCTAATTAGTGAATCAATTGATCATCTATCTTCAACTATAGACATGCATATAATTCAGCCGATACGTTACAGTTGCAACGATTGTCGCAACCAATCAACTATTTACTACGATCCAACATTTTGATAGAATTCATAGTTTTATATTTATTTACTCCTTCCAATTAAAAGCTTTTGCCTTGCAAAGCATGTCTTTCGGAATTTAATACCATCATCTTTCCATACAAGGAAACTATTTGAGCACTTCATTCTCGTGAGCCTCCTCCTTTAAAGACACATCAACTAGACCCAGCATTCCTATGCGTATGCAAATGAACATTAATTAGAATAAAAAATCATGCTAAATTCGAGCAAATTAGCATAAACACGTAAGAATTTAGTTGTCCACGATACGTTTCAAAAATCGGCCGGTATTTTTAAATTGTTGTGCTATGCGTTCGCCGTGTACTGCCCTAGTTTCCATTGTGCGTCTTTGCTAGGTGCGGGGATTTGATTTGCGCCGAGACACATGCTGGTTCAATTTTTTATATTCTGACAATTGGCATATGTTGATCATTGATCGTTTCGTGTAAGACCTGCATCGTTGAGTGGACTGTTCTTATTCGAAATCGACGTTATATATGTTTGGGGTGCAACGTATCTGCAGGAGTAAAATTGTTAGGTCAAGTTTTCAATTGGGCGCATGCTCTGGTCCTCAAGCGCGCAGCGCGGGCATGCGAATCCACGTCCGCGGGAAAATTGCAAATTTGCATTGAAAAACTAGACTTTCTTTTCTGCGTCTCCACATGTCTCATGACAAAAGCCACCTTTTTCGCGCGGCCTGCGCGCCGGCGGAACTAATACAAGTTCCACGATGCCAGCCGAATGTGCACACATCAACCAACATTAAACATGTTTATTTTGTGGGCACTTTTTGCTTGCAAGTGATGTCGCTTTTTGCTAGGCGCTGACCGAAGTAAGCCTCCATGCAATTTGTGACAAAGGTCTAGCAACATGCAATAATGGGATTGCCAAAAGCTTCTTGAAATAGACATTGACTCAGAAAACCCTAGAGGATCGAGGGAACGGGACTCACTCTCAGCGTTTAGTTCCCTGCCGAAAGTCTAACCCTAACCTTACCTTTTTACCTGAGGCGATATTCACCTCCGATTCCCTCGGGGAAATAGTCCCTGGCGACAGAAAATAGCATTCTAATCTGAGACACGCAGAGAAAAGGCGGGGAATTCCCCATGGGGAACTGAGTGGTAAATATCGCCTCTGGACAAGCGAACGTGTACATATTGACTGTGTATTTACCTAATAAATTATGTGATTAACAGATTACAGGCTGGTCGTACTGCTCTTCACTACGCGGCCGTACAACCCAATGCAATCTACGACACGTTGATAGACTTCGGAGCAAGTACTTCGATAAATGATATGGTTTGTTTTTGTTTAATGGAAAGAAAGCAGTGGATTATCGCAGGTAGGGAGAAATATCATGACGCTCCGAAGCTGTGCAATATGAGGGATAATGCAATGGAACCTCAACGGAAAACAACGGCTGAAAATGAAAACTCCTTGCCTTTTCGATGTATTAAAGCGGAATATCGGCCGTTTTTGGAACACATTCAGTACACCATACGATCAATTAGTCTTGATTGTGCTTCAAAGCGGAATATCGGCCGGTTTTTGAAACATTTAGTTCAAAAGCATTCTTACACAGCTTATGCAAATGAATATAAATTAGAACAAAAAATCGAGCAAGGTTCGAGCGAATTAGCATAACTAGGTAAGAATTCAATCCACGATGCGTTTCAAAACGCGGTCAGTATTTCGCTTTGATGCTAGAATTTATCTTGTAATTTTATTACGTAATGTTTAATTCTTAAACCGCAAGCAAGTGAAGATGCTGGCTTTTTATCTGTGATAACATGACTATAACAAAGCCGGAGGATTATTATTATCCATTCTTTAGACGGTCCAAGTGATCCTACACTAATGGTCCCAGTTCACAGTTCTGTCATGCGTTTTCAAGAGTCCCTTGCATTAATTTGTATTTATTTTCAAAGTGATGTGAAACGTGGTGTTCCTTTCTGTGCCACCACCACATTATTTTCGACAATCCTGGTGTTTTATCGCTTTAACGCAGTAAGGTTTCAGGAAGGTTTCACGCCTGAGCAGTACCGTGCTTCCCCGGACCGCCTTGTCCGACCTCTATCTGCTTCGTCTTCTGTTATTATCCATACAATGTCCATGGACGACGATCTGGTAGACCCAGGTTAGTCTTGAAACATTTATATTCTCAAAGCAAATTAAATACTACTAACGTACTAACCGAGAGAAACTGGCGAGAACCTGGCGAAGACTGGGCGAGGGCGCGGCGAGAGTCGGTGCACCTAACTTTTCCGAAGCGCTTTATTGACGTTTCTCGCCCACGGTTCCGATTCCCCACACGTGCTCGAGCGATCGTCTTCCCTAGAAACATTGTCAATTCTCACCAGGCACTGGTCCTGCTGACTTTGCAGCTTTTTGAAACGTATCGTGGACAGCTCCATTCTTATGCATTTATGCTAAGTGGGGCCGAATTGGGGTCGATTTTTACTCTAATTTATGCTCATTTGCATATGCTGCAGAAGAATACCGGTGTACTCGATGTGTTTCAAAAAAATATCGACAATGTTCTCGAAAGTAGTTCAAAAGCATTTCTGGCACTAGCCAATATGAATATATCTTTTCTATTAATCTATCTTTTCCCAACACTTTTCTTTCATATTCGTTGAAATTCTAGTGTTAAAATTTTCTGTTTCTCCAGCAGTTGGACGTGATAGGATGGCATGCCTACATATAATATCATCTAATATTGGAATATGTGATTACTTTTATAGGAAAGCGGCTTATGCTACGCATTTATAATGTACTTTTTATTTTCGACGTTCTCATTATCATCATTAACAGTGTGGGCACAGCACATGATTTATTTATATACATACATAATACGTCTATAAGACAAGGTTATGCTAAACGTTATGCTTAGGTACGCATTGGAAAGGCTGCCTAATTCTAACTCATGGCGTTAGATTGCCTTTGGTTTTAGTTTATTACCACTAAAAACTGTAAAACTTGGCATCCTACGCGAATAGGAAAAACTCCAAATTTAGCTGCTTGGCTTTTAATCGCGTTACTTTTAGCGCTAATGCGAGAAAATTAAAAGAGTCATAATTCATAATATCCATGAACATTGATCAAAATGATAAAATTTTTACTCAAGACTACTGATGATGAATAAATTCAAATAGAGATATGTTAGTTGTTTTGCCAAGCTTCCTAACGTGTTGTTATGTTATATGAGCCAATGTATTTATGGCTCATGCTACCTACGGACAAAACTTATATTAATTTGAACATGAATGCGAACTGCTCTTGTATGTTTGTCAACGTGATTCAATTCTGACTTCATTTCCGAACATTTATTAATTGTTCAGATAATTAAAATGAAAATACTAATTGGAGGAGAGACCTTCGATCAGGAATTTGAATATCTAACGGTTGTCTGTGTAGGTAAGCCTCATTTTCTCTACTGAGATTTAGTTAACCCAAATACAGAGCGAAACTTGCGCGAAGCATTTGGTATGCGCGGAGGGAAAACATGGTGCGCCTATGTCCGCGGCATACTATAGGTACCAAAATGCTTTGTTAGGTTGGGTCTCATCCTACTCCTTTTTTTTCTTTCCACCCCAATTTTTTCACTAGTCCAAATTAGCCTATACAATTAGTGTATACAATTTTGATATTGAATCGTTGAGCCGCTGAAGGAACCAAACACCCTTCCTAACTTACCTTCTATTAGCATTATATTACTAACTTACCTTCTATTAGCATTATATTACTGTTTATTTCTATTAGTATTTCTATTTCTAACATTCCTTTGGTATGCCTTAACTTCAAAAAGTGGGTACATATTCATATTCCCTTTGACAACGCATTGAGTTCTCTCGGTTTGTGAGCACAAGTTCAAATAATTTCCCAATGCTTCCCTAGATTGCGTGCCGGACATCTATTACCGCTAGATATGTAGATGTTGAAATTATGTATTCATAAAAGTACCCACTCGGTAGAACGCAAACTCACTCTCTCTATTTCGCTTTTTTGGCTATTCTATTTAATCATATAAAATACGACAAAGAATATTCTGTTTCGTATTTCTTACACTGAAACTGAAGCGTCTAATTCTGTATTCATTTACCAGCCGCATACCGCATACCTCCATCAAGAATAAACCCGATTACAAGAAGTCTACTACCAAATGGCAGTACTGATTAAATAAGATCTCAAAAAATGTCCATCGTACTAAAGCGCGCTGCGCGGAATCCCTTCGACAACTTTCTATTCATGTCACGCGGGGACACACGCATGCAACGATTTGTGGAAGACTACGATGGTTAGTGTTCTGGATTAATTGAGTACAATCGAATTTGGCATATAATACACTAACATTCAGTTGTCCGACAATGTACCGTATCTGGTGCTCACATCCTATATGAGGTTATGAAGGATGTGCTAACACATCCGAATATCAAAGGGCTGTGTATTGTGAAAACGAATACACAGTAATGAAAAAGAGTGTATTTGTAATAGAAAGAGTGTGAATAAGAGAAGATAAGAATGAGAAATTAGAGATATGAGACTCAAACTTACCAGCTCGGATGAGTAATTGAATATGGAAATAAATGAACAACTAACGAAGTATATAAAAGTAATAGATAGAAGCAAGAGTGATTCTGTTCAGAACAAGAATCTCAGGTTCACCTAACCATCCAAGCATAAACAAAAGTGTGTACATTTAAAACATAAATACCACCACATAAAATATTGCAGAGGGAATCATTCCAATGGCGAGAATTGCACAGCATATAAGGTTAATATTTACTAAAAAGATAAACACATGCAAACAAGAAATAAAGCAATAAACACCAGTAATAACAATCAAGACAAGTAGCATGATGAGAAGTGGGATCCTTGAAGATATGAAGAAAATACAGAAAAACAATTTAACACAGATTACAACATATCACCGAACCGAACATAAAATAACAACATGCAATCTATTCCGTGGGTTTTCGGATCGCACCACTCAATCACATAACTGTAAGTAAAACACTTTCGTGTTCTCAATAAAACATGATTAAAGATAACAAGAAAAACAAACAAAAACTACATCGCAGGGCGAGCAAGCGCACGCGCCAGCGACACTCGTCAGAATGACGAAATTTGGGCTCCTCCCACTACACAAAAGAATGAAACAAACATATAGCTATAAACAACGCAAGAATACGCTTACGATACAATAACGTCATTTGTAGTGTGGTGTACAGTACGATGAAATACAACAATGTTAAATTTAAACTACAACAATACATATATATAATTCAGCCGCTTTAGTAGTTCCATGCACGTCATATTCCAAATCCATAAATTTCAATTCCCAACTGCATATAGAAAGTGTTAAAAAGGTTAAAGGGAATGTCAAGCCGGTTTTGCATGTTGGACTCAAAAAAAGCTTGCTTTTTGAAGGTAAGGAAAGTGAAAATAAAAATAAACAAAAACTTTCATGTAAGAAGAAAAACAATTTCAAACCCCTCCAAAAAACTCCTTCAGTATGGGATTCGAGTCGTGTGGACAACATCAGAACTATTCTCTGCCGCAGGACCGTTTGATGTTAGACAGCAAAGAAAAAGAGGAGGGCGCGAGAGAAATTTGTTTAAGTCAGCAAAGAAAAAGAGGAGAGCGCGAGAGAAATTGTGTAAACTACGGTAGCTGTCACAGCGTGTTATAGAATATCTGTGAATCAGGCTTGACATTCGCTTTAAGTTTAGACCCGTGTTCGCAAGAGAACTGTTCGCGTGGGTCCCGTGCTTGAAATGCAGGGTCCGGGTTTTTTTTAAGTTAGTTCCCTTCCAGGCCATGGATAGCGATTGCGCACCTTCTTCCTTCAAAATGGAAACCAAGCCAGAATTAGTTGTGTAATCGTGAGACTTGAAACACAACCGAGATCGTTCGAATATTTTCTATAGAATATTTTCGATTTTTTTTTGCAAAATACCATAAATTATATTTGATTGTGGTTTAACATAATTTGAAAAACAAAATGCTGATGTCATGGATTTGGCAACGTTTCATTTTTGACATTTTGTCATCTTAAACGTAAAGATTTGAGAAAAAACACCCATTTTGACTAATGAGGCAGTGACATGCAACAACATTTGAGACATTTAAAATATTAATCAGCCGGGTGACGTTAGTAGCTGCCAGTCTCTGTGCATATTTTGGGATAGACTCATATTCCCCCGAATTCCCAAAATGGGCCGCTACAATATTATTGGAGAATACGGTATGTTTGTTCATATCCCAAGTTTTATGCATGCCCAGAGCCAGAATCTAGCCCAATTCCTCGGTTCGGATGAGTGCGCGGGCAGAGGTGCGCAATAGTTGTGTGCCATGCTTTCGCCGCTCAACCTTCTTCAGCAGTCTTAATTCCACACTTGCTTATTCATTATCTGTTGTACATTTTGAGATGCTCCCCGCGAGGAAGACATCGAGAGCTGGATCGCTTTGGGAGAAGTCGCTAAATTGGAGCAACTTGTATTAGATGGACGTGGGCACATGTTAAGGGACAAGGAGACTGTCAACTCCGCCAGCAAGGAGTTCCTCAAGGGCCTTGCGCAGTATCAGGTTCTTGTTTATTATTGATTTATTGATGTATTGCTTGGTTTATTGCTTTTAGAATAAGCGATTGAAACCAACTATATCCCATGACCCTTATAAAACTCATTTATTTGATTAAGCTTAGCCATTAAATACGAGATATTATTGATGTATTATTATTGATTTTTGAATCCGATGCATAATTTTGTGAATATAAGTTTTTCTTTTTTTTGTGAATATAATTTTGTGAATATAAATCTTGTTTTCTTGGAGATGTTAATTTCTTTCCTTTTAGTCCAAGATTGATGCCATCCACAAAGCTGTTGAAGATGGTGATGTCCGGCGTGTAAAATCATTGATCGACCGACCGCCGCTCGCGACCGCACGCGATGCTTACGGTACGTTTCTTTTGGTCGTCATTTAGAAACTGAAGGTAATCTATCGCGAAACATTCAGCCATTGTAAATTAATCGCATTGATTATATAACTTTAATGATTCTAAATTCTCGGACACAACTTAATTACTAATAATTTCCTAATTTTCTTGTTTATTTACTCTTATTTAGGAATGACTCCTCTCCATAAAGCCTTACTTCATGGACAAACCAACACTGTGCGTTACGTGCTCGCGAAATATCCGAGTAGTGTGAATGCAACAGATCACGTGAGTTATTTTTATAATAATTTATAATTATTGGCACATTTATATAAAATATAAGTGTGCATCATGTAAAATGATGATGTGAAGGTTGGCAAATTAAGCCATGCATGTAACGATAAGCTTGAGGTTACTTTATAAGAAAAGAGTAACAGCTGGCTGCAAATCAATTCACCAATTAGCTTGAGTTCTTTTTGATTGTAACTTGGTAGTTTGTCTTCCTAGTGTTCATTAATCAGTGGTTAATGTTTGTAACTCAACACAGTTACTTATCTGTGTTTATTTTCCTGTAAATTATTAACTTGGAAGCCCTGTATAACCGCGGCTAGACAAAATGCGTATGTTATCTATGACGTTTTATGATCCTATTGCACGAGAATCTATATAGAAAATAAACCATAGAAGGTTTTCTTGTCATGACCCTATCATTTCAAGTTATTAGCTTTCTTTTCTAAGAAAAAAGGATGCTTTTTATCCGGTCATCTTCATTATTACTAAAATTAACTTCACGTCAAGAGCTTAGGCGCATTAATCGTTATCAATCTTAAGTGGATAGCATTGTATTTGTATGTATATTCACAGTATTATATTCCGCATTTGTTTTCGCATCTCGGCGATCTGCATATTAATTAGTGGAACGGAAGTCGGTCGAGGAGTTATTATTCTCACTAGTCTTATTTTGATCTTCGCCAAGTTACACGGAAACTAAAAATCGACGATATTAGTCAAGCGTAATATAAGCATCCAGCAAATAACGAATTCCAATTTCTAATTACGATCAGCACGCACTTCCGCATTTCCGGATGTTGCATAGTTAAAGCGAGTACCACGTGGTTGTTTGAGAAACGTATGCTTGATAACTGCTTTCCCATGCATAGGGTACCACTCTTTTGATACTTGGGAATACAGCTGCCCAGTATACGTATACGTTTCACAAACCACGTACAATGTCCCTTTAAACTGTAGACAGATTTACTCTAAAATCAATATCTATCCTGAATACGTTCTCTCGAATCTTTCTTAAAATCTCTCATGTCCAAAAGAAACTCATCGTATAGCTCTGCAAAACATTGATCCGCAAAAAAATCGCAAAATGATCATTGTATTTAAAGAACTTCAAAAAGGACTGCACGTGGTCCCTCCATTGTTTAATCTTATTGCTGGGGATAATCAGGGCCTATTGTATGTCGTATGCGCATAATTGATAGAAAATCCACATCGTCAGCCTATTTAGCTATTCACTTGTTATCCGATTTTATGACGAAAATGTATTGTTCAAGCTAATATTTCCTCCGAAACACGCTTTATAAACGTTCCTAGAAGATAATCGTGTTAGCTTACAAGCTCGGAAACTAGTCTTATTTGAGCCCATATGCTATATAAATTATAAATTATGTTTTGATAGTGTTCAAACTTTAAACCTCTTTTTTTCGGTTAGAATGTCATACATAATTTGTTGCGCAGAATGCACGATGTATAGTATTTTACAATTGTTTCGGTAGATTTCGCGCTGTTGCACGCACGCTGCTTGTACGCGAAATTTTCCCCTGGATTGTGGGAGCGGCGTGGAAATCACAGGCCAAGTGCACGCCGCAACCAAGAGGCTTGCACACCAGCACGCACGTTATAGTGCAGTTCGGTTAAATGTGCAGAGTTATGTAGCTTGATCCCAGTGGACGACGAGTTTCAGGTGAAATTTCTCGAAGATGAGGTTCAGAATTTTTTTTGGATAAATTATAAATATCGATTTTTAGGCTGGTCGTACTGCACTTCACTACGCTGCGGCTGACCCTAATGGGGAACATATGATAAAAGTTCTGCAGAAAAGTGGAGGAGACGCTTTTATTGAAGATAAGGTGAGTCGGATTGTTAGATCATTTTCTCGCTCACGCCTTCCTTACTGTTCCTCTCTCTTCTCTCTCTATCTCTCTCTCTTGCTCTCTCTCGCTCTCTCTCCCTCTCACTCTCTCTTTCTGTCGTTGCCAAGTGGAGCACATCTGCTTGCTCACATTGCCAACTACACTTGCCAAAACAGTATAAATTAACTATCGTCGCTTCTGTTCCAGCACGGTCATACACCTTTCTATTACCGTACCCATGGACAGCGTCTGAATGTGCGCACAATGAAGGACAACGCGGTGATGAGTCAGCTGATATCAGGACAATTGAGTCGACCATTATTACAAGGTGATGAGAGAATCAATACAACACTAATGCTAAATTTAATTACGGTCAAAGGAAGATTTTATTTGAATATGGTCGCGAAGGAAAATGCGTCCAGTGCGGATGGACCCTACCTACGCAGTCCAGATTAATCTGCGCAAGCAGCTCGCAAACTGCAACACGGAAATCTTGACCCGCGCTCCTGTGGCAATCCCTTGGGATGCGGATCTCACAATCAGTTTTCTGTCATTAGTGACTTACGAAACAATGTGCGGCACACTTACGGTCAACCAAAATTTTTCATTTTACTCACCTTGTAAAAGTAAAATATTACAGACCTCGAAGAGGATATTTATGACTGGATTCACACGGGAAACGTTGGAAAATTGGAGGAGCTTGTTTTGACCGGCTATGCAGATTTACTACTGGGAAGGTGAGCTTACTAACTTATTTACTGGCTTGGTTACTTATTACATGCTGGAATAAGTCTCCAAAAAATTTTTTTATGCCATTTCTTATAGAAACCACGAGGTCGAAGATGCAGATAGTATCGGCTTTCTGGAGGTTTTGCCACAGTATCAGGTATTGTTTAGATTTGCTAGCATCCTTTACCTTGTTTACCTTGTGTACCTTGTTCAAGAAGAGTCTTCGCTGACTTCCCATTCCGTTTGAAGGACTCAAATTTAGAGAAACAAAGGCTTTAAGCTTAACGAATTCAGCCTCACGAAAAGTCAATTTCATGAAAATGTTCCCAAAATGAGTAGTGAATAATTTGAACATCTCAGCGCTTAAAACGCAAAAGGGGCATACACAAGTAACCAATATTGATATTTAGGCGAAGATCGCGGCAATCCATAAAGCTGTGGAGACTGGAAACCTACGGGCGGTCAAACTGTTAACCGATCGGAAAAAGTTGTCGCTATGTCGTGATAGCCGAGGACTGACACCACTTCATAAGGTTCGTTGTATTAATATTCTTTACTTCTCTATGCGCTTTGCTCAGTGCACGGGTCCTGAACAAATCCGAATTCTAGGGCGTAACGTACATCATACAAACATACAAACAATCAAACAAAGAGAAAACGACTTCATATAATAAGATATCGATATCATCCGTGTATGTCTTCTTTATGTGAATCTTGATTTATTGATTCTGGTTCAAATTGATCGATTGGAAATAATTCAATTTTCAGGCGATCGTTTTTGAAAAGACGGATATCGCCAAGTATTTGATCAGGAATTACCCACAAAGCGTGAATGCGATGGATCAGGTAAAGCCTACATATTCAAATGTTCTAATTTATGGAAGAAAAATGCTAATTTAGACTAATTATCCTAATTATCCTCATTAGCATACGTAATATACGGTAGTTCAGAAGAAGAGGAGCCCGCTTCATTATGCGGCAGCGCTCAAAGACGGCGGATATCTGTATAAAGTGATGAGAAAATGCGGTGCAGATCCCAACGTCTATGATTGTGTAAGTTAAAGATTAAAGGGATAGGTTCACCTCGAATTGCACCTTTTTTATAATTTATTTTGATAGTATGACCTATGACGGTCAAAATGCGAACATTGCAGTAAATTTCCTTTGCTCCCCGTAGTAGGAGAGCTTGCTCAACAAAAGCTAAACTACCTCGAATCTATAAAACAATTCGAGTACCGCAGCCATGGTATGTGGGAAATAGCGCAGCCGGGCTGGAGACGCTAGAAAATACAGGGCATTTTATCATCCTCTGTCTATCACAACAATATCTGCACCTCCAGCCCGGCTGCGCTATTTCCCACATACCATGGCTGCGGTACTCCAATTGTTTTATAGATTCGAGGTAGTTTAGCTTTTTTTGAGCAAAGGAAATTTACTGCAATGTTCGCATTTTGACCGTCATAGGTCATACTATCAACATAAATTATAAAAAAGGTGCAATTCGAGATGAACCTATCCCTTTAATTTTTATATTTTACATGATCTGTCACGGTCAAACCATCACGCAGTTTGATTCTACCTAGCCTTGTGTCAGGTACCTTTGCGATATTCCCTTTTTACAGTATCCATTCCATACTAGTTAGCTTTGCTTTTATTAGCACTACAGTTCAATCAAGAAAATGCGCTTTATTTGAGTCGTCATTTGAGACTGACATTACTAAAAATTCAACATTCGTTTAGCGTTTGTGATTTTTTTTGCACTTTTTGGACCTCGAGTCGTCACGCAAAGGCGAATATTTTATGTTTTGTCTCAGAAAACTGGCCATCTTGAACCCAGGGACATTTTCTTCCTTGTATAGTCTTAGGTGATCGAGACCAACTCCAAAATTATGCAGCTCTCCCTATTTTTCTGAATTTGCCCTCTCTCTAAATATATCTCTCTACATCTCACAATCTCTCTCGTTCTTTGTGGATTACTCTTTCTCCTTTCCCTCATTATATCGAGATCGATGATTGGGGAGCTGGCTCATGCTAATTTTTTTTAGCACGGTCGCCCGGCAAAGTATTACCTGAAGCACACTGGCGAGATTGATCTAGCAGCAATGCGATTGGACACTAAGGCTGCACTAAAACAGGTGAATATCGATCAGCACGAGCTTAGCAAGGTCTTACCTTTCTTCCGAAACTATTCAGAATTTTGTAGTTTAAGAGTATCCTTACTTTGCCAAAGTGCGAAGAAATATTGTACGGCGATTGTAAGAGAGGTGAAGCCGATTTTTCGTGTTCCGCAGAGATCCTACGCCTAATGAAAGCCAAATTAGAGCAAAAAGCTTCAAGTTCCACATAACAAATTCGGTATCGCAGTCACTACAAAATCGTCATTTTTCTTCGAGTTTACTTGTATTTAGTAAAGAATAGAGACAAATACTTTACCAAAACCGAATAATTTGAATTACAACTCAGGGAGTGAACAAGTAGAAAAGTAGTTCTACTTAACTACCGCGGGATTATGAAACGTGTAGTGATATGCCTGCAGACCCTTGCAGTACATGTAAAGATATAATATGCAGATATTTGCCGAAATAATTTGCATACTCCCGATCGGGAAGCAGCTGTATGAACACGTTTCGTGATCCTGCGGTAGTTAAGTAGAACTACTTTTCTACTTGTTCACTCCCTGAGTTGCAATTCAAATTATTCGGTTTTGGTAAAGTATTTATCTCTATTCTTTACTAATTACAAGTAAACTCGAAGAAAAACGACGATTTTGTAGTGACTGCGATCCTTTAAGGTCCGGCTAGTTTCAGGAGGGATCACATCTGTTTCCCTCGACACAGTCTGAAGTCTCGGTTTTTATTGAAATTCGTTCAGTTTCCTTCTTACAGGTTCTCCACAATCGCGTGGCTCCTTCATATCTGGAATCCTCAATTCAACAGTGGATTCGAGATGGGCAAGTAGCCAAATTGGAGCAATTGGTCCTGAGTGGATGTGGAGACCTCCTTCAGAATAGAACGAGTTCGAATGCGGACACAAGTCAATTCCTCGATACCCTACCGGATTATTTGGTAAGGAAATATCTTTCTTTCTCTCGTTCTCTCCTCTCGGGTCTTTCTCACGCTTTCTCTTCTCTCTCTCTCTCTCTCTCTCTCTTATCCCTCTCTTTCTCTCTCTACTCTACATATCGCTGTTTGTCCTTCTCATTCTCACAGGTCTCGCTAAATTTTTGAACCATTGTGCTTCAGGAGAAAATTGACGGAATCCACCGCGCAATTAAGGAAGGAGACTTGGAAAGAGTGAAAGAATTGATGACAACCAAGAAGTTGGCAATTGCAAGGGACAGGTAAATATCGAAGTAGTTTCCCAATTTTGATGAGCAGCCTTTTGCATCCGTCCAGTAGACTGAGGACACTGACGCCAATGGTAGTAGCTCAATCCAAAAAAAATACCATATGTTCTAGTTTTGTTTTGTAGTCACAGTCACAACACCACAGTATTACCGAAAGCCAATAATACATTAGCCCACGCCCAACGTCTTGAGAACTATCTCCACTCACACTATTTTTGCTTTGCACCCGCCTAGCTGGCGGCTAGCGCACCCTGAGTCCAGTCCAAAGCTAGCATTCTCTCAATTTATTCTGGTTTGCAGGTTCGGTTGCACTCCTCTTCATGCTGCAGTTGTACATGAACGCACTGATATTGTTCGATATATAGCCGGACATTATGCGACTGTGCTGAACGCTCCAGATTATGTGAGTTTATCGTAATTTTCGTCTTGTTGTCTTGATAATTTACTACAAAAGCAAAATGACAAGCAGTAAAAGTAGTTAATTGCAAACCAATTAAAGGGTCAGGCCCATCTCAAATGACCCCTATTTTTGATGATTCCATCTGATTCTTCATGTCATATATAGTAGGATGCAATGTTTTTCTAATTTTCAAGCGCAAAATTCACACACTATTCGGCAATTTACCGTGGGCAGTCATACCCAACTGTTTATCGCAGTTTGTACGCCCCTTCGCGCTGATTGGCCAATATCGCAATTGCCACGCCCAATAGAGCATATTGCCCAATTAGCGCGAAGGGGCGTGACAACTGCGATAAATAGTTGGGTATGACTGGCAATGGTAAATTGCCGAATACTGCGTGAATTTTGCGCTTGAAAATTAGAAAAATATCGTATCCTACTATATATGACATGAAGAATCAGATGGAATCGTCAAAAATAGGGGTCATTTGAAATGGGCCTGACCCTTTAAGAAATCATGTATTGCTTTATCATCAAGCAATGGTATAGGAATGGGTCTTCATAGATTACACAGCTCATCATGTAGAGTTTTCAATTCTGGTTAAAACGTGTTCACTAAAACTGTAGAACTTCCACGAGAATCTATGAGCGAAAGAAAACAACGCGACGAGGGTTCGGAATCTGGCGCACCGATCGGTCCTTCGCGCAGTTCTGGCGCAGAGAAATCTTTTCGTTCGTTTTCTATATACATTACATCCTTTTAGAATAAGCGTACAGCGATGCATTATGCCGCCGCGGCCCGTGATGGAGGTCATTATTTGAAGATACTCGGAAAAGCGGGCGCGGATCCTATGGCAGTCGACAATGTAAGAATATCTTCTTTGAATGTGAAGTTTGTTGTGAAGTTGGAATGAAGTAAAGCGAAATACCCGCCGGTTTTTGAAACACATCGTGGACATTGAATTCTTACGTATTTATGCTATGTTGCTCGAATTTAGTTCGATTTTTTATTCAATGCTCATTTGCATAAGTTGCACAAGAACGCTGGTGTACTCATTATATTTTGACACGGTACTCATAATCAATTATACATTCTTCACTTTCACACTAATTTTTTTTTTTTTTATGAAACTTTTCACTATTATATTTCAAATTTATTTTGCTTTATGGTTTACAATATATCTTTATATTATTGTTTGTTTATTTCAAAAACTGGCTCTTATTTCGCCTATAGTTTGATCATGGTTAGAGATAATGTATCTATGTAACGTCAAGGCTCATGTAAGAAACTTTCTGGTAAACGTTTACGAAAAAAATTCAGGAAGGCCGCACGCCGGATTACTACCGACGAAATGCTGTTATCGACTTGAAGATAATAAAGGTTGGGGTCTTTGATGTGTAAATTATATAAAATACAAAGCCAACCCATGAAGTATCAACAATCAGTATTCCATTATGTGCCCTTCCTGCATAGCATTGCACAGAACTTTGAATATAAGACACATGTCATACCGCATTAAACATTACCTTTGTGACCTTAGGATCGAGACGAAGAGTTCGAAATGATTAGTGAGGAACTACTAGAAGATGGGCCAATGATTGATAGTCCGGCAAGTCCGGACACCGGATCGTTTGATAGGTGAGTAGCAATTTATTGGTTATAATTTTGTTTAACTGGCACTCGTACCAGTGTTTGAATTACCGGCGGATTGGCACGCTGCTACATTGACTGTCGAATTATCGATTGGCTAGGCGGATTCCACGAAAAAGGTTTCAAGGATAGGCGGCTAAAAATAGCAGCCGAGTTTTGTGCAGAAATGATGGTCTAGCGTATAGCAATCTCCAGAAGGCACGTTCTTCGACAAACGGCTCTATTATTCGACCATAGTTAGTACCGTACCAGCTATATTATTCTTCGATTTGGTGTTCAGTTCCAGATCGGCCTCTCAATCGAGTTTATGGTAACTAAATTGGTTCGTGAGTGTCTGATCATAAATAATTATTCAGTTTGGAAATGTTTGCCATCTTTTTTATTCATTCATGGGTTCTCTGCGTTCTCGATGTGTGCTACTGTCCTCAGTTTTTCTTATGTTCCGTGGACTATGTGTTTTTATGTTGGATTAGATACATAACTTGCAAGCTTTAACAAATATGGCTTTCATCACGGGCGCACCTGTGCCGCGCTTTTGAGGGTTCGCAGCAGCTGCGCCATAAACGCACCGCTGCTTCTAGCATTATATATAATGTATTGAATGTTTCAGCGATCATATCGATTCTGCTCGTATTATCGATGAAGAAGAGGACGTGGATCGATATCGGTTTGAGCGAATGGTCAATGCGAGAGTGAGTCATGTAAGCCGAATGTTAAGCCTCAGCCTAAGTACAAGCTTAAGCCTAGGCACAAGCCTAAGCCTAAGCCTAATCACAAGCCTAAGCCAAACTGAAAGTTGCAAGATCCCAAATCAAGTTATGGTGTTTGAAGAATGCCTATGAACGAAATATTTTTTATTGTCCCTTTTAGGTCGAACTTCCAACAAGTGAAAATGGTATATATTTGGCTCGAACTGTCGCTCCAGTACTTACAAAAGCACTGGCTGAGGTAATATTTTTTCCGCACATTATTGAGCTTGAATGTTAAAGCGAAATACCGGCCGGTTTTTGAAACGGATCGTGGACAATTGCATTCTTATATATTTATGCTATAAGTGGGGTCGAATTGGATCCTATTTTTTATGCTAAATTATGCTCATTTGCATGTGACGCATAAGAATGTTGATGTACTCGATGCGTTTCAAAAACCGCGCTTTAAACATGTTTCAGTCATTACAGGTCAGGGACTTGGTTTTGAAAAACAACATTCCCGGAGCAGAGTGGAATATTCACCTGTGTACATGGGAATGCAGCATACACTACAATTCACAACCGAGTGTCATAGCCCTTTAAATTTCAGGTTCTTCTCCGCCGTCCTGCAGATCCTATTGGTTTTATTTCCGATTGGTTACAAAAGTATCACAACGAAATGCCGAAGCGGACAAATTAATTATTTTTTTACCTGGAGATTTTTGGGTTATTATTTTTCTTTTATAAAATTTCTGTGTATCGATCGCATTTACTATATTTTGTATACATTGAGAGCCCGAAGCTCTGTTAGGGAGTGTACTAGCTTTATTCTGAAACTCAAATATATAATTTGTATTATTTACCTATAACATTACTTTTTCTTTTTATGTTAATTCTTTTGTTCAACAGTAAACCACTTTAATTACGTGTGCACTTGTTAGTACACGATATATATTTTTACGATGGAGTCGGGTTGCTCGACTTTTATAAAAAAAATTTCAGTATCGTTCTATATAAATAAAGTCAATTTCTTTTCTTTGAATGCGGGGAAGTAGACGGTTTTCCTATTATTTTCCAGCAAACTGTCGATTTCAATTTTCAAAATTATTCATTACCAGACGGCTGCGTCCTACTTCCTGAGCGTAA
Source organism: Pelodera strongyloides (assembly GCA_036852015.1). NCBI lineage: Eukaryota > Metazoa > Nematoda > Chromadorea > Rhabditida > Rhabditidae > Pelodera > Pelodera strongyloides. The sequence continues at coordinate 483,446 of JAANDG010000011.1, forward strand.
CGCACATCATCCAAACACACAATCAATCAATCAAACAAACAAACAAACAAAGCTCCCAGCTTTATATAATAAGATTCTTTCAAAACATTGAATTATAGCAACAGAAAACAATAAATGACAAGAAAACAAAGTTCGGCATCGCAGAGAAAAAAATTATACCTGTTAAGCTAAATTCTAGCACACAAATGCAAGTTGGAATGATAAAAACTATTCTAACTAGGAGGAAATCAATTTAAAAAAATCAATACGCATAATTATCGATCACCGTAGTCGTAGTGCTTAAGTAAATAAATCTGAAAACACAATATGCGAGGTTGAAAGGAAATAGGCAAGATGTATGAGTATGACATGAAATGAGTAGGGGAGTGTCAAGTGTCAAGTTGGAACTGTCATGAATAAATTATAGATGTGTCATGCTAAATAACGTTGTCATGAGGCGAAGGCTCATATGGGTCTCAAAAAAGAGTGTCACGGTACTTATAAGGTTATGTCATAGATGAAGGGATCGTTGTCATGAGATATTGTCAAATTATTAAGAAAGAAAAAAAAACATTAAAAGAGATAAATATGACAAAAGTCAATACTTAAGCACACAAAAGCACAGATCATAGGCACACAATGAGTAAATACTAATTAGGGAGTAAAATCCGAAATATTTCTGCGAATTCTAGATAACTACATCGTAGGTAGAGTATTTATGTACCGATTCTTTTGGCAAAATTCTTTACTACGATGGTATTCTAGTGTACTGCATGGAAAAGCTTCTGAATTAGCATACTGCATACAGTAGCCAAAAGTTCTCATAAACTGCGAAAATGTTGTGTTTTCGCTGTTTCCTTCACAAAACTGGGATATAAATACATTTATACCAGACCTAATCTACACTTATTGGAGTTTCCATGTCGGAAGCTGAGGGAGATTCTGACTTTTGTGTTATATTATTAACAGCAGAGGAGGCAAGGGCCAATGGAAGGAATGAGGCCAGGGCTTGATTATTGATTGATGACGTCATCAGTTGAGAATTGAAAAGTTGTGTGGGAATCGATGACGTAGTATTGATTGATGACGCAACCACAGATTCCAACTCGGTCGTGGAGGACATCCGTTTACTTGTAGGAGGTTGAAGCTAAAAATGATGATTACATAAACTTCTCGCGGGTATCGAACCCTCGTTGTGTGGGTATGATCCACAAGTCTGAACGACCAAACTCCAAGGGCGATGGATGCCGACTCCAGAATGTGATTTTTGTTCTGCCTTCTGTGCATGTTTGTACACATTCGCCAATAGCAATGATGTACGTAAAATTAAACGAAGTAAATAAGACAAGTACCTTCAATAGTGTTGCCGAAAAGGGATGGTTTGTTTTGAGATGCGTCACATAGACATCGAATTGTTCCCCTGTGTAGCCACAGTCCTCACAAACAAATACCTAAAGAAGAATATTACTGTTTATAATTATGGGAATGAGGGCGGAACCTCACACGTTTAGCCGCCGTGCACATTAAGTGGGACATACCGTGCACGTGTAGTGCACCATTTATTCGACGCGCACTTTTATACGCCGCCGCGCTCATTTAATGCGCAATGTCGCTACGGCGCACTTGCGATGTGGCCGCCGGGCACGGGCCCTTAGTAATCCTTTAAACTAATGCCCACCTTACTCCTCCTCTGCTTATATCCGTATTTGTGTTCGACGCCGTGCACTTTTCGCATATGCGACTCAAGAGAACATCGCTGAGTGAACGATTTATCGCAACATTCACATTTGTATGGACGAACTCCTGGATTAGAACTTATTTTAACAAACAAATGGTTGGGTTGCTACTTATTGCTAACGTCCCGCAGGATAATTTTTATAGCACATGTTTCACGCACTCCTTTTTCCGCAATAGAAATTTGCAATTGGCCCAGTAAATTGTCATCTGGAACTCGTCGTCAACTCTGTCTAGGACCTTGCTCTAGTCATACACATTGAGCAGTGTATTCTGACTCCGTAAGTAGATGAGGCCATGATTACAGTACTATTGCCTTTCACTTTACATACCCCAATTTCAACGTAGGTGGCGTAGGCAACCCTCACCCCCGCATGCTATTTAAACAGCCATTTGTGTTCTTATTTTTCAGATATGACTAGCACCCGCAACGCTGTCGTCACACCCCGTTGACTACGGTATAACAGCAGCAATATAACAGCTAGCTCACAAAGCCGCTTACCGCGGAGGCATACAATACGTTTACGGCACAACTATGAGGAATTAGGCGATTTGTTACGACTGATTGAGGAAGTTTTGAAATAGTTTTTTGAATGAAAGAAAGGAAAAGAAAAAATAGATAGAAGGATAACTGTTACGGAGAGAGTGCAGAGGTGAAAGGGTGACGAGAGTGAACAATTGATAGGGGATAAAGTTATATTCTATGTTAATACGACTTAGTTACACAACGAGTAATAGGGTGTATTGACATTCGAGTTGTTTATTACGTAGGAAATGTCAATAGAGAAATCATTGATTGATCTAGAAACGGTGTCAAACAGTCAGCACAGTTGAAGTTTGAGAAAGCAAAAATATGGCCCGCTTGCAAGACACGTTCTCATTACGCTTCTTAAAGTAGGAAATAAGGTAACGAAGAAAAAAAACTCTAAGAAAACAATAAAGCGACGATATCAATGTTAGTCAGGTTCAATCACATTGTTCCCAACACCTAGGTTTCCAGTTTCCACACCGTCCTACCCCTTTACATTCCCAGTCCTTACGTTTCCAACCTATCAGTTTCACGATCTATAGGTCCCAAAGTGACCAAACCTAGTTCCCAGTCCTCTAGTAGGTTCCAAACCCAAACCCTACCTAAAGGCCTAAAGAGGGTGAAATCCTCAAAAGCGTGACAAACCTGTATGCGTCCTCGTGTGTCGTTTTAAATCGAACGTGTCATTGAAGCCTTTGCCGCAAAAAGTGCACAAATATCGTTTCAAATCCGAGTGACATTTTATGTGACGGTTGAGAAGACGTTGCAAGTTGAATTTCTGGAAATATAAGGAATTAAAATAAGTACCCAGCTTCATGTTTTCGCCAAGTTCGACCCGTTGCTATTGATGCAGAGCCAAGTTCTTGGTTTCATCCATCAGGAGCTATGGTGTAAAGGTGTGGTATGGTTTACGCAGTGTGCCAGTATGCCATAGCCCATAGCGGTATGCCATAACGGTGGCTGTATGGGATAACGGTATGTGGTCTATACATCAGAATAACATCTATATGTATATTGTAGAACGGCCTTCTCACGTAATCCATGCAAGCCGTGTGCGGAATATCAGAATAATCAGAATGCAAATCGTGCCAGAATCCAGAATGCGAAATATTAGTCCAGTGCCAAATTACAAACCTTTCCACATGTTCCGCACGCAAATTCTCCGGTATTTGTCTCGACCGTCGATGGGTCAACCTCAGAAGTAGAAGCAACCCGTGCCAGGGGATTCTTCACTCCATATCCTCCGTTAACAAATTCCACCGCTGGTGGTGTAGCCGTGATTACCTAAAGACGAGACTATTGATAAAGAAAGGGAAGCAAATTAACGCACTGGTGGGATGGAATAGCTGAATAACCGTCGACAACAGTAACTATCTGTAGTAGCCTCACGTCAGCAGTCTATTCTCTGTTGGGCTCTAGAATTTTCTTTTTCTCTCATATCTATACGGTTATCTAGGGTATCTACACGGTTTGTCGCTGAATTTTTTATTTGAATAAAGGTTCATATCAATCACCTACCGATGGCAGAGATACTGGGTTTATATGAGTTGTCGTGGATGAATTCTGTTGTTGATGTTTTATGGTTTCCGATGAAAGTCTCTGCTCCGTCTTTATCACACATTTCCTCTTCTCCTCTACTATTGATGGAAGAAGTTGCTCGACGAGGAATAATTTGGACTTGGAAAGCTGAACAGACAAATTCACAACGATGAATCTTAGGTGGCGCACAGCGGGAATCTTGCGCGAAAATGCCGGGCGGCGAGGATATGCCGAATTCCGGATGGAAAATTCAAACCATAAATGCCGATTCAGCAAAAAAAAGGTGCGCGGCGACTGTGCCCTATTGTGGCCAGGTTCTCGCCAATATTCTAGTAGAAATGCAGCATACTCGCATATTAATATCAGTAACTATCAGAATCCTAGCGAGATTCTAGAGAGGTGAGGAGTACTTCCCAAGCACTAGTCCTAGTCCACCAAAAAATGTTGCTAAATTTTCCTACGAACAAGTTGTACCTTTTCTCTTCTCACAATTTGCTCCCCGTCTCCCTCATTATCGATTTTCTTGATGGGACGCGGCGCGGTTGCAACCACTGCAGGAAAAAGTGGCGGGAGGAGAAATGCCTGAATAATTGTTGCTTTATTCATCGTCAATAATATTCAAATCGTTTTTTTTGAGTCCAGTGTTCATACGCATATTTAGTGAGTTGTCCAACACCGAGTGGGGGTAAGGTAATGAATGAACAACTGGACTAAATCACGATGACCAAATCCGGCTATGCTGCTATGCATCAACATTGTTATTCTGGAAACGTGGAAACTACAAGAAACAATGCTAAAACGAAATTACACCATCGATGCAAGAATGCTCAATATAAACTGAAACATTACAGCAGCTCAAACAAGTAGACCGAGGACGCTAGAGTGGTGTTATGTTTATGTCGCCGTATGTAGCGTGCTAGCAAGGTTACACCTTTCTATAGAAGGCTGCATATATCGATTGTTCTAAATTAAAAGCAATGGCGAGATATTGATTAGCTGAAATACCAACCTGAAGTGAGTTGTAATATTGAAACTGTAGAAATTGCAACCGCGGGTCCATGAGGACGTTAACGAGACAAGCCCATCAAAATAAACCTATATTACGATACGTTCATAACGACTATCAAGAATTTTTATTACAATATATACAAACAAATTTGACCATTATCGCCCTAGCATAACCAGACAAGCTGTAACTTAACTTAGAGCATACATAAATAAATCCTCAACTTATGAAGCGAAATACCGGCCCGTTTATGAAACTCATCGTGGACAATTCAATTCTTAAGATTTGTGTCAATTTGCTCGAATTTAGCTCGTTTTTTTATTCTAATTTATGTTCATTTGCATAGGCTGCATACGCATGCTCGTGTACTCGATGTGTTTCAAAAATCGACAGGTATTTCGCTTTAACACATAGTCTTTGCATTGCGCAACAGGTAAAAATATACAGCGAAATAAATAAACAATGAAATTCGGAAAAAATATTAGCCATAAGAGAAAGAGGATTCACAATTATTATTCTCAACCATACATATTTTATGAAGGCGGAAATATGAACTTTCAGTAGTTTCAGTTCTTACTCTACCGAGACAAATGGCACACAAAGGACTGCTACCGTTGGGGCGTGGCTTCCGCCCGGTATAGACTGCTATATATGAGACGAAGGGCGTTACTTGATTGGCTATCACAAACGGTCCGGGTTACGGTAAATGGCTAGGGGCGTGGTCAGCGGGGGAGGCCACGCCCCCACGACCCTTTGTCTGGCAAAAAGGCGATTAACATGTGTGGAGTTGAATTTGAATGGAAAGTTATAAAAAAAGTTAAACTCCAATAGAGAGGGTAAAAGTTAACTCTCGAATAACAGCAATAATAAGGGCGGTCAAGGAAACAGAACGTTCGCTTTTTTGTTTAGTTTTTCCTCCAACACGCAAAGAATAAAGTTATGGTATTCATATAGAAAACTAACTAATATTCCATGCTTCTCTAATTAAGAAAAATAAGATGTGGACATGGACAACGTATAATTTACCAAATATAACATATAACTGATCAGAATAAAAAGTAACGAGAGTAGAAAATGTCTACATAATTTACTGGAAATTAATGTTTTCATAACAAGAAAAACGCCCAAAAAATATCCTTAGTTTCACATGTCTTGCTCGCTCTAGCAAAACATAGCCTAGGCGAGCAGGCGTTAAAACATAACCCTGGCGCTACGCGTGGGTTATTTTCTAGGACCGGTGCTATTTGCAACAGTTGAGCGCGCTACGCGCGTGCAGAAAGTGGCTCGGCGCTAAGCTCTACAAGTTATTGCCTTGTCTTCGACCTGTACTAATATTGCAAAAGTTATGGTTTTCTACGGAAGAGCGATCACGAATGTACATCTTATGCATGAGTAGTAAAGTTGAGGGTGCTTACCGCCCTAATACGAGATATAACTTGTCGCAAAAATAAGCCTAATAAGATTAAGCCTTATTGTTAGCCGAGTGTAAAGGGAAATACCAGTCGGTTTTTGAAAACATCGTGGAAAACTGAATTCTTACATATTTATGCTAAGTTGCTCGAATTCAGCACGATATTTTTATTCTAATTTATGTTCATTTGCATACGCTGCATAAGTACGCTGGTGTACTCGATGTGTTTCAAAAACCGGTCGGTATTTCGCTTTAAGAAGCATAAGCTTCATAGACAAACTAACATTTAAGTTTATCTGTTTGTGAATCGAAAAGTTGACATGATACTGTAGTAAATAATCAATTGACTTATTGTTAGATTAAGTAGAAATACAGAAAGCCGTAGAAACGCGCCCTGTCAAAAAAACGCTAGGGATACGATACCGCATGGTTGTCACAAGAACACCAGCAAATTGCCCTCATCCCGGTGCATTACGGTGCTCTATCGACCGTAATCCTCTAGCTGGCGGCAGCGCACAGCGCTCAGAGCAATTGACTTCTTAGTAGCCTCTTAGTAGCACGGACACTAGTCTTTTGCTCAGTTAATAGATGGAGGAATTTTGTAAGAGAGAGAGAGAGAGAGAGAGAGAGAGAGAGAGAGAGAGAGAGAGAGAGAGAGAGAGAGAGAGAGAGAGAGAGAGAGAGAGAGAGAGAGAGAGAGAGAGAGAGAGAGAGAGAGAGAGAGAGAGAGAGAGAGAGAGAGAGAGAGAGAGAGAGACAGAGAGACAGAGAGACAGAGAGAACGAGAGAACGAGAGAGAGGGTGTTCCACTTTTGAGAATAACAATAATACAAGGTTCCAGAATTTATTGATCCTTTCCAAAAAAAAGGAAATAAGGTTACAATGTTAACAACTTGTAGAGCCAGTGGTAACTTGACAATACAAGTTTTCCTGAGGATAGAGTTACTCTAACGGTTGTTTGCGGATTAAACTGTTATGCAGCTAGAGTCGGAGATGTGCGTATATTGCTATATAACTCTAACAATCAACATGCCAACTTATTTGGTGTAGTTCCGTAGTTTTCGTTTGGTTGGCGTTTGTCATGATACTAATTAATTAGGCCAGTAGTTGGGTTGGAAATTCGGATATTTGATTAAGAATTACTGCACCGTAAGTAACATGTTTACTTTTTGATTGTTTTTGTCATTAATCTTCAAACTGTGTCGTCCACAAAACTAATTTTCGGTTTACAGCCCAATATTGGCGTTTTTCCCTTGACCTAACGCTACCGTAATCTCGAAAAGGATTCAAATTACAAGCGTTTTGGCAGATGGTGACGGGGTTTTGCTAATAAGAAAAAAGAAAACGCTCCAATCGCAACCGCAATTCAGCCCGAAATCATCCGAAAATTGCCGTCTTAAAGGACAATTTTCTTCTAAAATCTCGTATGGAATTAAATTCTGGGATGTTCGATTTGTTGCTCGTTTATTGCATGTTTCTATGCTTCTCTAAGATTGTGCCAGTTTAAAGGGAATGACACGTGGCATGGAAATCCCGCAAAAAAATGCAATTTCGGTGCCCTTCTGTCATTACTGTGCTTTCCGGCACAGAAAGGAACATAGCTTACATGTAATGAGATGGAAACACATATGCCGAGCATGTTTTTCAAAACCACTTACCATACCTCTTTGACGTGGCTAACCATAAACTAGATAGAAATTTCACGAATAGCGAAATTTTTAGACAGGATTGTCGCTTTGTATTTAGTTGTATACGTATACGGTAACTCGGCCGAGCGTTAACCTTGATGATTTGACAACGAAATAATACGAGGATGACCTGTCTTCTCCCATAACGGCTAGGCAAACACTGGACTGGAAATGGAATTGAACAGTTGCGCGTTTTTCTGATTTGAAAGTTTGAGGGAATCATCGCCGGCGAATTAGGGTGGAGGGGAGGGTGAATCGGTGAATTCTTGGATTTATCCATTAAAGTGACTGGGACACTGGGAAAGTGCCATTTTGTGCCCTATGGCACAGAATGGAACATGGTTTGCATATAATAAGGTATACATATACATTGACCGCATCGGAAAAAGTTCCCCAGGGTGAGTTTAGGTGAAATTTGGTTTGTATGTTTTGTAATAAAAATGCTTTTTATACATTATGAACGTTTCTCAAATATAGGTTTACTTTGATGGGCCAGTCCCTTTAAAGCAGTATTGCACTTACTTTCGTAAATTTGAATACGATACGCATGTCCTATGTATCCTAGGCAAAATTGATGCCTTTAAGCTTGCCGGACGGGCACCAAAAATTTGCATAGGGTACATTGGATATGCGTATAATATGCAAATTTCCCTACGTAGGGTACATTGGATATGTGTATAATATGCAAATTTCCCTACGTAGGTACGTACAATACTGCTTTAAAATAAATGGGGTCGAAAACACTTCATACATTTCTTCACACTTCACGGTCCACACACATGTCATATCGCTGAGGAAGCTTTACTTTTTGGAACGTCCGCATTATTCTTAATTTAACCTGCAAAGGCTCGTCACACTTTCTCACACTCTTCTATCATCATTTCTGACAAGGCAATTACCGTAGGCTAATGGCCTTGCCCACCCTGAATTGCCTCTCTCATATCCAGCTTCAATGGGTGGTCTGTGTTTCTGTTGTATTCTAAATTGCACTCGTCCGTACGACACAGACCATTGGGTCCCGAAACGGGGTTTCTTTTGAAATGCCGCTAGCGTTGTGCTACGGTAAGCAAATGAAAAACCACAAGCGAAGAGGTAGGGGAAAACTGGATTTGGTACGTTTCAGGTATCTGTACGAAAAGGGACGAAAAACATAACAAAAGAATAAGTCCTATGTCGCCTGTTTATCAAACTGATAATATACCAATTCTGCGTCTTATTCAAAGAATAGCCATCTTATTTTGGAAAACAAAGGGATATTTTTGAAATTACGCAACGATCGCTCAAGCGCAAAGAGACTGAGAATAGATCGATAACAGAAAGTCATATAATTTCGTTTATTGATTTTTGGTAATGAATTCAGTAAAACCGGTAAGGAGAGAAAACTTTGTAAAAGCATTTGTATATAAATATGTATTAGAACTATTCCAAATATGAATTTTCACGCTTGACAGAGATGGAGAGGACAGAGAGAGAGAGATAGAGAGAGAGGGAGGGAGGGCGGGAGAGAGAATAAGAAAGAAAGCGAAAAGAGAGGAGGACACCGAAAATGAGAGGAGAGCAAATGGAGAGATATGGAAGAAAGAGGCAGGTAAATAAGGAAATATTTCAAGGTGAAAATATTTCGTCGAATACAAGCAACCGTCTCAATTGTTGTCATACCGCAACACACTCAACGGTAATTATCGACAGACTAAGTCATATAACATAACACATCGGAAACCACAAAATACACAGAAATGCACATACATACACACACATGCGCATATGCGTGCATACACAGGCACTCATGCTCACACACAAACATAAACACATACACTTGTGTACACATGGCACATGGCGAACACTGACATAGACGCACACAGACACGCACACACCCCTATACATGCACGGGCCACGCAAGCACAAGCTGTAGTTACTAATTAAATGTTGGTCAACTCTACTCTATTAATATGAACAATATCTTATTCAGTAAATTAATCGAGATTATTTCTCATACAAATTGTTCATCAAAAATTAGGTCTAGCTTAACAGAATGAAGAAAATCATAAAAAGAACATACGAGAAAACAAATACAAATATGAACGTGTAACGGCGCTAGCCTGGCAACTCCTACATTTTCGCCAAGTGGTAAGTTTAGAAATTGGCGCACTCTTGTTTGCACACCATTTTTTATACCATAACGGGATCGGGGCACCATTTCACACATGACTACACATTTCGAGAACTATGCAAGTTTAACGATGCGGTTCCTATTAGAGGCAATATTTTGGTTTGTTATTGAAATATGAAATCGTTTGCTTGCACTACGGTACTATACTATTCACTTATTATAATAAACATACATATGAAACAGCGACATTTGTACAGTAATCGACAAGTATAGAGATTTAAGTTAATTTCTTTTCGGTGTTTCGCGACACTCTAATAATGAATGTTATTCTATAACGTACAACATTAGTAACAAAACAAGTCAACGAAAATAAAACAGATCTCAAATAGTAGATGGACCAAGGGCCAACTCTAGAGGGTTCAAGTCCTAAACTTACTCAGTGTTTCAAGATTCCAGTTTAAATACTACAATGAATAAAAACATCACAAACAAACATCAACACAAAGTTTCGACAAAATAGCATCATTTCCGCTAGGAGCGGTCAATTTTCTGACATAATTCAGAAATAAAAAACACCGTTATCTTTTTCCGAGAAGACCATTTCCGTTTGATTCTTTAATACTTCTAAAGAGCATGGTTCCAACGACTTACGATTTTAACATTAGGTCTTTCTGCAAAGAAAGAAAACGGGACTCTGGCCTTACCTTAGGTTTCCATTGTTTTTTTATGTGAGTTATCAAACACATTTTCAAGTACTTTTGGTAACAGCTGGCACTAAAAAGCGCCGTACTATTCCACTATTTTATTGATAAAGTACGAAAATTCGATTAGGAACATTTGAGAGTATGAACATTTGCATGCACTAGATAACGGCGACATAAGACCGTAATATTTTGCATTCGCAACAAACATTTATTTTCGGCCCATTGTTTTCAATACCAAGCTAGTTGATGAGTAAATTTATGAACTAATGAAAAGATAATCAAAACAAACCGTTTGATTCGAATTGAATGCGAAAATTCTTTTGTTGGGGCTTTAACAAAGTTGGTTAGAAAATAGAAACATATAGTTTCTGCTAAAGTGCAACCACTTGGTTCTTTAATTAATATCTCCAACTTCAAGTTGCTATTTTCAAGTCTTCTTCCTTACTCTAGCACTACTCGTTGGATTACCTCGATAGCTACAGCCGTATAGAATAATGCCCATTATTCTCAAAGTCACACCCGGGTGACCGTATCCTTGAACCGTCTCCGCTATTGTTTGAATTGGCGCGCGCGGCTCGCGTCAAAAGTCTTCAAACGTATTCAACTGGGTGTGAAACTGTCCTTTACAGGGTAACTGCGACCAACAAATATGGGAAGGTGGTAATTAGCATACGAGATGGCACAAAAGAACAATTGCCGGAGAAAAGTTGCTTGGGAAACGGAAGGTGATCATATAGTAACACTGGGTCCCAGAGTTAGGGAGTTAGGGAGATACCCCGGGGAATTAGGCTGGGGAGGCATCCCTGCGTCATGTAGAAAAAATATATTTAGGCTTCAGAAGAGTTTGCTACTTAATAAAGGGTGGTTCAAGGCAGTGTTCAACGAGTAGCACTTGTCCCGCAGAGGTCCCGAGCAGAGTAGACAACGAGTTCCAGATAATAAATTGCTAGTTTATGTACGTAATAGGCAGGGGTATTGATATTTTCTGTACACGGTAGAGAAGTGGGCTTAGGGAAGCACGTGGACACAAACCTTTATTTAAAGCTGTATAACAGGCGGTTTTTGAAACACATGTGGTGCACAGTAGTACCGTCACGATGCTGAGCGACGTTTAGTCTAATTATATTTATTAGCATACTACTTATGCTTATGGGTATGCATTTGTCCGATATACGTTTCCCAAACCGGCTGTTATATGGCTTTAAAGTCATTGAATTATGAATTAGCGCTTTCCAGTCTAATATATACTCCTACTTATCATCCCATAATGACTCAAATATTTCCTTCTAAAGAAAAAAAACTAACAAAAATGTTCCGGATCTCGTCACTTAATCAGTAGCAAATTCCTATGGTCGATTTTGGAAAATTACGTTTATCTAATTTCAATAAGCAGTTATTTTTGCCTTTCACTTTCACGCGTAGTGTAGCTAAGTTATCGCGAATTACTTCGTATTTACTGGTTGTAAATACCGGTAATTCCTATAAGACGGACCTTCCAAATTATACAGACAGTAATATTCGACTAAATGAATCGCGTGATTCACCAAATTTGAGTTCAATGATAAAGATGGAATTCCACGAACAATAAAAGCTTATCTATATCTAACAAATGATCCCAATGCACCTACAGTTCTTCTTCTCGGAATATACACTTTGGTTCAGTCGACATAAATATTTGAGTTATACATATAGTCAACTGAAGCAATAGGGACCACTACGGTTCTGGTATATCTTAGTCTGTAACGCGGGCTCATCCGGACCTACTCACACTGCGTTCTTAGACGCGCAGCGCGTAAATGCATAACCGCGTCAGGAAAAGATATGGCTTTTTAACATGGGAAGGGCGGAGAAGCAGAAAAGAGGCTTCTGTGTCTCAAATTTTTCAATGCAAATTTGCAATCTTTTTCCGCGGACGCGACTACGCATTTCCGCGCTTCGAGCCGGTCCAGAGTAGTGTTGGACACCACCGAGTATTTGTCGTAGATAAACGCTTCGTCTACTGCTCATGATCTTGCGGAATGGGCATTTTCTATGAAAACACGATACATGCCACACAACGGCACCACCAGGAGGAAACGCTTATAGCATAACATTTCCATTTACGCGTTCATTTCAGGCACTCTAAACTCTAGTTATTCCCACTCGAAATGATACACTCTGTATATTCTCCATTGTTTAATTTATTACATTTCCTTCTTATGTAAAGGCATAAATATTCCGGCATTTCAATAAGCAACGAAATGATAAGGTTCAGACCGCAAAGAAAAGCGTCTGTTTCTAGCAGCAGTCTTCCGCCTACTTTGTAGGGTTTTTATAGAAGATATACTAATACTTCTTTAAAGTGGAGGCCATAACCGGTGGTTTCTGAAACTCTGAATGTGCCTTGTATGCAAATTCAGGAAGTCGTTTGTGTCGAGTACATGGTAATGCAGTTGCCCAACATACTTTTCACAAACCGCATGTTCTACCTCGTTAATATATATATATTTACAAACACGTCATAACTCATTCACTAATTTAGCGGCTGGAAACCTTGCTACTGTTATGTTATCGTTCTAATGCTATTTGCTGAACTTTCCATAAAATTGATTGTGTACCAAACGTCCGATAAACAAATGCACATGGCGTCATTCCGCTTTCAATTTCGATAAGGCACCAATACGTCTAAACAGTATTCTCGGTTCAAACTACTGCTAAATTTTCCAAGTCACATGACTAATTTGACATTGTGATTAATAGATTATTGGAAAATTCTTCTCCGATTACTAGAGACGAAAATTAATAAACACAGGATGTGCGAGCCCCCGCAAGCGAGATAAGACAGTAAAAATAGAATGCTATGGTTGATAGCGGCCACACCTTAAGATTAATACTAATACTAAGAAACATAACTGGGGGTAGAATTAGCTTAGGAAATTGTATTTGTGGTTCTGTGTGGGAAAGAAAAGACGAGGCGCCATTGACTGCCTCAAAATCACACAAAACAAATACAAATTAGGAGGTTTGTGTTTTATTTTTTTATACCTGTGAACATGAATAAAATAAACGAAATTTACACAAGCAGTGCATAAATGCTACCAAAGATGCTGGTGCGCTGTTCGAAACTTCGAAACAACTAAACCAAGCTGCTAAAGATGTGGCAGCTATTTTTGTTAGGCAAAATATTCGTTCGACATAATATTATTAATACAACGATAAAATATCTTAGAGCGAAATCCCCGCCGGATTTTCATATTAAGTTACGATTTTTTATTCTAATTTATGTTCATTTGCGTAAGCTGCATAAGAATGCTGGTGTACCCGATGTGCTTCAAAAACCGGCAGGTATTTCCCTTTAAAAAAGTCATGTCCAAAACAAAACCAGTATGACCAAACAAGAACCAGACTGTGAATATCCGTGTCTCCTCTCATAATTTACACTGCTCCTTCTTTTCAGGTCACGCAGGTGTCTCTTCAAGTTTATACATTATATTTCTGACCTTCCGGGGCACTTGCGCGCACTTTTTCTTCATTTATTATTCCTTTTTCTATACTAAATTGACAGTCGCCACCCGTGAATATACTCCCCTCCGTATGTTAATAGTACGGTACGCAAACACCGTATTCCAATATAAGACGAGTTAGAAAAAGCGGCCCGCCCGGAAGGTTAAAGGGGTGTAGGCCCGCAAGTTGGCACAATTGCGCGCCTAGGCAATTAGACTTTTTGCGCGTAAAAGGAACGCAGAAAAAGCGGAAAATGCATGCAAAGTCTCGCCGAAGAAACTGTAATAGGCAACGGGAAATGCAGAGTAGGCGGAAGGGAAATAAAGGTTAAAAACAACACCTAAAAAGAAAAAACTGTGCGAATCCCAAAACATTTTATTGTAGAAACGGAAAATGTCCATTGTTAGGTTTATGAGATTTTACACAGACGATCCGACAATAGCTTCCGTTGTCGCAGTTACTGAAAATATAAGTAAAATATTTCTTGAAGTGTTAATCCTTCTTTTCCATGTTACACATGCGAATTAACTTCCCAGCCTGACATAGAAATTAGCTCACGAAACAGCATTTATCCAGCATGCGTTTCGCAGACCAAGTAACATATCTTTTAAAATGCTTATGTCTACCGTAGTTGAATAAGAAAAACAAGTATACCGTAATCGTGTGAACATCTCCCCAGTCGCTCTTTCCGTCTACAAGAGTGTCATCAATAGATGGTCGCACTGCACCATCAGCGATCTTTTTCTTCGCCCTCTCCTCGTCTTTCTTCTTTCGCTCGGTTGTATCTGGAAGACAACAGGGCCGGTAGCCTTAGGCTTAGGCTTAGGCTTAGGCTTAGGCTTAGGCAACGGAAAGGTATCTTCAACTTTCGCTAACTTGACTATTATTGGAAAAAGTTTAGTTAAGTTTTTACGCATGTCCTCTGGAACTCGTCTTCAATGAACTCTAGAATCAAGTAATAACGTTGTATATTGGACTTACTTGCAGTGCTCGATTTCCCGCACATAAATATTAATGTGGCTGAGACGAAGGCGGTGAAAATTGTAGTTAAAATCGTATTGTACAACGTGAAGAATTCTTTCTGAAATGTTTGGCATTTTCCTTTGTTAGGCTTAGGCTTAGCATTAGGTTTAGGCTGAGGTCTCTATAGGTAAGTATCATACAAAATGATGGTTAATGTTTCGACTACGTTAACTTACCAAGTCCATAGTATAGCTTGTTAGAGAGTAACAAAAACGTAAAAACAGTGATAAACGATGGATCTCAAGGCTTTATTGTCGTATTTGTATGCTAATTCTGAGTGAGCATATTTATGTTGTGTAAATTTATTTTTTGTTAGTATGTAACAAAAACAGAAACACGATGAACCATTCAACTCAGGGCTTTATGATCGTAGTTGTATGCTAATTTCGGTCCGATTCCGCTCCATATATGCAAATTCACTTCACTTGTTTTCTCGTGAAAATCGTTGTCATTGTTTTTTGATGGATCGAGAGTTCTGTAAGAAATCGTAAGTTACAGAATGCTAGTTTCCCGTTCGGTAATTCAAGACTTGGCGGCACAGTCGATTGCTACATCGTTGAGTGTTGGCTGACGTTTGGCGACGATTTCGCGACAATCTCGCGTCAATCCCGCGCACTAATCTTGCATTTTCAGAATCTCTGTGAAGCCACGTGATGTCCTCAGTCGCACACGTGGTGAGACAAGTAGTGTGTCAAAATCAAGAAAGCCAAAAACCTCAAAAACGTCAGTAATGCAGAGTCTTCACAATAAAATTTCCTCGGAGAAAATCAAGAATGTATTGAGCAAGAGGATCAATGTGGCGAAGAAAGACGGCGCTAATCAGGTGGTTAAAGCGAAATACCAGCCGATTTTTTTAAAGACATCGATCAGACCAGCATGCAAATGAACACAAATTCGAATAAGAAAATCGAGCTAAATTAGAGCAATTTTTCCTAATGTTTATGTTCAAAAGCTCGAGCAATAAGGGTGCATAAGTTGTTCAAGTGCCTTGGCACAAACAAAGGGAACCAAAGTGTCTTGCCATAGTTTCAAGGTATAGTTCTTGGATCCAACTGTAAATTAGCACAATACTTTGATTGATTGAGATTTACATAATCGTTATCGATTTATTTCATTTTCTTTATTGATTTAGTACATTCCCGAGGAGTCCCTTCGTGAAGGTTCACAAAATGAGAAATCGATAAGTATCTCCGTCCGATCCACACTCTGGAGGGACAGAACACTGGGAGCTGACAGAAAGGTGATAATAAAAATATAAATCTGATAAGATGCAAAAGTGAAAGTGTCAAAACAAGAATCATACGTACCTACCTTGAATACCTTGACCTTGAAGACCGTTGTATCAGCTGTTGGCTCGCCAACAGCGCAGGTCGCAACAACGCCATAAAGACCTGCATCTTGCGATGCGATTCCATGCACGTCCAAATGAATTAACCATCGGCTTCAAGTTAAAGCTGCCATTCAATAGTATATCATACGTAAAGGCATAAGAAATAGTGTGTGAAATGAAGTGGATCAATTCGAAGTAGTAAAATCATTCATATTAACACGTTTTCATCCGTGGTTAAACAGTCATCGTTGCCTGGTTAAGTTAAATCTGCCATTCAATAGTATACACTGACGAAACTTGGCGTGCAAGCCGCGTGAGAACGGCGTGCAAAGTGCATTTGGCAATGCTGGCGTGCAATTTGCCCACCGAAAGAAATGGCGTGAGTACCGCCGGCAACTTTACGCCTTCACGGAGTGCAAGCGGCGTGGTTTCGCCAGGCAAAATTGCCTTTTTCCACGCCGCATGCGCGCCCTCGCATTGTCGCTTGCACGCCAATTTCCACGTTGTTATATGGTTCGAATTCAAAGAAGAGTTGTCTTTCTGTCTTTTGCATCAGCTACTAGTATTGTGAAATTATTTCCCATTCAGGGATTTTCTCCAAGTCCAACGCGCAGCAAGCACAAAATACAACAGTCGATCAAAGCCGCTCAAGATTCGTCGCCGAGAAAGAGTATTGTTATTCTTCTTATTCTCGTTTTTTTTTTTGTTTTACTTCACGCCTTTTGGAGGATGATCCCGTCTCTCCAAGAAGCAAAATCCATAGTGATGATCTCATCCCTCTAACTACACAAAATATTTAAAGCGAAATACCGGCCGGTTTCTGAAACGCATCGTGGACAACAATTCTTAAGTATTTATGTTAATTTGCTCGAATTTAGTTTAATTTTTTGTTCAAATTTATGTTCATTTGCATAAGCTGCATAAGAATGATGATGTACTCTATGCGTTTCCGAAACCAGCCGGTATTTCGCTTTAAAGGGACTGCTTTAATTGTGGTGGCAACGTCCCTTTAAACACAAAAATCTTAGGAATCGACTCGACACCATCGGTCCGCCTCGCTCATAAGACTTTTTCTCCGTCAATGAAAGAATCAGCGGAGAGGAATCAAAATGAATCCTCACCCTCGAAGTCAGCTTTGCTTGCCTTAATTTTTAAGCGATATGACGTGTGGCCGTGTGGTTTGAACTGCATCTCCGTGTATGTTATATGCTAAGCAAGATTGTTCCATTTGGACGGAGTGTGGAAGGACTGCGAAATGTATTAAATAGTAACGTGATTATTAATATCAAGCAAACTTTTCAATTTACTAGTGGAAGTTTTAGAAGAAAAAAGGGAACGAAAACGAGCTCGGACAAGAATGTTACCGTCGAGACGGATAAGCGTATGCAATATTTTCTATTTTTGTATTATTGTACATTTCGAGGAACTCAATACACACTCCATCTGCCAAAAGCATACCCGTATGCTTGCTCGCCCATGTTCAAGTCATTGTACATGCATGTCAACTGCCTACCGTAACACATGCGAATCGCACGTTTGACATGGTCCTGCAGCGAAAGTGCCAAATGCCCGTACTATTTAGAACAGGATCGCATCAGACCCGTGCCATTTGAAATAGATCCGTACTAGATTCAAAATCGCTGCGGGACCTTGTCCTTTACATTGACAGGCATTTGTCATTTTCGCAAGTGCGAATCGCATACATGGAAACCCCATTACTGACCTGAATACATTTTTTTTGAACACATTAGTAACCGATTTCAGAGAGAGCAGCTCGTATCAAAGAATCGGTGAAACGTCCAGTGGCTCCGGAGAATTTTGTCGTCGAAACGGGCAACTTGAGCAGCGAGGGACATGTAAGCATATGCATCTTTATGTAATTAATTTTCAATTCAGACAAAAAGAGCATGCCTGATTGGCCGGCACGATTGAATTCTGATCCCAATGGTTGAATTTCTTACGATAAATCTTGACGAACGCACGCTTGATTTCAACCAAGCGGCTGACTCCTGGCAGACAACTAATAAGTACACTGAGGAAGCTTGGCGGCGCGCCGCCTACACTAGGCTCGAAAAATGTGGAATGTGACCAGTTCATATAATATGGATGTCACCTTACAATGTGACTACGTGACCAGGCTTACCTGCAAGATTTATGCCCTAGATGATGATCAATACTGGTTCCCTTCAATTTATAAACCCTTTTATTTTCAAGTTCCATGCCCACCATTCGCGTCTAAATGCCGAACAACTGATGGCTGAACTGGAGACAAAGCGCTTGAACAAAGAGCGAATCGAGAAGGTTTTATGCAGAATCACAACCATTGTCGGCTGTGTATCAGCGGTGGTCTTTATCATTGGTGAGCTCATCTGGTTTTGACCTTTCAGGAAAATACTGTGTCGTCATCTTAAATTGTCACTAAAATGCGGAAGGTCACTCTAAATAATAACTAAAAATTAGTACCTTACTCCGCTCGCTAGCACCGAAACTGGTGCTGATCATGCTGTCTTGCATCATGTCCGCGGAGACTGAGGTTGAGTTGAGGAGATGATCATTTTTTAGGTGTTTACGTAAACTATCAAATGCATCAATGGTATCAGCATGATATGGCAATGAGGAAAGAGGCAATTGCAATTGACGAATGGAGGACCGAATGCAGTGGTGGAGGCGATAGCATGGTGGTACAGGTGGGATTAGTTAATTAAAATATAAGTGCATAAAATCAGTGCGCTATTAGAAAAGAGGGAAAGAGAGGAGAGTGTAAAGGACTGCCAATCCTTCACAAAGATGATCCCAGAAGACAACACGTAACCACGTCGACAGCAGCAACATAAATGAATCAGCATCAGTACAAGAAGACACAGTAGCAATTGGACGAGGCCCATCTTTATTAAGAACAGAAAAAAGCGGGTCGAAATCCTCTTCATACACGCCGGAGGGGCTTCATCGCTTCTCTTCTCCGACTCGGTCTTCCAGTAGGCCTGAGGTTCCTTGAACACAACACTCTTCTTTCTTCTGTAGATGGTCCATCACAACACCACACACACGTTCTTGCTCGCTCCACACCAGGTCCATCAGCACCACACGTCCACGTCCGCATCCGGCTACATATCGATCTTGGTTGGGACAAACGTATTATGTGTCACTCATATATGTATCCAAGTTAGCATGCTAATTCGGGCTGCAAACCCATTCTATCCAATATCCAGCCCATTCTAATTCGTATTACATAATCCACATCTCATGTAGGCATGCGTTTCACGAAAGTTTAGCGCTAGTCTCAACAGAGAGAGAGAGAGAGAGAGAGAGAGAGAGAGAGAGAGAGAGAGAGAGAGAGAGAGAGAGAGAGAGAGAGAGAGAGAGAGAGAGAGAGAGAGAGAGACATACAGGGAAGAGAGGTAGACGACGTGTAGCTGATAGAAGGAGAGATATGCAAACAGCAAGGGACGTGGCGAGGTGAGGAGATTTATAGAAATAGATGCGAATACGAGCTTCATTACGGTTTGGACAGTTTTATAAATCTTTTCTTCAACTCTCTTTCAGAGAGGCGATTCGTTCACCCGTTTACCATGTAATGCTCTAAAGCCGACCACCAAAGAAGAGTGGACGGACTGGACTCCTTGTGTTAGTGGTCAGTTATTTATGCGGATTTCTACTGATTAGTATTTCGGCAAATATTAAAGAGGTATGAAACGTGGTTCCGTGGTGCATGTGCAAGGCATGGATGGCGCATGGTGCGGCGTGATGCGCTCGGGGTTTGATTGAGTTGATCGTATTTATTTATTTTCCAACCAAATATTAAAGAAGTACGTGTTTTGTGAAATCAATGCGGGATAAGTGCCTTCATGGTTTTCCCGTGAGCCTGCAGCCTGATTCACATATGAACATTTGTATTTCAGGGCGCAGAACACGTTTTCGCATATTTGTAGCTGGAAATGTGTACAAAATCAAGGCGAATACAGTGCTTCAACAGGTTGTTTCTGGGAATTTCTTTTAGTTTTTGACAGGGTATATAATGTGGCACTTCCTTTTCCAGTCCAAGCCAAATTTGTCATAGAATCGCCATTTAGCAAATCATATCTTATTTCTTGTAATATGCCAGTGATCACTGCTACAACATTTTAATACACAGTAATTGGATTTTTCATTGTGCCACTAATTTAGGTAGAGAATTGTGGAAGAAAGAAGACAACTGAGCCTATAGAAAACAAAACTGCTTCTGCCATAGACATAACTAGTACAGTTTCTGAATTGGAGGAGATAAGTGGTACATCAGCAGTCTCGGATGAACCCGAAGCAAGTGAACCTACCAACGGTATCGAAATGGTTACACGCAAATGATGGCTTTAGCTTATAATTAGGTCTTAGGCCACATTTAGGCGCCCAATTAGGCC
Organism: Pelodera strongyloides; assembly: GCA_036852015.1. Lineage (NCBI taxonomy): Eukaryota > Metazoa > Nematoda > Chromadorea > Rhabditida > Rhabditidae > Pelodera > Pelodera strongyloides. The sequence goes on from JAANDG010000011.1 coordinate 504,376, forward strand.
ACATAGAGCATATTTTTTGAATGCATAAAATGTAAAGGCATACAATTATTTGTTTATGGATCTATATATATATTTTTTTTTGTTGAACTCATTGTAAAACTTCCAAAAGGATAAACTATTCACTCCGTATTTGATTTTTGTAATATATTTTTTTATGAATGTTATTACAAAGGTCTTTATTTAATAGTATGAATGTTATTACAAAATAATCTATTTTTATGAATGTTATTACAAAAGTCAGTTTAACCGTGTTAATATATCTGTTCTTTTTATCTATTGTTTCATCAAGTATTAGCAATTATGTATTTAGTTTTTTGCCAATTATACGAACTGACAGATTATAAAAAATGACAGTGTCGTGTTTTCTTCGGGAACTTTATGTTATGACCAAAACATTAAACTTTTATCAAACACATATTAATATCATTTTAATAAAGAGCCTTTTCAAGCTTTTTCATTTGTTTGTGTTTGTGTTCGTTCTGTTTCTGACCAGAAAATGGTAAATAAGCCACACGACGGATTTTTATTTATTTATTTATTTTTGAGTTTGATTCACTGAAATCGAATATCAATAAATTAAGGTACAGTAGGCACGTGCCGAGCCTTTAGGACTCCCGAGGTATAGAATAAGACAAGTCTCAATTCTTATCTTTATTCAAAACACCGACGTTTCGGCATAAGCCATTATCAAGGTGTAACCTCAAACTTGGGTAATTAAACTTTTTACCCAAGTTTGAGGTTACACCTTGATAATGGCTTATGCCGAAACGTCGGTGTTTTGAATAAAGATAAGAATTGAGACTTGTCTTATTCTATACCTCGGGAGTCCTAAAGGCTCGGCACGTGCCTACTGTACCTTATCATAACGGACGTCCCCATGAAGAGAGAAACGTTTATTGATCAATAAATTAGGTGATTTAACACCCCCTCAAAGATACGTCACCGGGTCCAACACATGACTTTTAAATGTCCTTTGCTCTTTAGCAAAACTCGTATTTTCACTTATAAAAATTTTAGAATAAATTATTCTTAAATATCTAATTGAGTAATATCTATTTATAGGTAAGTTCCTTGGGAAATTTTAAAAGGGGTTGTGGTTGCCTGTGCCTGTATTCTATAATGCGCCGGGCCCTAGCTCTTGACCAAGAGACCCAGAGAGGAAAAGCTTCCCTTGGCATTTTGCCAATGGTTAGAGGTCCACATTTCGGGCCATATTATTCGGCTTCATCACATTGTATGGAATCATCTGTTATACTAATTAGCAAACAACACACTGTAAAATTAGCATGAAACATATAACATGGTAATAAGTGTATTTGACGGTGATCTATATAATTTACTCTAGTAATATACATATATACATTTTATATCTGATTTTTATATAATTTACTCTAGTAATATACATATATGCATTTGATATCTGATTTTTATATAATTACTCTACTAATATACATATATATATTTTATATCTGATTTTTATATAATTTATATATGAATGTTAGCAGACTGATGTTAAAGTGCAAACTATTAAGTTTGTTATAATTCACTTTGTATTCATTGAATATATGTACGCTGATAAGATAAGGGTTTGAATTCTGAAGCAAACAAAGGGACTGATAGTGTTATCTTTCTCTATTTCCTGCAAACTTGATCTTTTTATAAAAATACCCATCGAGCAAATCAATGTACAAGACATTGGGATTTTTAATGTAAAACATTTTTAATGTTATTATATTCCTTTCTAGATATATGGCTTCCACTAAATTCTTTCTAACGTTTTATGATTTTTTATTTTTCGAAACTTTTTCTGAAGTAACATTTACTTGTATGTGCAGGAACTATATCGCGTACCTGTATAGGTATAGTACAGTGTGCATACGGTATATTTTATTTTACCGTAATTTTCTAGGATGTCGCCGAATACATTAGATACTGATGAAGCTTTACCACTGAAGTCCGCAGACAAATCAGAAGCGTCAGTATTTCTAATTTACATTATTTTGAATTTGTTTTGAAAATAAGGTGTTTAACTTGTCTGAAACTATGTGTAGTTTAATTTGGTATGTATGAACGTTTTAGGTGATCTTCTATCTTCTATACTACGTACATAATAAGAAATAATATGAAAAAAATTTATATTTTAGAAATTCCACAAAATTTGACTTGGTATCGGAAAATCCATCAACCGCAAAACTTCGTGACGATGAAAGTTTTGAAGAAGAGACGAAAAAAGAACAGAGAGGAGTTTCTAGATTCATACCGAGTGGCAAGGTAATTATTTTTGTTTTATGATTATTCTTGGACATTTTTATCGTTCAATTGCTACTTTATACTTATACACATCACATGTGACTAGGTAACTAGGTTTATTTCAAATCGACGATCGAAACAAACCTTGCTTACAATCATATTGGCTGGAAGATTATTCACATTGCTGATGCACACACGAAATATTTATAATTAAGGCGAAATAACGGCTGGTTTCTGAAACGCAGCGTGGACAACTGCACTCTTATCTATTTATGCTAAGTGAGCTCGAATTGGGGTCGATTTTTTATTCTAAATTATGCTCATGTGCATATGATGAATACAAATGAAGATGCCCACGATGCGTTTCAAAAACCGGCCGATATTTCGCTTTAATATTTTTCAGATAAATGCGGCCATTTGTTTCGTTGTCTTCGCTTTATCGCTATACGCCACCGTAACTGCTCTTATGGACATTAGCTTTTTCGATCCACTATCCAATTACGGTAACCATTAAAGCGGTATGACACCTGGTTTGTGAACTACTAACTGGATTTTGACATTTGCATTTCCATGTGTGATGTGCACATTTATGTGCCGCATGTGCCAGATTGGCACAAAACAGTACAGAATAAACCTATATGCCATACCTTTAAAGTGTATTTTATAAATACATTAATTAATTAAATATTTACAGAAAGCAAGGTGAATGCTACTAATGCCGATGATTCTCAACTGCGTTATGAAGTAGCTTCAGTTACAATAGTATTCATTTTAATCAGCGCACTTCTATGTGGTTTTACCATGGAGAGGATTACGTTGCCAGGTTTATTAGGTATGTATTTAAAATGTAAACGGCTTTAGGAACCAAATATACGCCTCAACTTACTATTTTTAAAAGTTTATTACCACACTTTCGTCAGAACACAGCAACGATGAGTAAACGAGTTACAGATTACGGTACGATGTACATGATATTAATCGGTGATTGGAATAATATGCCTACCCTACGGTAATACGAGTGTTCTATAAAGCGGTCGTGTCGCAGTCACGACAATCCTGATTTCGCCAGTAACTCTATAGGAAAATTATTCACAATCGCAGTGCAACTAAATATTTAGGCATGCTCGTTGCCGGCATTTTCCTTCGTAACCTTCCATTTCTGTCTGCACTTTACGTACCCAAAAATTGGTCAATGGTACTTCGAAAAGTGGCTTTTTGTGTAATTTTGCTCCGTGGTGGATTGAGTCTTGATGCGAAGGCGTTGGCAAGAATGAAGGTAAGATTGTTAGGATTATTTTTAGAATAAGAAAACTTTGTTTATGTGCCGTGAGTGCGCCGCGCACTCTTCCCCGAATCCGTGAAACCCTTGAATGTGCCATGGGTGATCGAACCAATTTTCACATTTCATTTATTTGCGCTCACTCGTCGCACATGACGCACCCTGACCTGAGCAGATAGTCCACAAGCATGACGTATTTATCAGTGGAAGTTTGATATATAAAAATTTACTGATAATAAATGTTTACTGATAATTTTAGGGTGCTTGTTTTCGTTTGGCTTTAATGCCGTGCTCTGTTGAAGCTATTGTGGTTGCCGTTGCTGCGAATCTATTCCTTGGTAAGATTTTACCTAGTTAGATAGATAGTATCTTTGTGCGACTTGTGCAATCTAATGTTTTGAGGAGTTGGTTTTGAAGCAGAGAGGGAGAGCTAAACAATACAATTATTACGTTCCTGTTAGCTGGTCCGAATTATTATGCATTTGGTCTAAATTAATAAATATATAACTCCAGGTCTCTCAATATGGTTTGGTCTAACGCTCGGTTTTGTACTGGCCGCCGTATCGCCGGCTGTAGTGGTACCATCAATGTTAGAGGCAGCGGAAAGAGGTAGGATGACGTATAGCATAGTTCGGAAACATGATATTTGCAATGTACCATCGACAATTTTATAAGTTCGAGTTCACAGTTCTCAGCGTTTCTGCCTCGTTACCTCGTTAGATTTGTAATAGCGCAAAATACTGTAATAACGCGAACTGTCAATTACGTTTTACTTGTCGTTGTATTAAGGTTACGGTAAAAAGAAGGGAATTCCAACCCTTGTAATTGCTGCATCAAGCTTGGACGATGTGTATGCAATCACTATGTTCTCAATGTGTATCACGGTTACATTTTCCACGGGTAACGGGTTTATGTGAATTATTTTTATTTCTTACTATTTAACTATTTTTATGTAACTCGAATATTAGTAGAGAGGAAAATGAAACGAGTGGGAAGAAGAGAGAGGTGGTGAGGGGACAGGTAGCGAGGAAAAGAGAGAGAGAGAGAGAGAGAGAGAGACAGAGAGAGAGTGAGAGGGAGAGAAAGAGAGAGAGAGGGGAGAGAGAGATGAGGGAGAGATTAATACCGAAGAAGTTGAATTTATGTTCCAGGTGATAGTATTCTGATGACAATTGTTCGTGTACCCCTTGAGATTCTCGCCGGCGTTCTTCTAGGAGCCGCATCAGGTTAGTACGAGCAACGTTATTTCTACCGATCTAGTCTCTAGTTTATTTTCCAGAAAATGTAGAAACCGTATTTCCTTATCTTGTGGTACCTAACATAGAGATACTGTACTCGTATCTGAACTAGTCCGAATTGATTTTAGGCGTCTTTCTCCGCTACTTTCCCTCGCCATGCGTAGAAAATCGATCGATAATCCGCTTCTCTCTTCTCTGCACTCTCTCGCTTTCCATGCTATTTGGTTGCACAAGAATTGGTATTGATTCGTCTGGACCGATCGGAGTCTTAGTTGGAGCTTTTGTCGCAGCAAATCAATGGCAGAAAGAGGTACGGGTTTCTAATTTAAACGATAATCACAATTAGTATGTCATGGTGAGGGAAGGAGAGAGAGAGCGAGAGATACAGAGAGATTCATACGAATGCACAACGAGAACAGTATGGTAGCCAGTATAACAATATTTGTCGATCGTGTTTTATAGTACCGTTACATAAATAGGCATGCGACGAACTCGCGCACATTGACTAGATAGCTAGCTCCATGAGCGATTCAGGTTTTGCTCAACGCTCACTTTGTTGAGCATCTTGTTTTAAAAGCTCATGTCAATATTTAGGGTGAAGATGTGCAGTCAACAGCTCTTGGACATCTGTGGAAGTTCATTTTCGAACCACTTCTATTTGCACTCATCGGATTTGAGTTGACATTTTCCATGCTAAGTTTTCAATTATGGTTCCCTACTAAATAAGGAAATATAATCTGGTACCAGAAGAAATAATGTACATTTTCCATGATCTGACTATAAGAAACACGTGGCTTAGGCTTAGGGTTAGGCCTGGACATAGTGCTAGGTTTATGCTGGGGCTTTGCAATAGGCTTGGTTGCGTCCTATTTGCGTCCAGTAATTTATTCATATTCCAGCTCACCCTGAAGCTCGTCTTCTGCGGTTTACTTGTATTGGTCTGCGGTTTGCTTTTCCGTTCAGCAACTGCATTCTCGGCCGTATTCAAATCAGGACTAAACTATAAAGAGCAGCTCTTTGTAGCCGTCGCTTGGCTCCCCAAAGCCACTGTGCAGGTAGTGTGTTTGTCTATTTTGATCTTTTATCAGATTTTCTGTCATCTCTTACTCTATCTCTATGGTATGGAAAAGCTATGTGAATCTTTTTCCGATGAGCATCATAGGGAATGTATATTATTTACGTTACCTTCCTTCAGTATATTTACGGCGTGGAAGCGGCACGAAATGAACATTATGCCTATTATAAGCGATCCTACAGCGTGCATGCGGCGCTGAGCTACTGATATAAATTTGCGCGCCATCTTTATGCTGCGCCGTTTGTAAGCTAAACGTCCGCTCAAACTAATTCCTTTCAGGCCGCCCTAGCCCCAGTGGCTCTTGACTTGGCCATGTCCGCATCTACTCCAGACGAAGAAAGGGTATCATCTAGTACCGTAGTCTTTGCTATCGCAGTCCTTAGCATATTAACGACAGCCCCGGTTGGGGCGTTTCTCATTCGACTATTGGCACCCAGACTTCTGCAGGCAGAGGCTCTACCTCCAGTGATTACGGTGGAGGAAAGTTTGTCGAATATCGAAGATAAGGGGGATGTTTAGGGTTACGGTAGTTATAATTAGAGTTATGGTGTACTGTAGGTTCTATTTTTATTTAGGAGTACCCACAGGTAGCTAAGAGTTAGAAAGTTTAGGAACAGTTAATTAAATATCGGTTAATTAGTAGTCAAACGTTGGCAGGAAGTTTCGTTGTTACATGTCCAGATTACATTGGTTCTTATTCATAGCAGGCAGAGATTTATTTGTTTATCGGTTGATGTTATTATTTATTGTCTTGAGTGATTTGTTTCAGTAGTTTATATAGACTGCGTAGTTAAATCAGCGGTTTTATTTAGCTCAGTGTTACCTTTCGTCAGTATAGCTGTATAGCTGATAAGACACAATTTCTTATTCTTTCTTTTAAAGTAATCCAAACTTTTTGTGATTTAAGCCATATGATTCTTGTTGATCTCAAGGATTGTTGTGAATATGTACAGATTGTTTTATTTCAGATTTTTACTGTAATAAAAAGGTTGCTGCTTCCAAATTATATCGTACACCTCAATTATTTATTGTTTACGGAATCAAGAAATCAATAAAACATTCGAATTTCTTGGCTTAATTTAGTGCATTTTCCGGACAAACTTCGATTTTCCATTTGCCTGTTTCACCCATTTTCTGATGTTATCCTTCTCCGCTTGACGCACTTTTTTAACTTCATCGGTGTCCTAGGAATACGAGGATTAAGCTAGAACTCTCCTTACAATTAGAGGCCTCCGAACAAAAACCATGAACCTTGATCTGGTCTACCCAAGCTATGTGCTCCAGGGCCCCGCGGGGTCAGTCATCGGTATTATGGATAAGACGTAGTACGAAGGCCATGAATCGTCTAAATATAGACTTGAAGCTTATGAAAATAGTTCTAATTGATAGCAAGGTCGCCAGTTGGCTCAATTTTTAACTCTGCTGGTTTACAGGAAACTACACAAACACATCCCGTTTGACAACGAAAGGGCTACGTAAATCCTTACTTGGGGATGCATTCCACGTAAATCGTAGTGATGAGCGCCCTCGAGTAGGATGATGCTCACGAGCGAACCCTGTTATAAAGTCAATATACAGAATAGCTTGATATATCAGTGATAGTACTACATATGTACATGTGGTATTGAACTAGTCAGGTTATACTTATAATTTAGGCTTAGAGTTAAAAGAGCGCCACATCTCGCAATTGGAACAAGGTAACTCGATGATGGATTCAGATTTCTTATGGATTGAGAAAGGAGACCTATGTTCTTATTAGAACTTTTATTGGTAGAACAAGAGTACAGTTGTACGGTTGTACAAGAGAACCTTGTAAGCAAATCCTTTACTAACAATGGATTAACTCACAAAGAATTGTGTAAACAACAAGAAAACTACGTAAGTTACCTCAGTTTTCGGTTTAAGTGACCATCCTCCGCCTGACCACGGGTCCAGAAAACCGTTGCTGAAAATTTAAAGGGTCTGGCCCATCGAAAATATTTGAAATTCTTCCTTTTATGCGTAGCCAATACCGGTAGGAGTAAAATTATATTCCACAAACTTGCAAGCCGGCAAAATGTTCAGAAAGCAAATGATTGATATATTGATAAGAAGCTAACTATTACCGTACCTGAACACGATATTCGTAGCGGTCGGGAACTTTGCTCCATAGTTTTGTAGAGCCCAACGAGGTCTCATCATCGAGCGATCGTAGCCCATTTTGCCGAACCTAAGCAAATCAAATATCAATGCAACTTTCCGAATTGTAGCCAAAAATACATATCTAACATAGTCCAGAGTTCCAGAGTTTCAGAATGCGCGTCCTAGTCGCTCAACAAGAGAAAACACAGAAACGCATGGGTGAATCAGCGAATGGCTTAATCTCGGCACACCGCCAAGTTTTACTGATTATGAGTGTAAATTATTCAATAGCATACCATTCATTGCATGAATCCAAGTATACTTCCGGTGCGAATGGACAATCCTTCCAGAAGAAATCATTCGGCGCGCCGCTACCACACAGAGGCATCACCATTTCCGTGCACGTCTGAAATATAAAATTGTTACAATGCGTAATCCCGTCTTTAATGTCGAGTTGCGTGGCGGCATAGGTTCACGGGTTCACCTCGAATTGCACCTTTTTTTATAATTTATGTTGATAGTATGACCTATGACGGTCAAAATGCGAAAATTGCAGTAAATTTCCTTCGAGTATTGTAGGAACTCATTCCTTTAAGATATAGTTTTTCGACACTTTAAAGGCATAGGTTCACGGGTTCACCTCGAATTGCACCTTTTTTTATAATTTATGTTGATAGTATGACCTATGACGGTCAAAATGCGAAAATTGCAGTAAATTTCCTTCGAGTATTGTAGGAACTCATTCCTTTAAGATATAGTTTTTCGACACTTTAAAGGCATAGGTTCACGGGTTCACCTCGAATTGCACCTTTTTTTATAATTTATGTTGATAGTATGACCTATGACGGTCAAAATGCGAAAATTGCAGTAAATTTCCTTTGCTCCCCGTAGTAGGAGAGCTTGCTCAAAAAAAGCTAAACTACCTCGAATCTATAAAACAATTGGAGTACCGCAGCCATGGTAAGTGGGAAATAGCGCAGCCGGGCTGGAGACGCTAGAAAATACAGGCCCTTTTATCATCATCTGTCTATCACAACAATACCTGCACCTCCAGTCCTCCTGCGCTATTTCCCACATACAATGGCTGCGGTACCCCAATTGTTTTATAGATTCGAGGTAGTTTAGCTTTTTTTGAGCAAGCTCTGCTACTACGGGGAGCAAAGGAAATTTACTGCAATTTTCGCATTTTGACCGTCATAGGTCATACTATCAACATAAATTAAAAAAAAGGTGCAATTCGAGGTGAACCTATCCCTTTAAAGTTGAGAGTTTGGGAATCCCTTTAAAATCATTACCTGCCAAGGCCAGCCCAACGGGTCTCCCAGTGCTGCATACCCACCGGCACACTTTTCCAAGTTCATACAGAATTGCTTAGTCGTCCCAGTATAGTTGTAGTAGAGGTTCACGATCTAAAGTTGGATTATTAGTTTTGAAAATGCTTTGTGAACACAACGATAGAATCTCCTTCATGAAGTGGTGAAGCTGAGCTTAAAATAAATCAAAGAGTTTTGCACTTCTTTCAGCTAAATTATAAAATACATTAGAAAATAACGGTATTTATTGTTAGTATGTAGAGAAAAATTGCATTCTCAATGAAATTAACAATAAGGTTTTCGTAAATAAGCACTACCTGATACAATTGCTCCACAGCCCCTTTGTCCGTTTCCGATACGTTGGTGAAGTGTTCGCAGACTTTCTGAAGTAATTCAGTTTAAGTTTAGGAGCGGGCACCTTTCTCAACGGTGCTTCAGTACAGGTAATAGAAGATTTCAATTTCATAGCTTATGTCTTGTTCCGCAGATGTCTTGAGCATACGGCGTCGAGTTCCCGTTAGTTGTACTTTGCAGTTTCTATCGACTAGTCTTGCAATGGGATTGCAAAATTCTCTAATTCCGTATTTGGTAATTAGTTGATAATTAACCTTGACAGGCCATCCGGGTAATTGCGCCAGGAATGAAGTCGGATAAGGATAATTGACCATTGCCATACCCTCCATTGCATCTCTGATGTAGCTAAACGAGAATAATTACGTCAAAATTTGAGGAAATCATAATTAAGATCAATACTGCTCCATATTTCTTAGGCAATCGCTGCGCAAGAAAATAGTAATGCTGCGAATCACCTCCAACGTTTGCCAGCGAACCTGTTTTTGTTGGCCACTTGGTTGGGTGACTTTGTTGCACCTACCGGGCCTTAGCGAAAAGCAAATTTCCTCGAAAGCTGTCGACAACTCGTCACCACATGGTCACAAAATGGTCACTCACCAGTCACCAGTTTTTTTTTTTTTCGGTGAATGCCATTTTGTGGAGGGCCATCGAACGGTTTTTTTGTGCTTTCGGCAATTACTCCGTTTTCCTCTGTTTATGAACTAAGTAAACTAAGTTCTTCTTTTGCACGCTCCATTAGCGGGTTGGATAGATGTATTTCTTGTTCAGATGTTTCGAGCTGGGATTTATGCTCGAAACACCTGAACCAGAGAATAGTACTAACTCACGCATTCAAAAACTTGTGATCCTCCGGCGTATTCACAAGCGAAATATCTTCCAATTTGAAAAGAGAGTTGAGATAATTCCGACCTTCGGCTAAATAAATAAGTAAATAAATAAAATAATTATTTCCGAGAGTTCGTAGCTAATTCTTTTTGAGTCGTGTGTAATCAGCATGAAAACTCTATCGACTCTATCGAAAAAGCTTTCTACGAATTCGTATAAGGCTCCCTATGCAAAACGAAAGAACGAGCAACCCCAGCAACGAATAAACTAAAGGTTTTATGTTTATCAGAGCTGTCAGAAACGCACTTTTAAGTTTTTAAATTTTTACTTCTAGATTAACAAAAACGCATCAGAAATACTTTCACAGGGAAGCGGAATAATTGTCGAAACCACAGAAAATTCGTCGATGGTCACTTGACCAAGTTTAATCGAATACGTCGAGTCACAACATGGTCATCAAGTGGTCACTGACCAGTCACCGAATAGTTATCCCGGTGAAGACCATTTGGTTACGGGCCTACGACGGTTTTTCTGTGGTTTCAGCAAGGATTTCGTCTTCCTGTGTAACCCTAAAAATTGAAAAAAGAATCGATAAATTAAGTTTCTGACCACTTTGTGCGAGATTCCGCGTGGCCTCCCAACCCTTTTGCACAGCCTTGAATACGCATCCGGAGTTGGTAAAAGATCTGGTAACGATTCGATCATAAACGTCCTCTTCTATGTCTGCGTCCTCAAACCAGAACACTGGAGCCGAGGCAGCGATAGCTCTGTAAATAAGTTTTTAAAGCTATACTGCAAGTGGTTTCGGAACGTCAGCTGATATTTTAAAGCAATGTGATGGGTGGTTTCGAAGCGCAAGTAACTTTTTAAATTTTCTGTCGGCATTAAAAGGTTTGTATACTCCATTCTTTCCCTGAACTTAATATTTGTGCGTTTATGTATGTTTTCTATTAACCGGCAGAAAAAGTCCAATAAACTGACCCATCACACTTATGTGGGTATTTGGTTCGAAGCCAAGCGGCCAACATTCCACCATAACTGCCACCGAAAGCAATTACAGGCGAACTCTGCGCTTTGGGAATTCTCTGTAAAAGAAAGCAATTAGCCATTTGTCATCTGGAACACAACGTACTCTTTGACCACCGAAATTTTGCTACGGATCGGTTTTCGACAGAATATTGTAGTGTGTCAATACTGTAATGTGTATAGTTTTGTGGGAAGTTTTACTTTTTGCTTTAAAAGTAATTACTGGTTAATTGCACGGTGTAAATCTATTATTGTCTTGAATTTTTGGACAATTTGCATTTTTTGTGATTTCGGCAGAAGCCTCAGGCTATATACTCTAAGCTACAAATTTATTAAATGTACAATCGCCCACCTTTTCTCTCAAATAGTCGATCAACAGTACGAAATCAGCAAGAGCTTGTTCAGAGCTGAGGTAGCTGAAATTTAAAGGAAATTAAAACAATATGAAACAGGAACTTAAAACAATATGAAGCCGGCAATCCAGTAAACTAACGCTCATTGTAAGCAATAAGATAAGCTCATTTAAACTTCAAACAGGGTAATAAATACCGAACTGTACTGTGAAGGTGAAGCTTAAAGGACATGTCAAGGGGGATTCTGCGCAGAAAGGCATCTCCAGGCGCAGACTAAGTAAATCTCAAAAGGCGCCCAATACAGTAACCCATAAAAATGGCGCCAGAATAAAATATTTGAGATTTTGTCATAAACGTGAACAAAACACACCGCAGCGCAAGCAAACGGGCGCGTTGCGGCGAGACGGTAATTCAAGCCGTCCCGTGGACAGAGATTTGGCTTAGCTCTGTCCGCACGACTAGAACCCCATAGTGAAGGAGTTTTTTGGAGGGGTTTGAAATTGTTTTTCTTCTTACATGAAAGTTTTTGTTTATTTTTATTTTCACTTTCCTTGCGGTCAAAACGCAAGCTTTTTTTTGAGCCCAACATGCAAAACCGGCTTGACATTCCCTTTAAAGCGAAATTCTAGCGCTAGCCTCTTTGGAAAATGTGCATATGATAAGCAACTCCTATGTATCCTATGCTAATTTTGTACGATTGCCGTGGACGATTGTACAAAATTAGCATAGGATACATAGGATTTGCTTATCATATGCAAATTTTCCAAAGGGGCTAGCATTTCGCTTTAAAGCTAGGAAGGCAAATTGTCATTGAGCAAAAAGTTTTGTTGAGCAAAAAGTTTCAAATTCTCTTCGCTGGCCAAGTTGAGTTAACAACCATGACACCCAAAATTAAATAAAATCAATAGAATCCTACCCCAAGTGATCAGTTGTTGTATAACTTGTGTTTCCGAAAGGTTGGGTCTTGCCATAAAAGCGATGTTCGGCGAAAACAACGGCTGCTTGGAATACAGGCGCAATGTCCCACATAAAACCCTGAAAGTAATTTTGTTTACAAAAAAAATGTATACCCAAGTTATCCCGGTTTAATTACCCAAATTTTGAGGTTTGTTCTGCTAATTCTAATTGAGCGCTAGAACACGTGGACCAACAAGCGAAGTTTCCGGAGATAATAAAAAAAATTCGAAACACAAAAAGGACTATTTTCTATGAGAATCGGAAATTTTCAAATACCGTATTTTCTGCGAATCCCTCCAAATTTCCCTCATTTCCAGTGTAGAAGAAGATAGGACCTCCCTCTTTATAAGATTCGGTGTTGATAAAGAATCTGAAGTTTGTTTAATTATACAAAACCAAATGTTTCTCAGCTCTTTGGAAAGAGCGCATCACCGGAGTAAACTTTGATACAAGCAACGTTTCCCCTGTCTGTCATTACATTAAATTACATGAACATCATTCGATTTTAAGGTTGTCACCGCCGGGGACGAGACTCGAACCTGTGACCTTTGCACTGACAGCTGTAGCGCAGCTAATCACTACACTACCAGGTCGAATAAGAGAAAAATGGTAATCAATAAAACATCTGCGGACGGTTGGTGATGTCAACCTCACCTCAATGAGAATGAATCCTTATTTGCAAAGGAGAAATGATCCAAAGGCACACCGTCCAGCCTTTCTTCAGACCATTTATAGCCACTTTCAGCAGAAACTGAATCGACCAAGAAGTCGCGAGTCTTGTGCTGAAATTTTTTTTTATTCTTCATAACTAGAATAAACTCCGAGGTTGCACCGCGCACCCAAGGTGGAAATAGGAGCGCTGCAAAAAATGGCGCGGATTTGGCGCATTTTGGAGGTGAGACGGAGGGCGCACGGCAGGTGAGGCGAGGCAAAAGCGCGCCAACGGATGGCGCTCCTCTAGCACGCCTCGCATCCATTGGTGATCGTTGCCTCGCAGTAGTCGTCTTTTAGGTGGGTTGGTATGGACTCTCAGGAAAACAATCGAATTAACATAATCGCTACATCAAGAGAAAATCTTAAGACTCACCACCACAGGTGTACTGTATGTGACGGGATCTCGTTTTGGTAAGCGGACAGCTACAGTCACCGCTAGGAGAAGCGGTAGTAAGCGGATCATTTACTGAAATATGAACGCGTAATTCAATCAAAACATTTTAGTATTCCATGTCTAATGCTAAGCAAAGAAAGGGTTGAAACTGTGAGCTAGAACCTCCCAGTTAAAATGTGTGCGTAATAAATTATTATTATTAATTAAAAACATGAAAGACTGTAAGTTGCCATAAATGTACATGCGGCATAGAAGAAAAAAACGCAGGATAATATAAATCATCAATTATCGAAAATAAGCATGTTTGTGTGAGAGGCTGGCTCTCTTTGTGTAATGATTCTGTGCGAACGAACTTAATTAAATGATTAATTCAAAACAAAAACATCAATTTTATTTCCACATATCCTTTATTGATTATTAGCATTTACGAAATAAAATAAAGGGAGTGAGGCCAAGAAAATCAACTCAAGCTATGACATCAACGGTAGTCATATGGTAGTCAGATGTTTCTATGCTCCTTTAATACATCAATATCGTGTCCGACGGTTTATGAACGACACAGAAAATAAATGTAACAGTGAAGAATCAGTGCGAACCCTAAGAAATCACAGAAAATCGACACGAAAATGAAGAAATCAATACGAACGCGAACAAATCTTTCGTAAGGATTTTATTTTGAGATACAAGTGACCTAATGGACATTATCCACAACAGACAGCACAACTGTTAGCAGAGGGCGGGGTTTCGATAGAAATACCAAGAGGTGCGAACACCTGATGGTCATTTATTAACTGGTGCCAGGGCCAGTGAAACCATTGCCTCTGGCCAAAGTCTACTGTCAAAGTGGTATAGCACCTAGCTATGAACATTCCCTTGTGTTATATGCAAATTTCTGCTCTTGCTTTAGACAGAAGGGCACATTATGGAACCCAATTTCCATAAAATAAACGGGAGTGCAGCGTTCGGCATACGTTTCAAACCGATGTAAGGGTTGGAGGCTCCAAAATAATGCAAAATGTACAAAATGATAGGATTGCGCAAGCTACGGAAGAAATACCCGTAAGAACGCGCCAGACCGCGCTGATGTTCTTTATGGACATAGTTGATCATGAGTAACCAATTTTGTTGAGCAATAAAAATGTGCTTAAACGCTTAAACCAACAAAAATGATCTTCCAGGTTATTTCATTTACAGTATTAAGTCAGAGAACTTTTTCGATGAGTAAATGAAGAAGTTACGCGGCCGATTTCTCGATCATACCTTCCAAAAAAAATATTTCTTTTTCAAAATATCGTATTTACTCCACAAGTGTGTGGAGGAATTTAGAATTCGACTCCCTCCCAAACATGGAAAAAGTATAAGATATAAGCTGTCACGTGGTATTTATACCCCTTCCGTAATGTAAAAATATTATACTATATTTACTAGGAACCCTAAGAAATCGCGTTGTGTATGTGCTTTGTAATACTTCACCTCCGTACATCTGTTTTCCGCAGCTAATAACTTCTTATAATATACTCATTGTCCGATGACTACTGAACAAAAAAATCAAACCTTTATTGAATTTCATCATACATGCATATGAAATACTTCTCTATATACATCAATTTACATTTAGAGTTTTACAATAGTTACCTAAACCAGAAAATCAAATAAGAAACAACATAAACAGTGAGGAATGGATGTGTAAGATTTATTGTCGCAGCCATAATAACAAAATAGTAATGATCACAAACTTTTTGAGATGTATATCCACCCATATGTCATACAGGGTAACTAAACAGTATTTAAAATCATATCATATGTCGAGCTCGCCTAAGGCCGGACTAGGCAAGAAATTACATTATGTTCCGGCTACGGTACATTTTTTGGGAGCTGGGGCTGAGACTACCACTACCAATGAACTTATCATTTGCAAAAGACGGTTCATTTTTGTTTTTATTATGGAATACATATGGAAATGGAAAAAAAAACATAGATATTTGTTGTGGGCATTTGGTGATGAACTAATTTTGTTGCACAGAAGCGAAATATTAGAATTTACCAATAATATTACAATGTAAAGTTGTCGGACTGAAATAATTGCACGGATACAGGCACCGGGTGATCTGATGGGGTCTCTGAAAATAAATAATTGACTTTTAATTTATTCACAAATCACTGAAGAAAAACCTGAAAACTTGAGAAAGTCTCTTATCAGCTAATCGAAAAAATGAAAATGAATGCAAAAAGCACCAGCTTCTGGTATTATCACTGGATTATGGATACTTTCCATGATCAAGAATACCACAACGACATTGCTTGCATGTCTAATTTCTATCTAATAACATATGCTTTCAGTGTACTCCGGTTACTTTCCATATTCGAACTATAGAAAGTAAAACTGTGCGACATCGCCGCCGCGTACATATGGCTAACATATTCGCCAGAGGTGCGATTATTGGAATTGAACACATGTGCCGAACCCCCGTGCATACTAGAGGAAGTATGCCGAGCCCGCAATCATCAATGTTGGATCACGATCACGGAAACTGAACCATAAACATCAACAACATACCATAACATTCTTGCTTTAACAACACAGGCTTCGTCGTAACTTTCGTAGAATCATCCGTGTCCAAGGGAGGTTTCGTGTCCGCTGTCGAGTTCAACGATATTAGGCTAGTTAGGGTAGAGGGAGGCACAAGACGTACTACAATCGACTGCAGAAGTTCCTTTTCTTTCCGAAGAGAAACGACCTGAAATTTATAATGAATATGATAACTTATTTCAGCAAATATAATAAACTCTATTTATCATACTATTGGAAAAACAGAACCACCAACAGGTAAGCACACTCAAGAGAAGCAGCTTCACGTGGTCAAACATAGGACATAGGGGTTTACTTAACACTCCTGCAATTTTACCGTAATCTTGAATCTCGATAATGCTGTATATTTCTCACAAGTACAGTTTAGGAGAAAAACCTATGATGTACACTGAAAATGAAATAATAGTAAGAAAATTAACGAACCTCTTCCTTCAACCTTGTCTCGGACTCTTTCAAGGAGCTGGTTTCCGCGTGAAGTTTTGTAATCTGAAAATAAACTTTTACGATTTTCCGAGAAAGGAAAGCAACGGTACAGGCCAAGAAAAAGATAATGATAAAGTAGTTGAATAAAACGGGCACAGGGAAGAATGGTGTCCAGGAAACGTTTCAAAACCACTTGTCGTATCACTTTAAAACACAACCTGTTCATCCAATCTACTTACCGTACGTTCCAATAGATCCTGATAATTCTTCTTCCTTTCTCTGCTCTCTCTTGCAGATTGCCTGTTCCTTTGCTTTCTCAATTCCTTCTGCTGCTCTCGGTTCTCATAAGGGTGCTTGGCGGAATTTCGTTTCGCTGAAATCGAGTATACTTACTAAATAAGTATACTAACTAAAGACTCGGCGCAACAATTCATTGATGTCCTGAACTAGCTTAGGCAAAAAAAATCAGAAATTACTCTTTCCCCGCGACACCCATCGCAAGCGCGAGGCGCCGCTCAAAAAAAGTTGGCTGTGAACAGTGTGAACCTAATCTATGGTCTGGCTTTGCCTAGTGCGCACAAGTTACAAATAGTGCTGAAGGATTACAGTAATCCTAAGCTTCCCAAATATTTACAACAAAATATAATGTCTTGTGGTACTAACGTATGCATCCGACCAGATTCCTGGCGTCTGGTTCATAAGCTTCGAGAATGTTGAGTAGAGGGCGGGAGCTTATATATTCATCATCTACAGACGGAGAGCGACTGCTGCTACAGTGTGCCTGACCGTACATATTCTGTGGAATAGATAGTACCTAAATTAGGGTAATTATGGTTATGCAGAGGGAAAAGAAGAATGACAAACGTGTGTGACATCGAGAGTTAGTCAACAAAAATAGAGAGAGGAGGAATAGAGAGACAGGGAGTCAGAAGCAGAGAGAGAGAGAGAGAGAGAGAGAGAGAGAGAGAGAGAAAGAGCATGTATGCTGCGGTATGACTAACATTACCTCGAAGTAGGGCACTTCAAGCTTCCAACAAATTGGTGGTGAAAAAAAATTATGATTTCTTGGAGTAAATTCCAGAAAAGAAGACTTAGAGCACACATCAGCAATGGGACGTGGCAGGTCCAGATAAAAATACGTCAAAAAGAGCAGACTGCCAGATAAGCATAGTAGTGTAGTAAGAAAAGGCGAAGAAAATAGAAATTAGACGGTAAACAAAGTACAAAGTCACGAAACTCGATTTAGAACCAAAAGTGTGCAGTAAGTGCTCTATGCTAATCTTGCTATATATGCTAATTTTGTTTACTGTAATATTATTGACCCAATGTGGCCATGTATGGATTCTCAGGAGAAAAAAGAGCATAGTATATTCGTTATCGAAATTCTCTATCCACACCTAGTGAATATACTAAAAAAAGATTAATGCTAATGCTACCGATTTTCTGGTGTCAGTAAGAAAAAATCGAAGGTTGGCCTGTTGGCCATATAGCATTTTGAAGCATTTTGAATTCAGAAAATGACTACATAACATAATTGTAAGAAAGGGTGTGTCTAAAGGTAATACAGTACAGTGATCTACCAGAATAAGCCTTATGTTTCAGTTTGAAGTTTGAAGCCACGAAAAGTTAATAAACCTAGAGAGAGAAAGGGAGAGAGAGAGAAAGAAGAGAGAAAGATAACTAACCAGCAGAAAGAGAGGCAAACATATGCTGGTGACTGGAAGGACATCTCTAGCCAGCATCAATTTGACCTAATACCGTACGCGTGACGTGTCCGGTGCATGTGTCAGAAATGAGGACGACCACCTGGACAGAGATAGAAAGAAAGAGGGAGAGAAAGAGGGAGAGCAAGAGAGAGAGAGAGAGAGAGAGAGAGAGAGAGAGAGAGAGGAGAGAGAGAGAGAGCGAGAGAGAGAGAAGGAGAAAGAGAAAGGGAGAAAGACACCCTGGCACTGACACGCAGTCACCTCCCAACTGAAATCAATGGTGACGTGGCTCCACAACTCAAATGCAAAATGTTGGAGAGCAGACAGATGAATGTAAAGTTTATTATTATTATTATTATGCGTTATATAAGTATTTATTCTTCTTCCACGGCACATACTGAAATCATCAAAGGATAGAGGGTCGAGGCATAATTAAGAATAAACTAATTTTGAATTATTCAATGTGTTACAGTATGGTGGATAGTAATTATTGTCAAAACATCGCAAACGAGAAGATTGAAAGAAAGGATTTCGCCCTACAACAGTGAATAATCATCTTTATGTAGGGTGTAGGTAGATAGCATTTTTTGTTAATTAGTTTTATATTCACAACGAAACTTAGTTTTGTAAGAGAACGTGCGGTGCAGACGAACTGAAGGGTACATACTTTGCATGAGAGTGTACTAGTCCATCATACAAATCACAAACCACGCATCATGTTGCTTCAAAATTCGAAAAAGACGCCTCCGTGACAGTCACCCAGTAAGGAGACTAACAATGGCACTTTTCTCCGAACTCGTCCATTATATTTGTGTGTAGTGGGGATTATTTGGTGATGTCTGTCCCATTCAGTGATCTTCCAAATTCAAGGAATTGCATTAAACGATTAGGTGGAGCAATTAGCGCTTTGGTTGATTAAGGTGTTCTGATTAAGCCGCCTAATCCAGCCTGAGTTCTCTCTCTCTCCCTTTCTCTCTCTCTGTAAACTCTCTCCCTATCCTGCCTCTCTAGCTCTCCATCTCTCTCTCTCTCTCTCTCTCTCTTTGTTTCCTCAAATTAAAAACAAGAAAAACAAAGTGTTTCTGAAGCCACGGTGATATCATCCACGTCAATCACTACATGTAGCAATAACTACATGTACAACTTATAGCATAAGTAAATTAGTATACCCGTAAACATTGGAATAATAAGAGATTAATCGTCATGTTCTGATTTGATCGGGTATTATATGTTTCCATACTTCGAACCGCATCTTACTTAGCGTGGACGTGGAGAGTGTTGGTAAAATAAATAAAATAAATCGTTTACGCTTCAAGAGCGTGCACCTTTATTCAAGGGAGAAAACACAGTTTCAATGTTTGCTTATGACTTGTTCCGCAGAGGTCCTGAGCAGTAGGCGACGTGTTCCAGATGACAAATTGCTTGTCGTCTTCGGGCTAGGGCCAGGAGGAATCAGATTTTAGGGTCAGGCTCATGTGAAAATGAATGCACTGAAACTTTCTCGAGATGCTTGAATCCACAGCGCTCAACTCCATGGCTAAATATTCACTTTATTCATCTCTTGCATGTGTCCCTCCACATTATTAAGGAACATGCCGCCTCGAAGGGCGATTACACTCTGAAAATTTATGTTATTACCCATTGCTGTATGCTGTATACTGTATGATGTATGCCGTATGTATATAGTATGCTGCGGGTTCTATGAGCATTTAAATCAATTTGGAAGTAACTCAACCTTACAACTTTTACTATAAATACTGAAATTATAAGCCTTCAGCACCTAATGTACACATCAGCCGACCACTATTACTAATAGAAAACAGCTGTATTCATTTCCGACCACTATTACTAATAGAAAACAGCTGCGAGCCGTATAAGTCGCTAGCAAGAACGAAATTTGGGTGTGGGTGGCGGTAGTGTAGTGGTTAGCATACTGGACCGGTAATCCAGAGGTCGTGGGTTCGACCCCCACTCGTCCAATACCCCAATTTTTCGTTCATGCAATCAAACTAAACTTTGGCCTGACCAGCCTTGAGAGGTCTTGCCTTCATTTAATCAATTATTTCCGGTTATGCACACCTAGCTGGTATTTGGTTTATAACCCCCCAGGCAGTTGTGGTGCTATGCGCCCACTGTGTGTTGCAGGCGAGCCGTATAAGTCGCTAGCAAGAACGAAATTTGGGTGTGGGTGGCGGTAGTGTAGTGGTTAGCATACTGGACCGGTAATCCAGAGGTCGTGGGTTCGACCCCCACTCGTCCAATACCCCAATTTTTCGTTCATGCAATCAAACTGTATTAATTTCGTTCGCCAAAAAAAAGTGAATCAGATTATCGATAAAGAATCGGAAAACGAGACGGAAAGAGGAGCAGGAGAGAGAGAGAGAGGAGGGAGAGAGAGAAAGAAAGAAGAGGGAGAGTGGGGCTGGATGGAGAAGTATGGATAGGAAGTCAACAAACAAGCAAAAAAAGTCAACAGGCCAGATAAGTGAGAAGCAGACCTACGTGTAACACGATGTAATTTCTCAAAACACTGTTTATTTTTCTCTAGTGACTTTTTGAATGCATATCGTATTTTCGTCCTCATATGGGCATATAGTTTCGCCCTCATATGGGCATAATGTTATAATATAATAATAATAATAATTTATTACGCACACATAAAATTCATGAGAAAAATATATGCAACGTACAGTTTTGTCGAGTAAAGCAACAGTCAACAGTAGCACAAATACAAAAATGAAGAATAAATAAAGTGACACATTATACAGAAATCTATGAAGCTAAGTGCGGAGTTTCCTCAATCATAATAGAAGTTCTATGTACAAATGAATGCCTACGAACCATTTTAGTTGCTCTGGGAATAACGATCCTACTCCTGCCCCTACGGGAAGAGTAAGCAAAGGGTCTGAACTTGAACATTCTCTGCAAGCTCGCACCACATTTCCCAGCTAAAATTTTTCGTAGCATTTTCGCATGTTGGTGTACGGTGTACTTGATGGGTTTCAAAAACCGGCCGTATTATGCTTTAAAACGTTGTAATTTTCAACTCGCCAGTGTTTATTCACAGATGTTCGGTATACTGATGGCTCTCCTGATCGGGTATTTATTTCACGAATTGTACTGGAAAAGAAGAAATCTGCCGCCAGGTCAGTTTTTTTCACAATTTTGAATTCAAAGCCATAATTTTCATATCAGTCAACTGTCAACAATATAACACAGTTACCTACGTTCCATCCGGCAATATGCCCCTACACAACGAATTCCAAAGTTAAATTCGCATTTCGATGTAGTTATTGACGATGTAGTTATTGGAATTTTGTCTTCCACACAACCTCAAGAGCTCACAAAGTTGCCGAAACTCCGCGCAACTCCGTTGTGTTCTAACCCACCACGCTGTGAGTTCCCGTCAGATGAAGGAATTCGGTCACTATGAGGGGTGAGCTGCGCGGTGCCGCCCCGTTCTGGCCGAGTCCTTTTTCTCGCGCGAAGTGATTAAAAGTAAAGGTGATGTCGGATGCATGCAGGGAATCTTGCCCAGCATTCTAGAGCTTTCAATATAAATGTAAGCAAAACATATTTTATTTACTGTAGTCAAATCCACTCCAGGGCCGACACCATTTCCGTTACTTGGAAATCTGCCGGAATTATTCG
The DNA here is from genome assembly GCA_036852015.1 of Pelodera strongyloides. Classification (NCBI taxonomy): domain Eukaryota; kingdom Metazoa; phylum Nematoda; class Chromadorea; order Rhabditida; family Rhabditidae; genus Pelodera; species Pelodera strongyloides. The sequence continues at coordinate 526,645 of JAANDG010000011.1, forward strand.
GCAACCCGCCGGGCTACGATGTGTTGATAAAGTGGAGAAAACAATACGGAGATATCTACACTTATTGGAACGGTTTGTGAAATTTGTACACTTCCGGGCAGCGCACACCTGGCGCTCTTGTGGGCACACTTACCGAACGCCATATGCTCGCCGCGCACATATTCCGAAGCTACTGCGGATTTTTATCAGACAAAGAATCCCCGAGCATATCTTTCAGTTCAGGTCCTCAACCAGTGATTGCTATCAATGGCTATGAATCCATAAAGAATACAATGGTCAAAGATGGGGAATCTTATGCGGACAGAGTTGTATTCAAAGACTTCATGGGCGAATTCAGAGGTTAGTTAAAGCGGTATGGCACGTGGTTTATGAAATTTATGATAGATATACGCTCTTGTTATAAGTCCCAAAAAATCCTACTTTTGTGACCTTATCTCCTTTCAATAGATCTCATTTGTTTTCGAACATTTCACTCTGTGTTGGCTTTTGTGCGCATCTCTCTGATGTAATAAATTATAGATAGCTCTAACAATAAGCATATGTATACAAGTATACAAACATGCATATGTGATGTGTTCCATACTTTGTAGCCAGATGTAAAACTCAGTCCCTGCCTATTTTGATAGGTGATTTCGAGAAACAAGCATTTTGCAACTTGACGCCAAGAACTTTTCCGAGTTATCAGCTACGGTTACGGTAATCGGATATCTACCCTATAACCTTACTTTTTATTTCTAGGTGGAGACTACGGTATAGTAGATGCCTCCGGAGAGTTATGGCGCTCACAACGCCGCTTTGCCCTTCATACACTCAGAGATTTCGGAATGGGCAAGAATTTGATGGAACAGAGGGTAAGTAAATCTTTTCACATTATTTGACTTATAAGCTTCTCTCTCTCGCTCTCTCTCTCTGTCTCGCTCCCTCTGTTCTTTATACCCCTATCTCGTTATAGTAATGACTTGCCGTCTACCGTACTTAGCGTTACGCACCTCTATATATCCAAGAAGTAATCACCCTTATTCTCAAGGTGCTCACAGAAGTCGAGTCATTCATCGATCGGGTTAAAAAGACAGGAAAAGTACAACCACAAGATGAATTCGACCTGGCCGTTGGATCAATAATGAATAATCTTCTATTCGGATATCGATTTGACGAGGTAGGAATTGATTTTTCATTAAAGCGAAGAGTACCGGCCGGTTTTTGAAACGCGACAGATGAATTCTTACGTATTTATGCAAAGTGTCTTCTCGATGTGCTTCAAAAACCGGCCGGTATTTCGCTTTAAATTGATTTTCTTAATTTTGTGTTCCGCTAGATGATTCAAGGGAAGACCACTTTAAAAAGAACCTAGCATACTATACTATACATTCAAGCTTTTTTAGCTTGCGAATTCAGGTAGCACTCATTGTTGTTGTTGTTGCCGGAGGCAGCCAGCGTGGTTGATCATCCTCGCGAGATGGGCTATAAGAGGCCTAAAAATGTTGCCACTTCCCGTGGCTGATTCCATAAATTGGTAGGAATGAGCGTCGTGGGGTGGGCGGGGCAAGTGAAGAGGTGGTGGACGTCGTGGGGGCTGTTTCCACAATCTGGGCAGGAGTCTGGAACGCTGTCGTCAACACGATGGAGGTAGTGGTTCGTGAATCTGCTGTGACCGGAGCGGAGTTGGCTGAGGGTGCATCTGACGTTTCGCGGAAGATCTGCTTCTTCTTTGTGGATGTCTGGTGGCGGTCTCCCCCCCAGGATGGCGGGTGGGCTTGAGTGTGCGTTTTTCCTCGGCGACTGCTATGGTGTGGACTGCGCCGGCGACTGCCTTTGCGCAGCTTGGGTCGGAGGCTCCTGCGATAGCTGCCATGACCGTGTTCTTATGGGCCATGCGGGTGCTCGCTTTCATGTTGCGAGGCGGAAGGGGCTTCTGCAGGATTCCGTGACAGGCGTGGCTCGGATCGGAGGAGCGAGCGAGGAATTGAGCGGAGAGCATGTCCAGATGGCTGCGGACTTGCATTATCTTTGCCTCTGAGTGGAGGTGATCGATGTCTGCCATTTTGTGGTTCCCTGTGATGGTTCTGAGGGCTGCATTCTGGGCACGCTGGATCGAGTCAATGGCGGAGGTGGAGACGAAGCTGGACCAGGCTGGGGCTGCATAGGCATACACTGCTTGGGAGATAGCCTTGTAGGTGAGGCGTAGCGTTTCCTTCTGGTTACCCCATGTGCTTCCTGCTAAGGCCTTGAGCACGTTGTTGCGTTGGGTGATGCGGGCAGCGACTCCTCTGGCATGTTGACTGAATGTGAACATCGTGTCGTAGGTGACGCCCAGTATCTTGGCAGTGTTGACTGTAGGGACCAGGACGTTTCCAACGGTTATGTTGAGGGTAGTCCGGTACTCCTTGCTGAATGGCGTGAGGAGCATCAGTTGGCTTTTAGCAGGGGAGATGGAGAGCTTGCGCGTCTTCAAGAAGTCTTCAATTGCTGGAAGAGCAGCTCGAAGATGGTCAGCCGCAGCCGAGATGGTGGGTTCAGAGGCCCATACGGTTATGTCGTCGGCATAAGATATGACCTTGACCTTGTGTTGGTGGTCCGGGAGGTCCTTGAGGTATAAGTTGAAGAGGGTAGGTGATAGAGCGCTACCCTGTGGAACTCCGCTTCGAATTTGTCCAGCTTTGGAGGTGGCTTCTCTGAAGGTGGTCCGTGCTGTTCTGCCTCTGAGATAGTTGGCCAGCCACTTCTTGGCGTAGTCGGGAGTGTCCGTCTTGAGCACCAGGTCTGTGAGCTTGTGGATGTCGAGGCTGTCGAAGGCCTTCGACATGTCAATGGCCATGAGAACGGTGCGACTGGCTGGTTTCTTTTGGTTGAAACCTTCTGCGATGTCCTCGGAAAGAGTGTGAAGCGCAGTCGTGGTTGATCTACCGGAGGTGAAACCGTGTTGGTGAGCCGCAGGTTGCATGTGTGGTCTTATGACTTCCAGGAGGAGACGTTCCATTATTTTGGCAATGGGTGATAGCAGAGAGATTGGACGATATCCCGAGCCGTTCGTTGCTTCTTTGCCTGGCTTCAGAAGGGGGAGTATGATGGATGATTTCCATATCATCGGTATCCTGCAGCTTCTGAGGGAGTCGTTGATAATGTGGGTGACTGCTGCTATGCCTCGTTTGCCCAGATGATGGAGCATGACGGGTGCGAGTCCGTCAGGGCCGATGGCACGCGATTTCTTGGATCTCCTGATGGCCGTTCCGACTTCTGTTGTTGTGAAGTCTTCGAAGTCTTGAGTGGACAGTTCTTGAGTGTGTCTGCGTATTTTCCTGTTGCCCTTGTCCGTGGAGTATTCAACGGGTCGGGTGAAACCTTTGTTGAAGCAGTTGGCGATGTTGTTGGACTCGGTGACCATATTGTTGCCAAATTCGACCGCGCAGTTTGGTGGAGGTCTGCCCTTGTCGTTAAGCATTTTGATGGTCTTCCAAAGCTTGTTGGCGTCCCGTTTTGGGTCAAACTCCTCCATGAACTGTCTCCATGTGTCACGTTTGTTTTTGTCGGTTGCCCTTCGGATCTTGATGTTGAGCGCGGCGATGTCCGGAGAGGAGGGGTCGTCTTCTCTGAGAGCGTCGCGTTGGGCCATCCAGTCGAGAATCTCCGGTGAGAGCGCCGATACCCTTTTGTGTACTCGACCGCGAGGTATAGAGCTGGCGGCTGCAGATTGCAGGATCTTCAGGGCTCAGCTTGTGGGGCGGGTAAGCTAGGGATAGGGTAGGCCTCGAGTTTTTCTTCCACCAGTCTCTTGAAGCGAATCCAGTCAGCCTTGCCAAAGTTAGCGAAGGTCTGGTTGCGGTGTGTTCGGATGTACTTGGAGCCGACGAGCTCGGTGATGATGGGGAGGTGGTCGGAGCTGCCCGAGGTGATGGTCTTCCAGTTGACTTGAGGGAGGAGTTCAAGAGCGCAGATGGAGATGTCCGGAGAGGTTGGGCGACCGTTGGAGGGAATGCGTGTTGGGCAGTCTCGATTCACAGCTGCGAAGTCGTGTGCATCGATGGCGTCTGCAATGACTGTACCGCGGGTGTCTGAGTTGCTGGAGTACCAGGAAGCGTCGTGGGCATTGAAATCTCCCAGCACTATTGAGTTATCGCTGTTGCGGAGGAAGTGAGAGATGTCAGCCTCGTATCCCTGGGCGCATGAGCTTGCTGGTGGGATGTAGATATTTGAGATGGTCAGAGGTTGTCCTTTAGCATCCGTAACGCGAATTGTGAGAGACTCCAGATGCGCGTCAGCAGGTGAGGGGATGACGGAGTAGTTCAACCCATGGCTGATTCCTGTTAGAAGGCCTCCACCAGGGTTGGGTCCGTTGCGATCCTTGCGTATCAGAGCGTAACCTGGTAAGACCGGCGACTTCGATCTTGCAGATAGTTTGGTTTCCTGTAGAACGACGATGTCGATTTTCCTTCGAGTGAGGATGTCGAGGATCTCCGTCGTTTTGCCGGCGATGCCATTGCAGTTGTATTGCAGGATTCTGATGTCCGAAGGGCCGATGTTGGAGGAGTTGCAAGTGACGTTTGCTCCCTTTGACCGCGAGGTCTTAGGGGCTGTGACAGGTGTCGGCAGAGCGGGTGTGATGACTGATATCGTTGGGTCCGGCGGTGTGCGAGTGGAGTGAGCGCAGGATGGACAGGCGAAGGTTGCCTGGGTGTATTGTGACACTGACTGCAACCCGCTGCAGATGCTTTTGGTGTGAACCCAGTTTCGGCATGTAGAGCATTGCACGCAATTGGTGTTAGCTTTGCGTTTGCATGTGGTGCATAGCCATGTTGTTGTGGTTGGGCCTGGGTTTTCTTCGACGTCTCCGGCTTGAAGAAGTAGTAATCGGGACAGACCAGCCGAATCGGGCTGTCCCTTAGTAGAAAAAAGTGATGTTGAGGATAAGTGAGGGAAGGTGAGGGTGAGAGTGATCTCGCGAGTGATCTTCCGAACTGGTGTCCGGAGAAGGTGGGTAGATGTCCTTTGCAGTCCTTGGACTGTCGTGCTGCACCGCGTGAAGGCGGACATCGTCGTAGCACTAGCACTCATTGTAGAACTTATCCATGAAAGAGTAACAGTCATGGGATGGGTAGATGAGACTGTCCCTAGGCTTTAGCACTTCTCGGGTAGAAAGTCTCTTCCCGGTAGAAAGGATGGGCACTTACAGGTTCTTAAAAATAATTAATTCCCAGGAAAGACGCGATGAATTCTTCCGCTTGAAGGAGTTAAGTTCCTGTCAGATGAAGGAATTCGGTCACTGGGCCATATTTTTCCTACTATTCGTTCCCTCGTTTAAACATTTGCCCTTTTTCAAAGGTACTTTTACTGCGTTCCTAATTATCTTTTTTTTATCATTGGTTTAAGTTGTACTGTGCGATACTTCATGGCCGAATTCAGAGCTTGGAGTGAGTAAACTGTAAAATAAAAGGCAATTATTCTACCACTTCAGTAACCAAGTCATAATAAGCTGTGACTTTGGTAATGTTCGGCTGACCTATCATAGACCATTCTAGCACCGAGGTTATCTGCCGCATAAAACAACATTATAATTATATATTATTTACATCATTATATTACTATTTACACCATGGTATTATTACATTATTCAGAACACATTAAATTTCAGGTCACTGGAATAGTATGATGCACGCTCGCGACGGCTTATTCGGATTTTTCCGAGAACAGATCAAAGAAATGGAGAAGGAAATCAACTTGGACAGCACGGTGCGTTTTATGTTCCAGGAATGAAGTTGCAGTATTCTAGTATTCGTTCTGTATGCGTACTGCGCACTCGCTATGCGTACGCATACAGAGTGTGCATGTTGCAGTATGCGTATTCTGTAATCACATATGCACTCCTCATGTCATCGCACCGCACACTTTTGTGTGAGCGGCGCCATTTTTGCGCACACTATGTGTAGGACATATGCGTTGGCCATTAAAACGAGGCAGTCTGAGTCTAAGCCATTGAACTATTTCTGCCCTTCCAGGAGAGCACTACTATTGTTGAACAATTTCTAAAAGAACATCACACCAAGAAAGAGGAGCCTGAAAACGGCGGTTTTTCGTGAGTTGCTGGGATTTGATGTCTTATTTCAAATTTGGAAAAAGAGAGGTTTTTTTTTCATTTTGGTTAGATGATAAACCTAGGCCGAGGGAAAATCGACTTTCATGAATTCAGGAAACCTCATGAAAAATAAAAGTAAAATAAATTTTAACCTATAAAACCGTGTTCAGGAAGCTGCAGCTCGAGAACCTAATCTTCGATTTGTGGGTTGCAGGTTTGTAGTATTTCTAATCAAGGTTGGAGTTAGTCTTCATTCACATCGCAACTACACAGTTCTCGTGTGTTGTTCACGAACACCGAGACAGCGCGGGTGTGTCATCTTGGGTGTGCGGCCATGCCCTAGCGTACCGCGTCGTGCTGTCGAGGCCCCCACTTAGTATAGTGTCTTCTAAGTACAATATACTTACGCAACACGCTTTTAAAAAACGCTTTTAAACTTATCAAGTTACATCATTTGATGTCACTTTCATAAAATAAATTGCTCTTCGCGTCTTTTTTTCACTGATTTTTTTTTCAAGGAATGGAAACCACGTCGAATACACTAACCTGGGCAATTGTCTATTTACTAAACCATCCAAAAGTAATGGAGAAAATTCACGAGGCAAGTGTACTTTTCCACTCAAGCTATGTATAATATTCAAGTTATAGTTAGTGTTAACTTGCCTTTGTTATCAGGGTGAAACATTATGCATTTTATGCGGGAACAAATTGTGCCAAGTTGGCCCGAGCCAGGTATATATCTTAAATGATTGAAGATCTCCCTGTTGCCATACATAGATTATAGCTCTTTTGCATCTTACAAAAAAGTGCCTATTCCTATTTTCATCATTATAAGACTGACCGATCACTACAGATCACTAATAATACTAAAACTAATAAAATGATGTAGTACGCATAACACACTCTCATGAGCTAACCTTCAGGAGCTCGATCTCCATATTGAGCGTGGCAGGACGATCACGTCAGATGACAAGAACAAACTTCCTTATTTGGTTGCGACGGCGAATGTAAGTTAACAGTTAGCTTGAGGAAGCAAAAGTCAAACTCGCGGTTCTCTATAAGGTCTAGATTTTTGTCAAAATGTGTATAATAGAGATGCTCAGGTTCTAGCTAGACAACACTGCCAGTATTAATGGAAGTTCCCGTCGCGGGAATTTGTTAGCGTCCAGCTGTTCGCTAACATCCCACAGGTGACCTGGGAGGCTCTCCCGGCTTCGTGTCACAGTTATCGATTTTACTCAATTTTAAACGAATTCAGGAGGTACAACGCCTGGGCAACATTGTTCCAGTCAACCTATTCCACGCAACCACCCAAGAAGTCGAACTCAATGGATACCGTATTCCAAAAGGAACACCAATTATTCCACAAATAAGCACAGCACTTTATGATGAGCAGGTTAGAATATAAAAACCCAAACTATGTTAGCGCTATCGCGCTAACAAAGGATATGAAGCGTCACGTAAAAAAGGTGCAAATGACTGCGCGATTTTTTCAGTCTAATTGTATTCATTTGCATATGTTGTTCAACATGCGTTTCAAAACGCCGGTTATATCTTTTTAAATAAATTGACGGGACTTGAGCTGAGCGCAGAAGAAGAAAGTTACATTGATACCGTAAACTCCCTAATCTTAATACACACTTCAGATCTTCCCCGAACCATATCAGTTTAAACCGGAAAGGTTCCTAAATCCCGACGGGACGCTTAGAAAGGTAAGTGAATAATAAACTTTTTACCTGTGCTATTGTTTATGAAAGTAATCCAGGCACTCAAGTTCAAACTACACAATTAGGACAATCATTACGGAACCTCATTATTCAAAGTTAAATTTCTTTAAAGATGATTCTTCAGGTCGACGAACTGATTCCCTTCTCCATGGGCAAACGCCAATGTCTCGGCGAATCACTGGCCCGCATGGAGATTTTCCTCTTCCTCGCCAATGTTTTGCACACTTTTGATGTAAGTTCGACTGTTCGACGCTAAACGCTAAACTTCGCGTTGTCGCCGCGCAGCATTAATACATAGGGTGAGCCGCGTGAATAGGAGTCCCATGACTCGTGGCTTTCAAAGAACGCAATATTCCTTATTCCTCTCAAGACCAAGATCTATATGGTTTTTGAACCCTGCCAACAAGAACTTCATACATACTATTCATATTTCTATCCCAGATCACCAGCGACGTTCCCCCTTCTATGGAGAAGAAATTCGGTTCAACAATGGAACCAGTACCCTTTGAATGCACGTTTACAACGAGGACAATTTGAGTGAATCGTATGTGCTTATGAGAACAAAATAAAACTATTTTCACCATGTATGCTCATGTCAATTCCCATAAAGCTATGGAAGAGGGCGCGGCAGTTCCGCTGACTGGAACTGTACATCTAAGCGCATCATTCTTCACTCCTTGCGCGCACTCTTAAAAAATTCTCGCTCTCGTCGCGCGGCATTGCTGCGCGTCATTGCCCGGTTCCCCCCCCCCCACACAACCATACACCCAATAAGCACAATAATTACCGTAAACATAAAGAGTTTAATCTCTGATCACATCACAAGTCAACAATAAATTACAACACAAAAGCAATACAAAACAAATACACCCTATAAAATACCGGGAAAAGTCGTTGGCGGAAAGTTGCGATACAAATAAGAAACATGTTTTAATTTAATTTCGTAACTTTCCCCCGCAGTATAATTAATATCACAGAAATTAGCAATGGGTTACGTCCATATCCGTGTTCATGAACATTTTTACACTTTAAAAAAGCTACGTCTAGCCGCCAGGCTAAAGTTAAATTTCATAAAAACTTTCTGTATCATTAAACAATGAATTACCGTCCTTAACAAGAGGCAAGAATTGTTCGGTTACTGCATACAAATCTAGTAAACTATCGTTAAATGAAGCTACGTCACCTTGAGTGATAATGATAAATACGTGCCATACAAAGAAATTGCCTCAACAAACAATTACTAAACCAACATAAAATAAAAACGGCAATGGATATTACTTGCGCAGAAAGAAGATTTCAGAAAGATTACTACGGTAAACATACACCAAAATATCCAATACTCGGTGAGCTATCCCCTGACAGAGACCACTCGGCGAGTTACCGTAGACAGTACCGCCGCGCTGATTAAATTACGCAATGATAACGATTAACTGATTAACCACAGCGTTAAAAACTATAAAATCTATATCACTTGAAAGATCATCTCACAATTCTTAACTCTTAGGCACTATGAACTATGAACATAAACCGGACCGTCCTCAATAATTCGGAATTCAACTATTCTGGGCATAAATCCATACGCAAACTCACACACGAACCACCTCTGGAAACATAATGTTTCTCTAAACTAACCAGACCACGCCCACTTACGCACTGGATTTGCGCCCCGATTAGCATATTCAATTAATTCAATCAATAATCACACAGCTACAGTACCTATTCCTGATCAATCGGCCCGCCCCATTCCATACCACCCGGACGCTCGTCCTCGTCTACTGGGTCAGGTTGCCGTTCGTCGAACAAATACTAAAATTTCAACATTATGATTGTTCGTCTGTTTGTGTGACTTTCGTATGCCATAACTGCACATCTTACATTTTTTGAATAATATGAGCAATAAATGGTTGATTTGTTTTCGACTGTAGCTAGCAATAACAAACCGTGGTAGTTCATCTTGAATGAAGTAAAGGTTGTTGACATTTAATTCTCGAATAAAAAGTTATAATAGCAAAATACATGAAATATAATATAACAAGTAACAAGTTTACCTTGAGCCAGAATGGTGTCTCCAACAACCGCATTCCGTGTTCTTGATGTGGAAACACGTCCTCCAAGAAGAAATAGAAGTGACCGCAAGCGATACCTGCAAAGATACACGTCAATCTTTCGTCGGTGGGCGCCCACGAAAAGGTGAGTCCAGATTAGTCCAGAGATGATCACACTGCGATCCACCTAGCCCTAGAGTGCAGCCCATCTGCTCCTCAATGTTGGCCGCAGATGCGCCAGAAGCGCGCGAACATGCGGAAAACAAGAAAACTATGTTCCTTAGTTCGTTTTCTTTTATACAGGGAAATACTACTGCCGCGCTCACGCAAGTAGTTGCCGGAAGAAAATACTCACGAGTCACGATGCCAAAGATAAACCTCAGTTTCCAGTTCCTTACCTAAGAAATCGACCATCGCATTATTTCCGAGTAAGAGCGAGAGAAGGAGCAGCACCCACGGGAGATAGGGCGCGTTGAACGAGAGCACTCCGAAGAAATTCATCCTGCAATAGACAGCGAAGTGGTTAGTTATTTACTTCTTAAATAATAAAACACCACAATGTGTGTCACATTATTATCGCAACAAGCAACTATAGCACAAATTACATGCTGGAATCGTGCATATTTAGCGTACTGTAGCTAGTCAAATAACGAGTCTGGAGCATAATTTCAACTAACCCTAAATGCTACATAATACAAATTAACGGACCTCAGGCGCAAGTGCAGAACTTTACAGGTTTACATGCACCGAGTATACCTACCTGATCAATGGGTTTCTTCTACTCCAAATATAGACGAGCATAATGGTGAATGCCTGACCGAGGAAGGCCATTTGCACGAAGATACCACAAATGATCTGTAATGGAAGGAAAAACATGAACACTTTGCAACACTTCTCACAATATTAAGCACTTTTCAAATGTTTATTGTTCGTGTCGTCTTTTTAGGCCAACAAGGTTTATTTATGCACGTATCTTCTTGTTAGTACAATATGATTGTTTAATAAACACATTCTCATCACACGTAAAAATTAAAAACATTAGGTCAACCAATAGAATCACGTCCAGAGACCTACAAATCCTCAACAAACAAACGCATACCATCAAAATTCCTCCCAACAAGAACATGTACACAAAATCGGCGCGTCTTCCGCGGAACGAGTTCTCTTCTAACATCAAACAGTATCTGAAATGTAGATAAAGTTTCAATATATTCACTCATACTCTATATTCACTGTCCTGAGAGACTATGTTTTGAAGCGCGGTATCTTAGGGTAACCTTTTGGACTATATTTATTACCTTGCTCGTTTTCATATCCTTTACTTCTAATTCTAACTTCAGATTAGAGACCAAGAACTCACCGATATGTAAATATTATGTTGAACATAAATGAGAATCCAAAAGAGCCAAAGAAACAGAACGAAGTGATCAGCCGCCAGAACTAAAAAAAACTCTCGTGGGATTTTGTGTTGAAATAGTCAGTTGGATGTTGGCCTGTTGAAGTTGCGAGCAACCAAACTATACATACTACTATGTACTACGGTAGCACTAGCACTAAACACTGGAATCGCCTCTATCACAAACAACGCCATTCTAAGGTAGTGGCTACTGGCTACCTCACTCAAGACTCAACATAACAAAAAGTTGTAAAAAGTCAGAAAACCCAAAAAGGGCCAGGCACCAAAACAGAAGATTTTGCAAATGTCATGTTTCACCACGATAAGAAATGTGGGGAAAAACGGTTACTAGAATGAAGCTAACAACAACTTGTGAACAATAAAAAATGCACAAATTTTAATCCCACATGCTCACCTGCCACTTCTGGATGATCAGCTCCCAGTTAAAGTAGAGATGGAACGGGGTGACGAAATCCAATTGCTGAATAGAATAGTTTATTAAAAGCGAAGATACGAGTAAAAGTAACAAAAACTTCACCATTAATAAAGTAGTCTCTTCCAGGTTCGCAGTGAATAACAAAGGCCAAATGAGAGAAGCAATGTTAGTCTCAAGGATTGGCCGCGTAGTTTCGTTCGTTCAAAAGTTACAAATGCCCTATAACCCCAAGAACACAGCTACTTCGCCACTTTCGCTTTAGCTGGTTCTGAGCTTATTCGTTCAGTATTTGTATTTACCCTAAGCTGTCACCAGCAGCACCTGAGTTTCATCATTAATATATCTTCCAAAACCCTAAACAACCTACCACTGCCAGTGTTGTCAACACACATGCCGTCGTGTACGCTCGCGTCACAGGCGGCATATCCTGATACGCCTCGAGTAAGTTCTGCATCTTCAGTAAATAATTACCGGTGCTTCTTCTCTAGTCTACCTGAAGAAATAATAATAATAATAATAGTAATAATAATAAAAAAATAAAAAAGATGAGGCTAAATGTTCATCCCGGCATTATCCCCACACAAATACAAATAAGCTCCCAAGAACGCGGTAACCTACAAGCCAAGAAACCAAGAAAACGCAAATAACTTACGAGATGCAAACAAAAGAAATCTCACGGTTCAGCAAAACCTTTTTCTGTAAAAACAAAATATTTGCAAAATAAGACCACTTTATTCATTACCAACAAACTACTAAACAACAAACTAATAATGAGCTACACATAATAACTAGTGACTACAACTAATAACTTAGTCAACTAATAAATCTAGCACTTGGTTAGGATTAGGCATAAACTATCAAGAACCGTATATTCAGATAATGTTTTCGAACAATTCAATAAGAAAAACACATCCTACTTTCAACAATTAACAAGAAAAGAAACAATAAAGAATTGAAAATAAAGACTAAAATAAAAATAATTGAGACTGACAAAGACACTCGAGGAGAATCCTACGTGTGATGCACATACCATTATAAACTATTGGAACGCCGACGAAGAACCAAAAAAATAGTACAAAGGAACTGCCCAATACGAGAATCTAATAAACTAAGAGTTTAATACACCACAACCACGTAGTTGGCGGTGCGCACTGGAGCCGCTGTGCAACATGTTGTACCACTTTGAAAACAACTACGGTAAGAACATTATGAGCATACTAACTACGAACTACAGTAAGAAGAAAATAATATCAAATGACTACGATCACGACTGTACGTTCTCTAAGGAGTCAAAATAGTACTCTTCGAGTCCTTGGCTGCCAGTTCGGTCAATAGTTTATTCAATCTGTTCACCATAACAGACGTCTCCTTCAACAAGCCGGCTGTGATCAGAGCATTGTCATACAACTGAAAGTTTTCCTTTTAAAAGTATACCTGCATGCTATAAACCATAATACTATAAAGTAACGACGCAGCATTCGAGCGTGACAGTGCGCAGCGCGCAGTGTGGAATTGATCCAGTTACAGTAGACTGCCTCAAGATAGAAAACACCACTAAAGCGGTATGCCATGTGGTTACTCAACTACACTTTTATAGATCATCAACTTTCGGGTCACATTGTATACGCACAAATTTCCCAAACTACGCGTTATATCGCTTTAAACACGAACCTGTTCTAGGAGCAACTTCGCCGTGTCCGGATTCGACTTCTTCATCTTGAACAGACTTTTGATGAGTGGGTGCGAGAGGTGCACGTGGAGCGTGGGTTGGAAGAATACCAAATGTTCCATGTCCTGAAAATAGTATAAACGACTAATACGTCATTTCGAGCTATAACGACATCACCTCTACTAAGGTCTAAGGTCATTTCGCTCTAAAAAAGGACTATTCCATACCTCACAACGACAGTACATTCAGTTAAAGATAAACACGCACACGTCCTTACGGCACTGCCGTCTTATAGTTGCTTTTGGTATTTTATTCTTTATGTAAGTTCACACTCGCATCTATTGAATCTACCTACACGAACAAGAGACACCCTCCTGGCGTTTATCCAATTAGCAAACCCAATTAAGTAACAAACATAAGACCTACCTTAACCTCTCCCATCCTCATAAAATGCCTGGCGGCTCCCATCTCCTGTTGAATGGTGAGCATGACCGGGTGTTCCGAGGGACGGTGTGTTCCAGCAATATCGTGGACCTGAAAGAGCGCAGAATACACATAGTAAACCATAAGTTTTCACAAATTCAGCATTACAATTACCGTAAATTCAAGCACATTTGCATAATTGGATTTGCACAAAGCACAGTTCTAATCTCTGATTAAAATGCTACAAAATGGAAAACTGATCAGCGAACTTAGTGCTTGTGAGACAATGCTACTGATCATATAAAGACAAAGTTCCCCTTTACTGTTTCTCATGGGGCTGACCCTTTAAGGCAAATAGATATGCAAATTAAGCCCAGTTTTACAAATAAGTAGAGAATCCCACCTTCACAGATCCTAGTGTTGTCTTCATCCAATCGAGCAGATCCTTCTTGTCGGTGTCACGGAAGTCGGCTAAAGAATTAAAGCGGCATGGCACGTGGATTTCAAGAGTTTAGACAGACATCCGTGTACCTTATGTCCTATGTGTCATTGCCGATGCATTACTATTTAGTGTACTTGAAAACTTGACAGTTGAAAATTTAACATATAAACATTACAAATGGCTTACACTTAGTCTCCTTCATTTCTGTTTTCGCCTCCTTCTGTGCCCACTGTTCCACGGAAACAAGGTTCTTTCCCTGAAAAGGCAGAAACGTCGAAATTGAATTGAAATACCAAAAAAAAAGAAGAACTTAATGAAATGTTAACAGTCACTGTTTACTTCGACAGGCCTTTACTTTTTAGTACATAACTAGGGATCGACGGGAATTGTAAATTGTAGTCGGCTGAAGAAAAAAGGCCGACGTAGTACGTAATCGTCGGACTAAACGTCGTCGACAGGTCGGCCGAAGCTCATCGCTCATCACAACTCATACTTCCGGGCCCTCGTGTGTTTGATAGTTTGATAATAACAAAATAACAACTTACATCAAACTGCTGAAGTGCGAGGAAGACCACTTCATCGGCTGGATCAAGGAGGAAGAGCACCTCCTTCTTCTGGCTCTTGATCACCTCGAAATATGGAGACGATTCAGCCAGCTGACGACTAAAATTCGAATAGGTTAAAGCGGTACGCGGCACGTGGTTTTAAATAAACGCATTTCATGATAATTGTGTTCCGGGCAGCACATATGGGCAATAAATTTGCATATAACAAATGAGGATTCAGTTCTCCAGCAGACTTATCAAGACTACGTGTACCAACCGGCATTAAAAACAAATGTGGCATACAATAATGTTAGGAACCACTACCAAATGACTAAATAAAATAGGTAGCGCCGTTTGACATGTGAAGAAAGTGCAAAATGAAAAATCCTGAAGAGCAGCAAAAAGAACTTCCGTTGCGGGGAATCGAACCCCGGCCTTGTGGGTGAGAGCCACAAATCCTAACCACTAGACCACAACGGAGGTGTGACAGGGAAAGAGAAGGAAAGTGAAGTGTTTCAACACGCGCTTCACATGAAACAGCCACAAAAGAAAGAAAGGAGAAGACGGGAGAAGAAAATGACTTTTACTTCATTGAAAACATATTATGAAATTACTTCCATAATTCATAAAGCTTATAAGAAGGAGAACCCATGGATCGATTCCACTACTTTTGATAACATATGATGAAAATAAATAATAATAATAAAAACTAATAGAAAAGTCTTCTCAGAAACAATTCTAATGAAAAATTCTTCCGTCATTTTTAAACTACAATCCGAGACGGTAGACATACAAATGAAAAATAAATTGAAGTGCACTCTTACATCAACTGAGGGAAAACGAAGGGAAGTGGTTTAAACCATAAATGTACGGAACAATCGCTTCGAACATGATTTATCTACCATGCCCAATAACCAGTGACGAAACGACGATTTATGCTCTCTACCACACTCGAAGGCACACTAATTTGCCTGCAAGACCAAGGAGAGCGAAAACTGTTTGCCACCCGCGAGAATTGAACCCGCGTTGTTCTCGCGGGAAGTAAGACACTTAACCATTAGACCACGTGGTCATTGACGGATTGCGTCGCGCGACCGTTACATTTCCGCGTGTATGACAAATATACTTACCTAGGAGCGAACATGTAGTAAATTTCCTTGTCTTCTTTATTGGCACGACTCATATAGTCCGTAAACGAGGTGAGTTCACCGGCTTTCATGGCAGACGATTCAAACATTAAAAGTTTTGCAATTTCCTCCTAAACAAAGGAAATATTCATTCACATTTGAGAAACAAGATCTATCATGAGTCACTCACTATGTTCAACACATTCCCATAGCAATCAAACAGACATCACATTCACATAGCACTCAAACAGATGGAAGCTGTCTTCGAGACACACATCATCTCCGTTGTGGTCTAGTGGTTAGGATTTGTGGCTCTCACCCACAAGGCCGGGGTTCGATTCCCCGCAACGGAAGTTTCTTTTTTTAAAATAGTGAAAATTCCTCAAAATAGCGGCACAACAAGTTTGACCTACTTTCAGTGTTAATTTTCCAAAAAAGTTGTGAAATAAAATGACCAATCAACCAAATTTGTACAGTACACACTAAAAATTAACAGCATGTCAATTACGGTCGCCTCTCTACATACTACCGTTACACTGGTGGAAAGTAATCAACAATGTCTTAAAAGCATAAACCTAGTAACCTTGATTCTCTGCTCCTGTTCAACCACCACACCCTCCTTCATGAAAAGTGAATAATTGCGGTAAAAGTCGGCGTAACTGATCACGTCCTTCTTCTGCTCTTTCAGAAGGAACGAGATTACTTTCTCGGTCAGGATACGCTTGAGACGCCTAAAACACAATACTTATGTCATAAACGTTCAAAAGCCGAGCACTATGCCCCAGAGTGTTACCAATAATCGACGATTACATATAACTTGTGTGTAACTATGAGATTCCGGCACAAGACGCAATGACGCCCAAATTGGAATCCATGGAAATGCAGTTCTCTATTCTCCAGTATACATTTCACAAACCGCGTGTTTCATAGGATTAAAACGAGTTAGCAGGAAGGTACAAGGTACAACCTTGAGGCAACAATATCGAGGAAAAAATACTGACATCAAGACCGGATTGTTCTGCAACATCTCGCGACTCAGGTTCAGTGGAATATCTTCGGAGTCAACGACACCGGTGATGAAACGGAAGTACCTAAACATTATTAGCAGTTAGTTAATGGTTACTTTTTTAGTAGCAGGAGCCTCCTACGAAACAAGGAAATGTACATGTTTTTAGCATGTTTTAGTAGCCGGAGCCTCATACGATAACAAGGACAATGTACATGTTTCACAACCACTTTATTACAACTCCTCGCTTTCCACCAGAATTGGCAACCCAAGTACTAGTTGTTCAATCATTATGAAAAACCACATATCTGGTCTACGTACAACACTTCGCTAAATGTGTATCAGCGGCGGAAGACTAAAAAAAAGTTGAGACCTAATGCAAAATAAATCAAACTAATCGAACCCACTTCGGCAACAAATCAGCATTAGGTTTGATGAGCACCCTGCGAGCATAAAGATTCAATCCTGACTGGGTGGTCTGGTTGGCAAACTCGAGTTGAGATACACGGTGGGTGGGCACGTACATCACGGAACGCAGGGAGACTGGCGAGTCAGCCTGAAAGAAAAGGTTTTCAAGCGACATATGACATAATAATTATGTTTTTCAAACGATGCTCGCATGGGCAGCTGGACTACTCGGTTCTCATATATTAAATGCATATTATATCATATAACACCTTCAAAGGGGTCTGGACCACTAAGTACCCATGTATTATATGCAAATTATGTGTCCCATTACGTTCAGGTCGTCAACAGAGATTAAACTAACCTTATAATGAATCGTATAACAAGGTCGATCATTGGCCAGGTAAGGGTTGGTGGACTTGACAAGTTGCCTGTAACAAACAAACAAACACAATAACACATGCACATGTACTTGACAGCTGGCCACAGGCAAATCTAGACTCATCTTCACCTTCATCTACCAAAAAAACTGACTAACTCCAAGAGAAACAACGTACATACATCCTATGTTACGATCGTGTTGCTATAGATAGCGTAATAAATGAATAGCAAGCCCAGAGAAGTGTAACACGAAACAAACCGATGCGCAAAAAGTACAAATTATAATCAAACTCACTTGAAAAACGTCTCATGCATCTCCTTGGTCACCTCCTTAGGGTTCATCGTCCAGATTGCATTCAATGAGTTCACTCGCTCGCCATTCAACAGAATAGGCACCGCCACGAAATACGAGTATTTGTTGATCACCTAAAAGTGTATGTAGACACCACTGGACTGGGTAATTAGTTAGTATTACGAGCTTCACTTCAGTCTAACGAGTTCAGTTGAACTAATGACCAATGATTTATGTGAATCCGAAAATGCCTACAGTAACCACGTCTCCACCGAGGCACTTATGTGAGTTCGTTATTGGAAGTGGCACATCAAATGCCTGTTTTCGCAATACGGGAACATTATTTTCCCGACGTAAATCGCTTTACTGTCCTCGTACGTCGTAATATCGATATATCTAGACGGTTCAAGAAAAAAAAAGTCTTATATCTTATATCAACCTCCTTAATCCTCTCAGCATTCGCATATTCCTCACAATCTCCCGACTTCAACTTGATCTCAATCTTCGTGCCCTCTTCCACGTCGGCTGCCTCCGAAATAGAGTACGCGTTGTCACTAAATCATAAATTTACAGTAAGCAAGCGGTGCGGCACGTGTCTTATGCCACCTTTCGACAGCTGCAATGCCATGTATTATACGCAAATTTATGCACAATCTGCACCTTTCGCTTTAGGTTAATTTCCGGCACAAAATGTATATAGAATTCTTTAACGGTTTACCCCAAGCCCCAGAATATTATAGAATATAACTACCTTACCCATTCCATTCCCACACCAGCCCCTTCGGATGATTGATCTTCTTGGTAAGAACTCGAACGCTATCCGCCACCATGAAAGCCGAATAGAAGCCTACTCCAAACTGTCCGATAACAGCCTCTGTGTTCTCCTTGTTCTAAAGAAACTGCCTTGACCGAGACTTGTTGTCTGGTAGTCTCTAAGTCCCTAACTTACATTTACAAAGGAAACAATAACGCCACTTTTAGAATCAAGACTACTTGACTACTAATGCTCTTACGACTCTTTACCTCTACCCAATTTTGTGAGTTTTTAATTATACAGCTACATGGGGGGGGATATTACATTGAATAGTAAAGTTACACAGGACAGAATAGTAAGTACATCAAGACCTACCTTCTCTATAAACTCCTTACTTCCAGATTTGGCAATTGTACCCAAACAGTTCTTGAGGTCAGCTTCGTCCATTCCGATTCCCGTGTCCTAAAATCGGCCATACACTGATTACACACAAGAAAAATATAAGGCACTAGGCACGTAGGTACACGGCGCAGTAATCTCAATAAATACACTAGGTTACGGTTACGCTACATCCCTTCCGCGACAGCGAGTCGTTCTATGTGCTTGACTGATGTTGTCATACCTGCTAGCTAAACTGTGTGAAGTGTGAATATATTTATGTTAAATAGTACTTGCGCAGACGAGGAAAAACTAACTTGGAATACAATAGTTTTCGCCTTGTCATCGGTAAACACTCTGATTTCCGATGCTCCTGGATTAACCTCACCTAAAACCGATTACTGAAACACCGTTCAAGTTAAGACGTCAGCGCAAACCAAACTCAAAAAACTAGTCATACTACAGGCACATATTGGCATACTACAGGTACAGTAACACTTGCATAAAACTCTAACATTGTCATAATATTGCACTAACAAAATACTACAGTAACACAACTTACCGGTCAACTCGGCACATCTTCTCTTAGAAAGCGCGTCAGATGCATTTGAAATCAACTCGCGCACAAAGACCTAGATGAAAGCAGTTGATCATAGATCATAAACATCGAATCTCATCTCTAAATGTAGTAAATAAAAAGTATACATAGAAATAGAAAACTAACCTCGCTGTGTGAATACAGAGATTTGGCCACAATATCGAGCAAGCTCTTTGTTTCCGCCTGAAAAATCACATGAAAAATTTATTATGCGACAATCACAAATACATCTGCTTCAAAAAAAATGACCACAACATTAACATGTCATATACCAAATAACCACATCCAATAACAAATATCGCGTGGAACAACTAGAAGAACCAAACACCAACAAGTCAATTCTCAATGCGCCGACTGCGGCCTTGTCAGTGACCAATCAGCGTAATAAAGACAAGAAATACCAACGGCTCGGAAAGAAAATATTATCCAAGATTCCAAGTACTGTACACCTCACTGACCTGAAATTCAAACTTTCCCTGGGCCTCCGAAGACATAACTCGCGAAGAGTTGAAGGCGCGGTATTGAACCTTCCGCTGATCTGGTACATTCACAGCACCGAGAACTGCGGGTGACGGACGTGTTGGCCTAGAAGTGAACTTGGATATTGGAATAGGTCACATCGTCACATCAACAGTAAGCCAACGAAGAGATGTATGATATGATACACCTATGATATGATACACCTATGACACCTAAGATGATGTATGATACACCTTTTTTTTCTTTTACCCGATTGCTAATCGACTACAGTACCAATGGCTACGTTATATCTACATTGTTTTCTCTTCATCATATTATTGGATGCACACCTCGGTTCGGTGTTATTTAATAAAATAAAATAAAGAGGAAGACTTGGACAATTCTCCCTCATTTCCCACAATCCTGCAGACTCCAGACTTCTGACTTGGGATCCGCCGCCTACTGTACACAGCGCATCTGGGCCAAGACAAAAGCTTAAAAGATTTCACTATCTTTATTATAATCATCTATACTAGAACCATAAGAAGTTACTCAAAATATGAAATCAAGAATACCCAATCATCGTGGAGAGCCTTCGTGCCCCGTGCACAAATCGTCGAGCGGAACGCATGGTGCTCAACATAGTTGATCCTGAAATTAAAACAATACAAAACTATAATCATACTCTCAGACCCTACACAGAATAGTGAGAATAAATCTAATAAGTATCTAATACTATAGAAAGCCATTCACAATAAAGACAGCAATTAATTACACAGTAAAACGACAAAAAAAGCATCATGAATTTGTGAATTCGAAAAATAAAAGATAATCAGGCGGCCGAATCACCACGCCTACTGAATGAGCAGCTCAAAGCACATGTATATAGAGCAGACAATTTATTATTCTTATTCAATGTAAATTCAACATGCATTGTACGTGCTTCAAATGAGAGTATCATAAAATAATGAGTATCATGTAAGATATCAATTCCTTAAGGAGGTCATTTGGCATGGAGAATTGAAATCAATTAGACAGATACCAAAAACAGGCTTCTGATCGCAATATGTGTAATATGTACATTGGAATAGTTCTTAAAACAATAAATGAAATCATTGAGATCTGAAATAAACAAGCAAAAGAAGTGAACACAGCAGATAAAATATACTCAAAGTTAACACAAAATAATTACAAGAAAGAGGTATTGAACCTGCACTATATGTATGAGCCACTCAGTCTTTAAAATACATAAAAGTTTCAAACATAAAATTTCGTCACGTCTGCTTCTGTTTATTCTTTTCCGGCGTAGAATCCAAATGATTCACCAATTGCTGAAAAGGATATTCAAAAACAACATTAGTACTAAACATGTCCATGAAAATTCAAAAGAAAGCCAGCTCAAAGCTCACCCACCCACAGGGAATATGAGAAAGGCCATAGAGTTAAGCATACAAATTAGCATACCTGAAACTGGCTGAAGAAGTCCACGCTATTCTGATTCACCATCTGTTCGACCATGTGCTCCACCGATGGCCGAATATCATCCGGGAATCCAGAGGCCGACTGAAAACACACATCAGTAATTAGGATATAGGAAAGTAAATACTTGATAGATAGCATTTAATTGTTTCCCGTTATATATTACAGTTTTTAAATTTTGGCTTTTAATTGTTCCCCTAGCAGAAACGTTCGTAATATCAATCAGTCTAGAAGTAATATTACAGTAAGTGCGATAAAAACCCACTAGAAATTAGAAACATTCAGACGAACATCATCGGCGCATACGCATACAAAATTACAAACAAATAGTACCTTGACTTACTTGGCTATTAAAAATAACACGATAGTCTTACCTTCATTGGGGACAATTCGAGTGGTGCTCCAAAACATAGAGTTTCCAGGTCTTTTTGCACTCCACCAGACTCGCGACCATGTCTAAATCAAGCTTCGTTAATAACATACTAATACTATTCATGATCAAGCTATTTTACGTCTCAAACGTGTTTGAAGGCAAGTGGCACGACTGCATACACAACTTGATACTTCATCCATTTCAAATTCGAGAAGCTCGGGGAAATTCAAACACAACACACAGGAACACACTTGCCCGGCCTTCTTTTCACAAACCACGTGTCACGCCTCTTGAAAACTAAAACTAACCTCGCCCTCTCATCTTCCATTCTCTGTGGACTCTGGGGATGATTCGCTCGTTGCACTCCACTTTGTTTTTCTCGTATTGAAGAAGGTGTGTCCGCGGGAGGTCGTTGCTTACTCGGCGTCCTCAGTGATGCGAGCATCGAACAAGTCGAAGACGAGTTCTCGTCCATTAGAATCTGAGAATTTTTCAGAAATACAAATCAAACAGATAAACAATAATCAAGAACGATTCTCTAGTACGACTTCTATAACCTTCACAGACACCGAATAGTTGTAAAAATTAACTCGCAGGGCTGGACTACGTAGTCGAACTAAACACATACTCGAGCAGACAGTATAAATATTGCGTGAGCGAAACATGGGGAGTGGATTTACTGTTAATGTCGGGAATCAAACCCGCGTGCACGCGTTTGTGGATTACTGATTCACTATGTTAACCACCAGGCACTGCCCTCTACTAACCTTGGTCCACCGAACATACATATATCACATATCTAATATCCGTTGAGGGATTGAAACAGCAAAAACTTACAGAGTTAAAGTCCGTGTAGTCAGCCGGCTTGACCGGATTCGGCTGTTCCACTGAAGTCGACGGCATAAGCGTGCAGAACACAGGTTGTGCTGGCTGTGGAGTGGCTTGGTTGAACCTTCGCTGAAACGAGAGCAATGTTAAATGTGATGTGTGGGCCCTCATCAAACAAGATTCATTCGTCAAATGGTCAAAGGAACACAGAAAATTGGTGGAAAATTGGAAAACATTGACAGAATTGTGCTCACAAGATAATTATAATTCTAGGTTCTGGGAGGGAGAAAACTAAAAAGGTTTCCATCTGCTAGTCGATCAGTACTCAAACAAACTTATTCAACGCAAACAAAAACAAACAAACAAACAAACAAACAAACAAACAAAGTAAAATCAAAACCAACCCGCGTAGCAGCACGCTTCGCACGCTGCATCCCGACTTGCTGCATTTGTTTTATGAACATTGCATTTTCGTCCTCCATCACCTATAAAGAAAACTCATTAGGCTTTTCAGAGTTCCGTAGAAAAAAGCAAACACATCCATTGCTGGAGCTCAATCACACCCACTCATACACAGGCTCACATACAACCCACCCACTACCCACACTCACACAAAACCAGAGAGGGAGAGAGGGAGAAAGAGAACGAGAAGGAGAAAGAGAACGAGAGAGGGAAAAGTAAATAAGTAAGTAAGCAATTAAGTAAAGGAAAGACTAAAATAAGAGACATGAAGAAATGTAATACCTGGCTTTTAGGAATATGCACGGGAGGAGCTGGCTTCTTAGGTGCACTTCGCCGGGCGGCAGTGGCTGCTACGACTGCTGGTGACGTCTTGGTGGGCGATTTCGGAATGGCCGGATTCTACAAACAAAAAACACAAAGCTATTTATTTATTTACTTATTCACCGTAAAAGTGTTTGTCGATACCACGCGGCGAATAACTTTATAGTTTCTAGTAGCAAGTTGTTGATACTAGAAAATTATAAAATGAGTATAAACAAAATCGGGCATACAAACCGAAGTATATGGTCTTACCACGTGAGCTTGACCATCATCCGCCGTCACAAAATCATCATCAGTGCGTTCTCGCTTTTTAGATGGCACGTTTATAACATCGTCGTCATCGCGTCTGAAACCTCGTGTTATTAGATTACTGTAGTTACAAGGACCAACAGTGCATGTACAGGGAGGAGGCCAGTGATCCGTAGAAGATCCAACCAGAAGAATGAACAGTTCCTAATATTATATCCTAACATTTCAGGCAACCAGTTTGGACCAAACTCGCGGTTCTCTTCGATCAAAACGTTGGTACTTTTTACTTTCCCAATCAAATACACTTCTTATGTGGGAACAAACGGAAAGGATAGAATTCCCAATGAATTTCGATGCGCAACGTGAGGTGAACGCTGTTTCACGTAAATATACATGTTTTAAATTGGTACGGGAGATGGTCGGCATGAGAACGACATGTTTCACAAATGACATATAAATCGTAATGATTTCAGGAAAAGTTGACAATTGAGAATTGACAACGCTAATCACATCCACTACAAAATGATATATCCTACCTGCCAACTATAGCATCTCCATAGTCCCTCGACAATAATTCCACCATTGCATGCCACGGGTTCGGTAACCTTTTCGCACCAACAACTTCATATACCAGCCTGATGACTGGTTGCAAGCCACACTAAAAATTGCACACATAAAACAAAGTTCCATCAATCCCTTATATCTCTACGCTCTCTGGCTCTCTCGAATGTCGATATCGATTAACTGGAGCATAGAGCACAAACTTCTTTAGAAACTCTTGGAAGGATGCGAGCAACCAGCGGACAATCAAATACATCAATTGTTGCCTAATAATCCTGAGAATTGAAACTACAAACAATACTTACAACACAATATAGTTCCGCCACGGTCGCACCCTCGACATTCTGTGCTACCATTCCGCTAGAAATTACTTCGCGACTGAGCACCATGGTACAATCAACAGGGACCGACACCTACAAAGTGAGCAGTAAACTTGTAATGTAATTATTAAAACTCGAAACTAATTACCCGAAAAACAATCGTTTGTCTAAGCACTGTAAACTGCGAGTGCCTATTGATATAAGGTTCAGGTTAAAAGTTAGACCCGTCTTCGCATCATCAGAATTGAACTCCGCGCGGCCGCGGGTCCTGAAATACACGGTTCGGCCTGCGCCTGCTAACAATCATACAATTCTAGAAATCTTCAAATGCCCAAAAATTCGCGAACCTACCGTATATGATGGCGTCGCGTTGCACAATTGTTTGGTTTTAACCGTCAAATGGGATAATTCTTCTTGGTCGCGCAGTAGTCTAAAGATAATATAAATACGAACAAGACCAACAAGAACAAAAGTTAGGTCACGTCACGTTGACGGTACACAGTTCGCATCACGAAACAGAAGCTGAACCTTAGTGATACATCATTCCGTTTACATGATGCATCATTATGTTTCTCATTTTGTTAAACGCTATGGTACGTAGTTTTGAAACGTATATTGTGAATTCCGACACAGAAGGACACATGCATATAATACATACAAATGAAATACTAACTTGTTCAAACTGGGAGCGGGAGTCGGGTGGGTTTCCGCAAAAGTCACTGTTCCCACATCGGTCTTCTTATGCGGGAACAAACGGAATGAGACTGAGTTCTCAATATCGACAGCCTAGAAACAGCAAGATTGTCGGTATCGCTAGGATATTTCATATCCCTGGGAATAAAGTTGAGCCCGAGCCCGGTGCGTAAAACCACGCACAAACAACTCCAAGTTGCTTCTCGTTTCTATTTGTAAATTTGTATATTCAAGCTTCAGGTTCAAGCGAAAAATCATACCGCTAACAATAAGCACAACATGCTCTACCACCTCCACCAGTCCACGCGATTTATGCACTGGACAAACAAAACAACTCAATAAACTAATTATTGGAAGACATGATCAGAAAAAGCAACGTTCACTTACTACATGCTTCATGTTGTCCACCCACTTCAACTGGAGAAGTTGAAATAGCCGCGAGACACGGTCGTTAGTAGACATTCGAACCTGTATATACATATTTTTAAAAAGCCAACAATAAAGCGGGAACCAAAAAAAAATACTCATGCAACACTCTAGCACTATCCACGATTAAGCTCTTATGCAAAACAAAGGTAGGTATCATAAAAAATAGATTCTACTAATTGTCACAGTGTAGCTCAAATTTCAAATTTTTACAATGAATAAGTTATTCTCCACATTTATCAGTATTAATGCAGTACACAATTTCCATTTTATATAATTTTAAACACAGTTCAATAAACCCACTTTTAAGTAAGGATTCCGCTGGCTTGAGACTACATGTGACGCATCCCCATAGGTTAATGGCTCGAGTTGGATATAAACTTCCGCGGGCACCTTTTCTACCTTTCGTTCCGCTGAAGACAATATATGAAAATGATGATCTACATACGAAAATGAGGAAGACAATGAAAAATACACAATCCAAAACAATTGTAATGCCTAAGTCACTTAAGCCCCTAATAGGCAGGTATGTACATGAGAAACCCTAACTCTAGTCTTCGAGCTTCGAGCCACAGAAAGGGGGAAAGGCCTTATAAAATTAAAAAAAAACCAACATGAAAACAGCTTGAGGAGCGACGGACAGGCAGGGGTCTTCAACAACACCAGGGGTGACTTCTTCTTTTTCAATCGCACACATGTTGACCTATAATATTCAATAATTATAAATATATGTGCAGAGCAGGCAATATAACATAGAATCTGAATTTTAATCAACACGACATTCCATTACGTTACTACGGGCACAATTGAGAATGGACACATGTACATCAGCTGACGCACATTTCTACCTTCACAAATCGTTTTCAGTACATAATTAACGGATAAACCTCTCTCAAACTGGCTGCTCATTACTTCGCTGTTATCAAATCAAGAGTACAGAGTACAACTGAAACTGCAGACACGCACAACTATTTTGGTTCTTTTTCTTTCGTAAAAACTTGTTGTCCCTAAAAAACTCACCCTTCTAGTAAAAGTTGTCGCATATTTTCAGGGATATATTTCAAATTTCCAGTTTTTCTCTTCCACTCCATTGCGTTAATCATCATGAGAAGTTCGCGCGCATCCTTGGGAACGACTCGGTATTTATCTAAAATCAAGGGACCAGATAAGGTATTAAAGTAACTAAGCAACAAAGTTTGTGAACAAATGCAGTATGTCATATGCAACATGTCACGCATAGAGTGCTCAACTGAAAGACATTGATGTTACTTATACAAACCGCTACAAAGAGTATAACAAACGACAAAATGTATGCTTCGTTGTGCGTTCACGTTCTCAACAAACAAACTAGTACGTAAGCGTTCTACGTAGAAACTTGCATTAATTTTTGTATTATTATTTTTTGTACATTGCAA
Source organism: Pelodera strongyloides (assembly GCA_036852015.1). NCBI lineage: Eukaryota > Metazoa > Nematoda > Chromadorea > Rhabditida > Rhabditidae > Pelodera > Pelodera strongyloides. The sequence continues at coordinate 553,922 of JAANDG010000011.1, forward strand.
ATACACGTATTCTTCAAACCACTTTCAATAAAGAACAACGACGACGACGATTAGTAATAAACTAAAGTATTGTAAATAAAATGAGTGTTGTAAATAAATTAATGCAAGCGATAAACTAACCTTCTGCATCGATATTCGTCTGCTGCCTAACCATCTTGATAACATTGAAGTAGAAGTTCTTCATTTGCTCTTTTCCCTTGGAAATCTTCTTCTTTCGAAGTGCGCGAAAACACGCGTCCCAGTCACGACCGTACTAAACAATTTTCACATAAACGATATTTTTTACGCATATTATAAACGATAAAAGATTATAAAACACCAAACTAAACACCAAAAAGGTTCCACGATGCAGTCGTAAACAAAATCAGAACATAAAAAGAAAGCAACTTACTAAACACAGCTAAATCATAATCGAGCGCCTCGTCATTTAACAAAAATATCAAGTTCCCAACTACTAGTTTTTCTGCCCAGCACTTCATTCGGCTTTGTCTGTTGCACATTACTTAGCTTACAGAAATAAAATGCAATACTTCACGGCTTCACGTTCAAAGGAACGAGAAACTGTTCGATCAATCATACTAAATTCTCATAAACGAATATCAAGCAACAATGCCGCCTAGCCTCATAACAAAGAAAAGCAAAAGCAAACAAACAAGCCAAAAAACACTAACCAGTTTAAGGGCTTCATAAAGGACACTAATCTCATCGGTGGACCAAAAACTCAGTTGACGATTGCGTTTGCCTGTCTCCACAACAGAATCACCTTCAGCGGTGGTCGGGCCCTGAAATGAAAGCCTATTCAGTAACGGACAAACAATATTCGAATGATGTATTTCAAGTGAAAGAAGTCAGAGACATAGATGGGAAACATCACCGGACGTTCAGGTTCGAGTTCTATGCATAAGGCAGTCTCTTCAGGCAAATGTCGAGATGCTTCTTTAGTGACTTACACCAAACTCTCCCGTGTGCTCTATCAGTCTAGACCTCGATTTTGACTGTAAGCGCCCATTTTTTTAATGTAAGCAGCAATACAACAATCATAACATGTTATGCTTAATCGTCAAGTCATTCAACTGATAACTGATAATCTTACATAATAACTGATGATCGTTCGTCAATGATCAACGTGTGTGTACTCAATAAAACATTGGCAGGTTTCGTGCAGAAATACGGTAGTATTGACAGAATCACACCGATTTTTTGGGAAACTTGGAAGCCCCATTATCAACAAAATTAATCGAAACGCTCAACCCTCACCTCCGCATGGATTCCCTCGACTTCCGAAGTTGCTGCATCAGCTAGCACATCCAGGGGATTCTTCGGCCGCGTCGACGGCACATTCAGAGGTCGGAATACCAAACGACGCCGTGAAACAGTTGGGGCAGGTACAGGATCCTGAAATATGTAACAGGCATCATAGATGCTTTCATTTCAATTTTCAATTCAAGAAGAACTATGACCTTCACCCTATAATTATTCAGAGAATGTACGGCAGAACAGAAAGCGGAATCGGGATTTTATTCTTACAAACTACATAGCCAGGTCTAGACAGATCGAGCACGGTTTGGTGTACGTCACTAAAAAAGCATCTCGACATTTGAAATTTGATTTCGCTTTTGTTCTTTCAGAATAAAGTACTAGGAACAAATTCAGGGTGGAAACTGGAAAAAAGGGCTCTCTGATGTAACCCAAACTATGTTAGCGCTATCGCGCTAACAAAGGATTCAATGTAATATATAAAGAGAGGTGTAAGTCACAAAAGAAGCATTTTGACAGGTGACTAAACAGACGCTGCTTTTTTGCACAGAACTCGAACCTGCACGTCCGGAGGTGGATTGGATGTTTCCTCCTCTTTAACTTCTTTCACTTGAAATGCATCATTCGAATATTGTTTGTCCGTATCCGAGGCGCTCATACAATCTAAACGAAAGGATACAGAAAACATAAAGAAACATGGAAAACATCCAAAAGTTACAATAGTGATTACAATAGACTAAACATATGCAATGTGGAAAATATAAATAAAATAACAGTGGCAGATTGACCACGAAAATATCAACACTATAAACAAACCGTGATGCCCAAAATTTTATATATAAAAACTCCAGTCCTATCATAATTCAATTCGACAATCATTACATAGAGAAGGCATCAAACCAAAATTGTACATAAAAATGCGATGGAGCGCGCAAATCAAGCAGAAGCATGAAGCAAACGGTTTGGAGTCAGTAAAAGGCAGCACGTATAAAAAAATGCATTACAATAATCCAAAAAGTATGGCCTGAAGGTAACCGAGTTTTCGACTGAACTTAAAAAATAATGATCTTAATATCTTAAACACAAAACTAACACAAAATCAAACAAAAAGCGCCCATATGACGATATTGAGCCCTACACACTTGTTCCACCTACAAACATTAACCACGTTAAAGTAATTTCACAGAAACCGATCTTTAATTACAACACAAGAAATAAGAAAGAAAGTCTAAAGGAACGTCCATACTGGCTTTGAAAACCAAACAAGTAAAGAAGTGCATAACATAAGGAAAAAAACTAATAAAAACACTAACCAGGAAAAAAAAGAAAACTAAAAGAAGAAAACTGACCTATACTAAAAACTACTAGTAGTTAATGGCTATGTACATAAACTCCACGCGGCAAGTAACTAGTGTAATACAACTACAACAGATGTCAAATGGTTCTACAATACCAATACTGGATACCACAGTAACACCGTAACAGAGAAGTTCACCTGAAAGGGAAGTTAGCTCCCCAAAGTTATCCTGTCACCTCTGTTAATCAGCTCCAGAGCACGGCGTTGATAAACCACTATCACCCTGCGAGTCTAGGGAACTTCTCTCCTTCTCCTTCGAAATACGTAAGTTCGCAACATTCTCGTGTTTCAGAAACTCGCGGAGCATCACTTGAGCAGTAAAGGGTAGATCACCCTGTTCCAGAGCCTCACTGAAATATATAAACTATAAAAATTATTTATCATTGACGCTGACCGATCTGATCTGATCTGTGTCTCAAATTCTGAATTAAGTCACTACAGTACATCGACGATTCGCAAAATACATGGCACACAATGCAACACAGTCTACTTACACGTAATACATGGGACATGGGGGACCCAGTTGCCCAGCAAATGCCTCACAGGCTCACAGTGCTTTGAACAATCAGGCTTGCAAGAACTTAACAAGAGACGAAGGGATAAAGAACCTACCGCAGGCTTGCTTCGTGCTCTTCACAAAGTAGAGCGGTACCCATGTACGGGATTGCTTCATCTGAACGGTTCTCTTCTATGCACAAGCAAACCTAAAACAAATAATTCAGCACACTACACAAACAAATACCCAATACCTACCTACGACACAAAAGATACATAAGAAGTTAAGAAGAAAAATATGTTAAGCATTTTTTTGCCAATAAAAGAAGAAAGTAGTTTAACACCCACAATGTAAAAGGCGGCATCGCTGTTTCCACGAAGGGCTGCTGTCTTCATATATTGCTGGCCCAACGACTGACTTGCGGCAACGCCTAGAAGAAGGGATCAACTGAATGTATGCACAAAATTACTGTAATTCAAGGCAAGTCAAGCCCAAGACTTTGACTTACGTAATACAATCGTACAAACTAACAAAACGACATTATTATACGATCGCATATGAGCAAGATTATAGAACAGGGATCGCTAACCGTAGATAATCAAGTCAAGTCAAGAGTAAACGACTCATGAAGTGATGATTTATAAGTATAAGACAGAGAAAGACCGACGGAAGGGAATAGAAACAATCCCAAATAGTTTGATTGCATGAACGAAAAATTGGGGTATTGGACGAGTGGGGGTCGAACCCACGACCTCTGGATTACCGGTCCAGTATGCTAACCACTACACTACCGCCACCCACACCCAAATTTCGTTCTTGCTAGCGACTTATACGGCTCGCCTGCAACACACAGTGGGCGCATAGCACCACAACTGCCTGGGGGGTTATAAACCACAATACCAGCTAGGTGTGCATAACCGGAAATAATTGATTAAATGAAGGCAAGACCTCTCAAGGCTGGTCAGGCCAAAGTTTAGTTTGATTGCATGAACGAAAAATTGGGGTATTGGACGAGTGGGGGTCGAAACCACGACCTCTGGATTACCGTCCCCAGTATGCTAACCACTACACTACCGCCACCCACACCCAAATTTCGTTCTTGCTAGCGACTTATACGGCTCGCCTGCAACACACAGTGGGCGCATAGCACCACAACTGCCTGGGGGGTTATAAACCACAATACCAGCTAGGTGTGCATAACCGGAAATAATTGATTAAATGAAGGCAAGACCTCTCAAGGCTGGTCAGGCCAAAGTTTAGTTTGATTGCATGAACGAAAAATTGGGGTATTGGACGAGTGGGGGTCGAACCCACGACCTCTGGATTACCGGTCCAGTATGCTAACCACTACACTACCGCCACCCACACCCAAATTTCGTTCTTGCTAGCGACTTATACGGCTCGCCTGCAACACACAGTGGGCGCATAGCACCACAACTGCCTGGGGGGTTATAAACCACAATACCAGCTAGGTGTGCATAACCGGAAATAATTGATTAAATGAAGGCAAGACCTCTCAAGGCTGGTCAGGCCAAAGTTTTAGTTTGATTGCATGAACGAAAAATTGGGGTATTGGACGAGTGGGGGTCGAACCCACGACCTCTGGATTACCGGTCCAGTATGCTAACCACTACACTACCGCCACCCACACCCAAATTTCGTTCTTGCTAGCGACTTATACGGCTCGCCTGCAACACACAGTGGGCGCATAGCACCACAACTGCCTGGGGGGTTATAAACCACAATACCAGCTAGGTGTGCATAACCGGAAATAATTGATTAAATGAAGGCAAGACCTCTCAAGGCTGGTCAGGCCAAAGTTTAGTTTGATTGCATGAACGAAAAATTGGGGTATTGGACGAGTGGGGGTCGAACCCACGACCTCTGGATTACCGGTCCAGTATGCTAACCACTACACTACCGCCACCCACACCCAAATTTCGTTCTTGCTAGCGACTTATACGGCTCGCCTGCAACACACAGTGGGCGCATAGCACCACAACTGCCTGGGGGGTTATAAACCACAATACCGGCGAGCCGTATAAGTCGCTAGCAAGAACGAAATTTGGGTGTGGGTGGCGGTAGTGTAGTGGTTAGCATACTGGACCGGTAATCCAGAGGTCGTGGGTTCGACCCCCACTCGTCCAATACCCCAATTTTTCGTTCATGCAATCAAACTAAACTTTGGCCTGACCAGCCTTGAGAGGTCTTGCCTTCATTTAATCAATTATTTCCGGTTATGCACACCTAGCTGGTATTGTGGTTTATAACCCCCCAGGCAGTTGTGGTGCTATGCGCCCACTGTGTGTTGCAGGCGAGCCGTATAAGTCGCTAGCAAGAACGAAATTTGGGTGTGGGTGGCGGTAGTGTAGTGGTTAGCATACTGGACCGGTAATCCAGAGGTCGTGGGTTCGACCCCCACTCGTCCAATACCCCAATTTTTCGTTCATGCAATCAAACTAAACTTTGGCCTGACCAGCCTTGAGAGGTCTTGCCTTCATTTAATCAATATTAGCTAAAACTGGACTATCTATTTCCGGTTATGGCACACCTAGCTGGTATTGTGGTTTATAACCCCCCAGGCAGTTGTGGTGCTATGCGCCCACTGTGTGTTGCAGGCGAGCCGTATAAGTCGCTAGCAAGAACGAAATTTGGGTGTGGGTGGCGGTAGTGTAGTGGTTAGCATACTGGACCGGTAATCCAGAGGTCGTGGGTTCGACCCCCACTCGTCCAATACCCCAATTTTTCGTTCATGCAATCAAACTAAACTTTGGCCTGACCAGCCTTGAGAGGTCTTGCCTTCATTTAATCAATTATTTCCGGTTATGCACACCTAGCTGGTATTGTGGTTTATAACCCCCCAGGCAGTTGTGGTGCTATGCGCCCACTGTGTGTTGCAGGCGAGCCGTATAAGTCGCTAGCAAGAACGAAATTTGGGTGTGGGTGGCGGTAGTGTAGTGGTTAGCATACTGGACCGGTAATCCAGAGGTCGTGGGTTCGACCCCCACTCGTCCAATACCCCATTTTTTCGTTCATGCAATCAAACTAAACTTTGGCCTGACCAGCCTTGAGAGGTCTTTGCCTTCATTTAATCAATTATTTCCGGTTATGCACACCTAGCTGGTATTGTGGTTTATAACCCCCCAGGCAGTTGTGGTGCTATGCGCCCACTGTGTGTTGCAGGCGAGCCGTATAAGTCGCTAGCAAGAACGAAATTTGGGTGTGGGTGGCGGTAGTGTAGTGGTTAGCATACTGGACCGGTAATCCAGAGGTCGTGGGTTCGACCCCCACTCGTCCAATACCCCAATTTTTCGTTCATGCAATCAAACTAAACTTTGGCCTGACCAGCCTTGAGAGGTCTTGCCTTCATTTAATCAATCCCAAATAATACAGATGTTCCAATAACAAACCACAGTTAGCCCAACAATAACAAGAATGAGAGAAAATGAAATGGAATGACGATGACAGATATTATATATTATTATATTGAATACTTTATGCTGAAAAGGAACAAAAGCGAAATAATACAGCGTGAACAAATACATAAAAAAAGTGATGTGGCAAATAGCGACTTCATAAAGATGACTCAAACAGAGAACATCAATAAGGATCTAAATCTAGGAATCTAAAAAGCAATTTAAACAGAAAAAAGACCGACCTTCTCCAGTGATGTGGCAAATAGCGACTTCATAAAGAGCCTTCAAATCACCGCCATCGGCTGCGCGTTTCCACCACTGATATGCCTAGAAACAGACAAATCAAATGGACAAAATTAGATACTGTCAAACATGAACCTGTCCACTATAACGATAAATCTCATTTCATGCAATTCCGAGAAAGGACATGCACCTTCTTTTCCTACAAACTCACGAACCGCCGGTTTGGCTCTGGTAATACTACATGATATTTTACTACTTTGTATATCAAGTTATACACGGCATATTATTGAAACATCGGTTACCCTTACAAAAGGTTCCATCATAAACGAAGTCAATTGCATTTGAACCTTTGTTTACTTTACACATACGACATACGACCAAGATTTTGCCCTTTATTCCAGTGCGAATTATCACTGCATCACTACCAATCAGAACCATTACTCCATTACAAGTAAAAAAATACCCGAATTTTGCTGGGAGCACATCCCAATCCACGATCATAACACTCGGCCACGTGGCGCATTGCATCCAAGTTCCCATTTTCTGCAGCCTTGAGAAAACGCGGAAACGCGTCTTCGCACTGACCACTTTGGAACAGGTCTTCACCTAAACAACCAAAAATGAGCCGGTTGGGTAAAAAGGTAACCTGGTAACCCAAAACCCCAGCAAATCACCACAAGGTGTTTACCGTATACCGCTCAAGGCTCAAGCTAGTGCTACTGTACACTACTGCTAGCCAAAAACAGGAAGCTAATGGGCAAATGGGCTCCTATAAGTTATAGTTCCCGCTCCTTTATTTTGACGTTTTCACTGGGCAAATAGCAAATACATTTAATCGAAATCGATTTTACAGTTGAAAATGAAAATAAGACATTTATACAATAACCACACGGCTATCGCAGCCTGAGGCGTCTTCCATACTTATACAACGTCTAAAACGTGGATGAAAATTTTGTGAATGGAGACAATCATCACAAATCTGTTCTTTTGCACAATGAGATTCGATTGAGCTCGGCACCCTTTTTATAGTGCGGAACATTTTATTCTAATTGAACTTCCGTAACGCACAGGGTGCCAGCGCACACTACAGTCACTCTTTTATATAATAAGATATTGATAACCCGGACTTTAAATTCACAACCAAAAACGAACCCAGTTGATTCTCCAGTTCCCACTGCAATGATCGAAATCGCATTTGCGCGGCTTCTGCATTCACCGCCACTTCTTCTGTTTGACAACCCATCTAGTAAAAGGTAAAATACACTAAAAAAATTATATGTTATAATATATTAGATTAGGAGAATATAATGTTGCGATTACTCCTGGAATGGGCTTAAAGCGGTGCCCGGTGCGTAAAATCAAAAACTTTATATGTTATTAGGTATGCCAGCGAAAGATCTTTGCTAAATTATATTTCTAACAACAATAAGACCATCTACAAACGACATGCGACTTATGCTTTGTTTTTGTTAGCGCACTATTTCCCTACTCTCCTTCAGCAAAGTAACACGCTTCACGAATTAGCAGCACAGCAGCTTAGTCAAGATTCCTTTTTATAGCTGGAAACAAAATAACGGCCAGTGCTTGAATATTTTAAACGTATTTGAGACATGTACATTCTTCTGTGTTGCATACTAATTAATATATCCATTCTAATAATCGTGCAGTAACTTGCATATACTTCAACAGAATACCGTTACCGTGTGTGCCATACGTTCAAAACTGAGCGCTATACCGCTTTAAGTTTTACTGTTTTACCTCAACAGTGACTTTCTGGCGCTCTTGATGTGTTACAGTCTTCGGAGTTTGCATATTGTGCGCATCGGCAAGAGAAGGCCATTCTACGTCCTGGAACAAACAGAAGTTCATTGGGTTTATGTTCACTGAGTTATCGTGCACATTCTTCTCTATATTGTGCTTCACTACCAATAAAGTATTATTAAACAACAGGGATTTGAGGAACGTACTATATTCATAATCAAAGTGTTGTTTACAATGCAGATCACAATAAATACACTACACGGCAATATACAAACTCGTGTTTATCTCTTTTATGTCATCTCGTATCTCTCGGATTCCTATCTATCATCTACACATCTACTAAAGCGAAATATCGGCTGGTTTTCAAACGCATCGTGGTACCTTCTTACATGTATTTATGCTAAGTGGGTGGGGTTTTTTATTCTAAAGTATGCTCATTTGCATATGTTGCATAAAATGCAGGTGTCCGCTTTGCGTTTCAAAAACCGGAAGGTATTTCGCTTTAAAAATTTCTTATTAATTACCCTGAATCTCTCCTCTTCCTTTGAGGCCTTTACTTCAGGTGCTCCTGGCGGTAGTAAGGCCCACGGAGCGACGGTAAACAGTGGCACATTGCGCACATTTCGATCGAAATTCACGCACGGAAGTGTTTCCACCAAGAGACTGAAATATGAATTATACTAAAGAACATTTTAATTTCAATGCATGGCATAAACTCGTTGACGCTCTGACCGACGAAACCACCATCCGAATTAGCATATTGCATAAATTTAGATGGTGGTCTTGAGCTCGTAGCTCGTAGTCATACCACCGTCGCGATTATAGGTATGGGGAAATCAGAAACGTATCATAAATAGATACAGGTTTGGATGGTGGTATTGAGATTTTCCCGACGGGTTTTATGCCCTGTTTCAATGACATAAGAGAGGACACAAAGGAAAGGAACATCATAATTCACATAAAGGCAAGGAAAAAGACGTTTTTATAAGAAAGGAAACCAACGTACCCTTTTTGTTCGGCATTCTCATCCTTATCTTTATCGCGTCCCTCGACTAGCACGGAAGGGTTGTGAGGACCACACACAATGCGGGGACCTTAATTAAGACAAGAAATGTAAAAGAATTCCGAACTGATGCAAATTGCTAACTATGTGTTCCTTTTAATTGTAAGGGTGCGTTCGGGATTGTTTTTCCGAAAGGAAACCATGCAAATTCATCGTTCGGGATGGACATTTTGGGAACGTTCTAATGCTTAGAGAAAACAAAAATACAGTATGAATTAGCATGGAAAAGAACAAATTAGCATGGTTTGCATGCTAATTCATACGGTGTTTTTTTTTGTTTTCTCCAAGCATTGGAACGTTTCCAGAAAGTCCATCCCGAACGATGAATTTGCAATTTGCAGTTTCCTTTCGGAAAATCAATCCCACACTTAAAACCGTAGTCTAGAAGCCAGTACCGTAAATGGTACGATCGCTATCTACCTGACAAAATATAACAGAAATTTATCGGCAATATTTGCACGGAACCGATACTCATGATTAAAGAAGTTTATCGGCAATATTTGCACGGAACAGATACTCATGCACGTCAACGAGAATGATAACTACCCATAGGATACATTGAATAATGTTCTTTTAGAATAAAGTATTCAATATGTACAATGGGTGGTGACACATACTGAATCCGAAACCCACCACTTCTTAGAAAATTATTGAGCGCAAGTCTTTGTGCGCTCATTGTCCTTCACAAAGTGTTGGTCGGTGGTGCAGTTGAAGGAGCGCAATTCAGCGCTCTAGCAAAGCATAAAGACCTGAAAGGAAAACATTAGACTAATAAGCAAGAGGATATCAGTAAGCAGGTAATTGCAAAGATCAGATATAATGTATTAATGGGGGAAAGTCGCTAAACTTGGCATATACTGTAATACGACAGAACTACACAGAAACATCCCGCACGCTTGCTTCTGATATAAATAACATCTGATATAAACAAATTATATAACAGAAAGAAGTTATATGTGAACGACGGTTTTTATGTGGAGTCGAAAAACACAGTTGGTAGGGCGGGACCGAAAAAATGAACGCAACTGTGCGTTTATTGCATAATGACCAACTGGTTGTTATGCACGTGCGTACCAATTTGTTTAGTACGCAAAATATTGTTTTGCAAAAAAAATTAGGTTTTTACTTGTTTTTATAAAAGCTTAATCATTTCAGGTGTCCACAATTTACCTTAATGTAAAAATGTGTCCTTCTGAACTAAGTTCGACATTTTGTCAATGTTCGTCATTTGTATACTTATGTAGTGTTTGGTGAATAACACTGCCTCTCTTACATACTATATGTGTCTGGGTTCTATTCACGTGTACGGTAATGTTACTCTACCGTACACTAGCCACAAAGACACGCCACCACAGAGGCACAGTGCCTAAAAAACCCGAAAACGCGCAAAAGTAGCCTAAGCTGTTGCTTCCATCTGCCCAGCGGGCTACTTTTGGGCGATAAGTGGGCCACCCGCTGCCCAGCTAGAGCCTCCTCTCATATTTTTGAGCGATAACTGGGCAAAGGGTGGCCCACGAAATGCCGGGGTGAAAACTTCGGGCAAAAAAGTACATGGGCAACATCCTGGCGTTGGGTGGCCCATAGCTCGTGAACTTCCGGGCAAATGTGCCCTGTGACGGTAGCATGATTGCATTTCAAAATGTAGTTTTTTTGTCGGTGAATGATAATGATAATGATTTATTACTGACAGACAAAAATCAATCAGCACTCGTACAAACAATAACATTGTAGATCAACAAATAAAGATACACGTAAATATGCAATATCTGTACGGTAATGGTAAAAAATAACCGAGTATCAACACCAACAACAAAAAAACCTAAAGATAAATATTAATGATTTTAGTTTTGTAGACATTCCCAGTGCAATAGGCGCTTATCTCAATTACTGCTCATTGCGACTACGCAGCGATTATTTGGGGGTGAAAGCCCAAAATAGTTTATATTCCCACTATGTTACACTTTTCACCGTGGCTTGAACGAACAATGTCAAGAAGCATATTCGACGAATGTAACGTTTATTTAGAACAAGAATAAACACGCAACAGCGGAAAATAGTTGCAACGCTCCAACTTGAACAAATTACGAGCAATTTTGTCCATTGGTTCTCCGGAAAAGCGAGTTACACCGAACACCGAGTTACCGAGCAAAGTTGGAGTGTGAGGTGTGAGTGTCACAGAAATACGTGCTGTATTTTCAACAGGCATTCCACGAGTGTTAAAAATTCAATTTGTACTAATATTGAACTTTAGGCCTAAGGCATCGTAGACTAAAGGGCAGATCTAGTCAACGATGTAGTTGATTAGCTAACAGTTGCTAAGCAAGTGCAAGATTACCTCTCGTAAACCGTTCGGATTGGCTATGCAAGCTTTACGGTACGCTGTATCTAAGAAATAACAAGAAAATTGAGCCTTCCCGAGTCCCAGGAAAGACTATCGATAGCGTACCGGGTCGTCAAATGTTTCCCATAAAAAAAACTATATTGCTATTCATATACTTCGTGTCCAAATAATGACTTCTGCTTTGACTTACACTGAATGTCAGAGTTTTGTATGTTCAGCATGTTTTAGAAGTCTTGAACCGTGAGCCTTATACAATAGCTTTCTCTGCGATAAATGTATGTAGGTAAATTATACGTGGAAATGTTTATTGATTTTTTTGTAAGGACATATAAGAAGAGAGCAATGAAGAAAAGATGCACTAGATACAGATTCCATGACCACGTCGAAAGTCCTAACGATTTTGTTCACTTTCCCATTGTGCGAGTTTCTCCGCCAATATAGTGCAGGTACTTTCCTAGCAGTGTGTAAAGCGCTCAGGTTAGAGGGACCTTCTGGAAACATAAGTTAAATACACAGCCAGGTACAAATCCAAATGAAACCGATATGGTAATATACAATTCTAGCTTAAATAAAGCAATATTCTACATTGTGTGCGGAATTCGACTACTTTTGAAAGGTTAGAGCACACCATTTTGGAGGAAAGTTCGAAAAGGCTCTGGAACTGTGGAGAGAAACGAAGTCCGCTTACGTCTGTATATTTTCAGATGCCTAAATGAAAAAACAATCAAACTAGGCCTTTGCTATAAGAAAGCTAATGCAATCGTGAAATTTCATTTCAAAAAATCTCAGAGCTCTTTTTGAGCTTTCTGTTCAACCCACACACTTGAAGTAAACTACTAAACGTGTCACTCAGTGTTGCAAACAATTTTCATAAAATCAAATAATGGTGCACACTAACCAAATCTATGCAGCAGCAGATGGGATTCCTCATTGGCGACAAACGGGATGGGATCTTACGTCGAGAAGATGCATCGAAGCCTCATCGTCCAACGAAGTCAATGAAAGCAAAGAATAGCAGAACAACAACGGCAAAGTACTCTCTCGCTCTCTGTCCTACTTCTAACTAAACCCAAAACATAATAACTAAATCTCAGATGGATCTCGACGGTCAACGTTCACCCTCAAACAATGCCAAAACCTGAAGCTGCTCCAATGCCAATTCCCCGAGAAGACGCGGTTCTCGGAGTTGAACAAGGGAGCACCCCAAGTCTCAACATATTTCTAAGCTCAAACAAATACAAAGTTCACCCTTCACTCAGTGTTGCAAACAAATTTTCATAAAATCAAATAATGGTGCACACTAACCAAATCTATGCAGCAGCAGATGGGATTCCTCATTGGCGACAAACGGGATGGGATCTTACGTCGAGAAGATGCATCGAAGCCTCATCGTCCAACGAAGTCAATGAAAGCAAAGAATAGCAGAACAACAACGGCAAAGTACTCTCGCTCTCTGTCCTACTTCTAACTAAACCCAAAACATAATAACTAAATCTCAGATGGATCTCGACGGTCAACGTTCACCCTCAAACAATGCCAAAACCTGAAGCTGCTCCAATGCCAATTCCCCGAGAAGACGCGGTTCTCGGAGTTGAACAAGGGAGCACCCCAAGTCTCAACATATTTCTAAGCTCAAACAAATACAAAGTTCACCCTCAAACAATGCCAAAACCTGAAGCTGCTCCAATGCCAATTCCCCGAGAAGACGCGGTTCTCGGAGTTGAACAAGGGAGCACCCCAAGTCTCAACATATTTCTAAGCTCAGACAAATACAAAGTTCACCCTTCACTCAGTGTTGCAAACAAATTTTCATAAAATCAAATAATGGTGCACACTAACCAAATCTATGCAGCAGCAGATGGGATTCCTCATTGGCGACAAACGGGATGGGATCTTACGTCGAGAAGATGCATCGAAGCCTCATCGTCCAACGAAGTCAATGAAAGCAAAGAATAGCAGAACAACAACGGCAAAGTACTCTCGCTCTCTGTCCTACTTCTAACTAAACCCAAAACATAATAACTAACTAAATCTCAGATGGATCTCGACGGTCAACGTTCACCCTCAAACAATGCCAAAACCTGAAGCTGCTCCAATGCCAATTCCCCGAGAAGACGCGGTTCTCGGAGTTGAACAAGGGAGCACCCCAAGTCTCAACATATTTCTAAGCTCAAACAAATACAAAGTTCACCCTCAAACAATGCCAAAACCTGAAGCTGCTCCAATGCCAATTCCCCGAGAAGACGCGGTTCTCGGAGTTGAACAAGGGAGCACCCCAAGTCTCAACATATTTCTAAGCTCAAACAAATACAAAGTTCACCCTCAAACAATGCCAAAACCTGAAGCTGCTCCAATGCCAATTCCCCGAGAAGACGCGGTTCTCGGAGTTGAACAAGGGAGCACCCCAAGTCTCAACATATTTCTAAGCTCAAACAAATACAAATTTCACCCTCAAACAATGCCAAAACCTGAAGCTGCTCCAATGCCAATTCCCCGAGAAGACGCGGTTCTCGGAGTTGAACAAGGGAGCACCCCAAGTCTCAACATATTTCTAAGCTCAAACAAATACAAAGTTCACCCTCAAACAATGCCAAAACCTGAAGCTGCTCCAATGCCAATTCCCCGAGAAGACGCGGTTCTCGGAGTTGAACAAGGGAGCACCCCAAGTCTCAACATATTTCTAAGCTCAAACAAATACAAAGTTCACCCTCAAACAATGCCAAAACCTGAAGCTGCTCCAATGCCAATTCCCCGAGAAGACGCGGTTCTCGGAGTTGAACAAGGGAGCACCCCAAGTCTCAACATATTTCTAAGCTCAGACAAATACAAAGTTCACCCTTCACTCAGTGTTGCAAACAAATTTTCATAAAATCAAATAATGGTGCACACTAACCAAATCTATGCAGCAGCAGATGGGATTCCTCATTGGCGACAAACGGGATGGGATCTTACGTCGAGAAGATGCATCGAAGCCTCATCGTCCAACGAAGTCAATCAACAGAACAAACTACTAAACTAATAAGATGGATCTCGACGGTCAACGTTCACCCTCAAACAATGCCAAAGAAGCTGCTCCAATGCCAATTCCCCGAGAAGACGCGGTTCTCGGAGTTGAACAAGGGAGCACCCCAAGTCTCAACATATTTCTAAGCTCAGACAAATACAAAGTTCACCCCTCACTCAGTGTTGCAAACAAATTTTCATAAAATCAAATAATGGTGCACACTAACCAAATCTATGCAGCAGCAGATGGGATTCCTCATTGGCGACAAACGGGATGGGATCTTACGTCGAGAAG
Organism: Pelodera strongyloides; assembly: GCA_036852015.1. NCBI lineage: Eukaryota > Metazoa > Nematoda > Chromadorea > Rhabditida > Rhabditidae > Pelodera > Pelodera strongyloides. The sequence continues at coordinate 569,154 of JAANDG010000011.1, forward strand.
ATGCATCGAAGCCTCATCGTCCAACGAAGTCAATGAAAGCAAAGAATAGCAGAACAACAACGGCAAAGTACTCTCGCTCTCTGTCCTACTTCTAACTAAACCCAAAACATAATAACTAAATCTCAGATGGATCTCGACGGTCAACGTTCACCCTCAAACAATGCCAACACCTGAAGCTGCTCCAATGCCAATTCCCCGAGAAGACGCGGTTCTCGGAGTTGAACAAGGGAGCACCCCAAGTCTCAACATATTTCTAAGCTCAAACAAATACAAAGTTCACCCTCAAACAATGCCAAAACCTGAAGCTGCTCCAATGCCAATTCCCCGAGAAGACGCGGTTCTCGGAGTTGAACAAGGGAGCACCCCAAGTCTCAACATATTTCTAAGCTCAAACAAATACAAAGTTCACCCTCAAACAATGCCAAAACCTGAAGCTGCTCCAATGCCAATTCCCCGAGAAGACGCGGTTCTCGGAGTTGAACAAGGGAGCACCCCAAGTCTCAACATATTTCTAAGCTCAAACAAATACAAAGTTCACCCTCAAACAATGCCAAAACCTGAAGCTGCTCCAATGCCAATTCCCCGAGAAGACGCGGTTCTCGGAGTTGAACAAGGGAGCACCCCAAGTCTCAACATATTTCTAAGCTCAAACAAATACAAAGTTCACCCCTTCACTCAGTGTTGCAAACAAATTTTCATAAAATCAAATAATGGTGCACACTAACCAAATCTATGCAGCAGCAGATGGGATTCCTCATTGGCGACAAACGGGATGGGATCTTACGTCGAGAAGATGCATCGAAGCCTCATCGTCCAACGAAGTCAATGAAAGCAAAGAATAGCAGAACAACAACGGCAAAGTACTCTCGCTCTCTGTCCTACTTCTAACTAAACCCAAAACATAATAACTAAATCTCAGATGGATCTCGACGGTCAACGTTCACCCTCAAACAATGCCAAAACCTGAAGCTGCTCCAATGCCAATTCCCCGAGAAGACGCGGTTCTCGGAGTTGAACAAGGGAGCACCCCAAGTCTCAACATATTTCTAAGCTCAAACAAATACAAAGTTCACCCTCAAACAATGCCAAAACCTGAAGCTGCTCCAATGCCAATTCCCCGAGAAGACGCGGTTCTCGGAGTTGAACAAGGGAGCACCCCAAGTCTCAACATATTTCTAAGCTCAAACAAATACGAAGTTAAAGCATAAACAAAAACGCACTTGCTTTATTCGCAGTGTCCCCAATCAGTAATTCATCAAGCGCTTGTGCAAGAACTGCAGCAGCCGTACGCTCCGCAGCAATCCGACTCTAGAAACAGGTTCAAATAGTTTAGAAAAAACCCTTGGTTCGCAAGTTCAACAAAAATGAAGAATGATTATAGCCACCACTACTTGACAATTCAAATTCCTATTTCCTAAATTCCTATACAAAACGACCGCCCTGCACGAGGGAGGGCAACTCCAAAAATAATTGTCCAAAAAGGGCAAGTACAAAAAAAAACAGCCGCGCAAGCCCACATCTATTCATTCTCTAGCAAAAATCAAGAATAGTAATAGTAGACATAAAAGGAAATAAAAAGAACTCAACTCACCGCTAACTGATTCATAACCTCTTCTGTTCTTCACTACCATCATCCGACATTGCATTATTCGAAGCAGAAGCACTCGCATCCTCTTCACGTGCATCTACACGAGCACCCCAAGTCAGATAACGTATACGTTTTGTACGCAATAAATTATTACATTAAAATTTAATAGGCATATCCGGAACTTACGCTCCCGATTATATTAGAAGCACAAGATCTAAACGAAAGACCTAATATTCGCAAAAAAAATCTGGAACGACGGTCACTGAAAAAATGGCCGAGCTAACTTTTCTAACAGTTAACAAGCCTAATCCAACTTAACCACCGAGAAAGTTTGAAGTTGATTGGTGAAATAACTTTTGAGAAATGTTATAAATAGGGTGAAAAAAGTCGCAGGCCCTCATCGGAGAAGAACCAAAAAGGGCTAGGCGCGCTACCAATTACGCGGTCAAATCGGAGGGCCGGCGCGCTTTCTATAGGACTTTATGTACTGTATATATTTTAATTTACCGCGGCTAATACAGTAATTCACTGCGGAACCAATTTTTTTGAACTCATACACCTTTACACGTTTTCGCATGCACCGTGCACTCTCGGCGTTGTTTTTTTTCTGTTTGGCCCCCCACCCAAAAGTTTTTCCAACTGTGTGTTGGCTTTCAACTTTGTTTTTAAATTATTAGTAGAAATATAAATTATGAATTAAGTTGCAGTGATTTTTCTTTCGTGAACTACTAATTATACCTGTAGGAGTCACTCAAACTTGCTTATTGTAGTGACTTTCCTGCAAGAGGTGAAGACAGAATATACTCATTCTATTCTGAAATTTCGATTCTTCTGTGATTTATCGTGTCGAGATGACTAGGTGAGTTCCATTACCTTATCGTAGGGCAAGTTGAATTCTGCCTCTGTGGTCGAATCATAAGGGACCTGGATACTTTAACTTTAATTTGTTCCAGATTATGTTTCTCGATTTAGATTTGGTCTGTCTGACGATGAAGACATTCTGTCCCCTTCACCGGGCATCTATTTTTGTGAAGGATCTTCAGTTGATCATATCAAGTCTGAGCAGCGTCACAAGGATTTTATAAGACTGCAGGTTCTATTTGTATGTTGGTTATACACAACGCTGGACGACAGGCACAGAACGCCGACAACCAGACACACAGACACGCAGAGGAGAGCGTCCGGTCCGCGGTCTCGCCAGCGCGCCGGACCGCGACCGGCCCGTTTTTAAAGTGCACAATGTGAACGCGAGAGTAAATATAAAGTAATGCAAGTGTGAATGTAAAGTGAGAGCAGGAAAAAAATGTGTACAGGACTCACGGCTACAACTTGTTTAAATGGATATGGTCATCAGTTTAGAATAACTTTTACATACCATTTACGCAGCGAACTTGTGGACCAAATTCCACATAACAGAAGGTTGAAGGAAAATAAGATATTTCGCGGCTTCAAGCTGACACATCTTTTACCTCAATAATAGTTCGACCACCATAAATAGCCTCCAAATAGAGTATTTATGTATATATTATAAATAAAACGGTTCTGCTCACAATAGCTTCATAGGAAGATGAAATTGACCAGCGTAGTAAGTTGATCGAGCTCTAATCATCATAGGGTGATATTGTCTTAGTCTTAGACCTTTCGAACATTTCAGACATTCCAGGCTCCTAAGTTTCCTTCATTCGTGTGCCTTCTGCTTCTGACGCGGATTTTACATTGCAGGCGTTTGGTTTGGGGCTTTAATGAACCTCGTAAAGAATCGACTGCATATTCCAAATTCCAATGAAGTAATTCTTCACCCCAATACCCGAAATAGTTTGCTTCTCACAAAAATACCTGTCTACTCGTGTATTATTCGTTGCTCTGCTTAATACTCTTAACATAGAATAGTTTTTGTATCAAGTGAATACTTTTCTACTGAAAATAGGATAACTTTTTCCCAAATAAGCACTACCCTTTACTCAGAGTGATTTTTCATCAAGGGAATACTTTCTGCTGAAAATAAACAACCGTAACAATTCCTTCCCACAAAATTAAGCACTCCTCTTCAAACGCGAAAAGGAGTTATAAAATGCACGGTGCACGCGAAAGGAGGCGGAGCCACCTCTGCGTGTCTGTTGCCTGCTGTCGGCCACTGGAAGATTTTGCTCCAAAATTGCCGCGATTTTGCCCCAAAAATGCCGGGGCACAAAAGCCGAGTTGCCGCGCGGCAATTTTGGGGCATTTTTGGGGCACACATTTTGCCGTGCGGCAATTTTGGGGCATTTCTGAGGCACGCATTTCTGCCATGCGGCAATTTTGGGGCATTTTTGGGGCACGACTTCTGCCGTGCGGCACTTTTGGGGCATTTTTGGGGCACCACTTCTGCCGTGCGGCAATTTTGGGGCAATTTCGCGGCAATATACCTTTGCAAAACAAAAGCATTGACAAGAATCGAACCTGCCAGTGAATTTGTTTTGCAAATAATAATTATTATTATATTATTAATATTATATTATATTATTAATATATAGATGTTTTAACATCTGCAATACACATATTTTGTATGAGTACATCTTTGCAAGACACAAGCACTTGGCAGGAATCGAACCTGCCGACACGATTCGACACCTGTTCTGGAACTGCGCCTTAGACCACTCGGACATAACGCACATGTCAGACCCTGCAAAAAGTTTGGCCTAGTCCCTCCGACCGGCAGATATTCAACTAATGCGGAGCGGCGCGCGTCACGGCGCGGCAATTTTGGAGCAATCTGAAAACTTTTCCCTCTACTCTTTCTCAACACTATCTCGCTGCCCTGGCAATTTTGGGGCAACATAACCGCGGCAATTTTGGGGCAACGTTGCAAAACCGCGGCATTTTTGGGGCAAGATGTTCCAGTGGCGCTCTGTGCCTGGCATCCAGCGTTGTGTTGTTGGTTATTTATTTATGTGTGCATTATATATTTCGAAACTAGCCGTTTCACAGCTATATTTATGTGTGCATTATATATTTTGAAACTTGCCGTTTCACATAGGTAGGGATGCAGTCTATTAGAGCAAAGTAAAATACATACATATTTTTATGAATGTGAAGTCAGTTCATTATACGACATTTCGAATCGCTTGATTCCTCGTGACTCTTGTTGTATTGACATGAAGCTGAAGTATATTTTTTAATTTTCAGGAGACATTACAACTCAGGCGAGAGAGGGCACGGCGAGCTGGAGATGAAAAGGTTTGCTTTTTTTAATAATTTACCTTTATAGTGTGTTATGTGCTTGTTATGTTATAATGATTTACCTTTATGTGTTTTATGTAAATATCTAACGAAAACATCAACTTTCATCAACTTTCACACGTTCACCATCATTAATCGAGTACGATCCCTCTTATGTCGTTATCTGCACTCGAGTACTAATATAATAGTATACCAGGTCTCTTTAGGTGCAACTGCTGGAAGAACAATATGCGATTCACACAGCCTCCTTTTCACCGGTAGGTTTTATTTTGTATGACCTTCTTATCTTTGCTAGACGTGGTTTATTAAATCTTTGAGTTTTGACCTTACCCTTGTTTTCATATTATTGCGCTGGTCGTGTTTCTGATCGTTGTATACTTTTTGCGGTCGTTCACATCGTGTTCTATGTAAGGTTATATGATTCAGAAGCGAATGGAAGAGACTAAGCGGCCGGCTCGCGTGAAACCAGTTCTGACTAAAACGACCACAACTACATCAACTTCACCACTAAAAGTGCAAGACACGCCTCGTCCAACGGTACCTCAGGTACCAAGTACACCGTAAGTCCTATTATTTGCCTCATTTCCCGCAGGAAGCTATCTCAATTTTTTTCTGAGGGCGCGCCACGGACGGGTTTAAAATCTTCGAAAAAAATGTCCCTGCTTACGAACCTATAATAATAATAATTTATTACGCACACATACAATTCATAGAAAAATATATGCAACGTACAGTTTTGTCGAGTAAAGCAACAGTAGCACAAATATGAAGAAAGCGAAAGTCGGTCCATTCGTCAACATGTTTATGCTATGCAATTACTATCATTCTTTTTTTGCGTTTGCCTTATTTCTCTTGTTTGTTTAAGTTATCCACCGGCACCGCTCGCTGAAAAGACCGACGCTGCCACACCTAACTTCGGCCAGCTTCTGAAAGATAGCAACACAGCCCTTTCTCGGTTGAGCTGGTCCTCTGGATCTATAACGGCGCAGCCTCCGCACACACCTTTCACGCCAGCAATGCCCAATAATGCTTTTAGGTAGGAAAACAATGGGTTTCTGTATTTTTTGCAAAAAAACTGAACAGAATATGATTTTGGCACCGCGAATTTTTTTTTTAAACAAGTTTGGCGTTTTTTTTTCTTCATAGAGGCGTAGTCCCGAGTCCGAGTTTGGATTCGAGTATCGCCTCACAGCAGAGTAAGCTAAGGAATAAAAGTAATCATGCTGAAATTTTGAATATTAAAGTAATTTGTTTAGCTCAGCCACCTTTTCCTTCTCATCCTCATCGAAAGGAGGAGTGGCGATGTCGACTCCGATGAACAAGTGAGTTGTTTTGCAAGACATGTACGGTGTAAATCCCCATATGTTTTCTGATTTTCAAGCATATTGCACTGTTAAAGAGATGGTTGTCAAAATGGTGCTTAAATAACTGCTGAATGCTCACATTTGTTTGCAAATCACGTTTCGACACCGAGTAAAATAAGAGTGAAATTTGTATTAAAGCGAACACGGCCTGATTTTTAAACGTATTTTGGGACATGTACGGTGTAAATTCCCATATGTTAATATATCAATAATGCATATTAATACAATGGTCTAATGGTCGTGAAGTAATTTGTATACACTACCCTGGTCCTCAGGCGCGCACATGCGAATCGGCGTCCGCGGGAAAAGTTTGCAAATTTGCATTGAAAACCACGAGACAGAGAGAAATAAGCCCTGCCCTCTTTTCTGCATTTCCGCTTTTCCAATGTCAAAAAGCATCCTTTCCCTCGGACGCGGATTTGCATGTCCGCGCTGCCTGCCTGAGAACGTAGTACTACATCGCACATGGGAATGCAGCTTCTGTCATACGTTTCAAAACTGACCGTTATTCCTCTTTAATTTCTAGATTGACGCTTCCCTTATTCGAACCGCCGGTCACAGAAGTCAAGAAGTTGGTCCCGCCAACGTTGGTAGAGGATTCTGAAGACGATGAAGGCGTTGTGGATGTTAAAGCGGTATGTCGTATGTTTTTTGAAGTGTTTCTACAAGCGCACCGCACACGGAATATTTTATGAAAATTTTCTGTGCTTGTCTGTCTAATGGACTAATTGTAAGTCGGAAGGGTGTAAAGATTGCAATGACAGACTACAGACAATAAATGGGGATGCATTTGCCCAGTATGCGTTTCGGGTTTTCCTAAACCACCTACAATATCGCTTTAAACTTTAAGTTTAAGCCGGCTCTCCCAGCCGCCCTCGCCGTGAGTGTGAAGGCTTGTGCCCAGGAACCGGACCATATTTTGTCCCAATCGCAGGCTTCCGAAGTTGTTTCGACTGCTTTTGGTAAGGAGAACAAGGAAATACGACCAAAGGTTTTCGATTTGCCAGCGCGGACTGCTTTACCGGAGGCACCCGCGACACTTAATATCAGTGCGGTAAAGAAGAGTGGTGAGTAATTGTGTATAACAATTTATTACCTCAGGGAGATGCGCACAAAAGCCGAAAATGTTTGAAAAACAATTGAGATCAAATTAGATTTAGATATTGTATTTAAATTTTATTTAAAATTTAAATAACTTATTTTTATAATATAATTGCAAACAAGAGTCATTATTCTGGAACTTTCTTTTCCAATATATATATTTGCACTTGCCTTGCCATGTTTATGCGTTATTTTGACGTTGCATTGTTTTCAGAAATTGAGAAATTTGATCTACCCGAGAGTTTTGCGGCCATATTCGAAAAACAATTGGCTTCCAAAAGATATGTGGATGAAGTGGTGAAAAGATATGAAACACGATGTTCGGTATGTTACTGTTGCAGTGTTGCTACTACCACTAGTACCACAGTTTACTGCCAAGTATTGTTAAAGCGAAATACCGGCCGTTTTTTGAAACGCATCGTGGACAACGGAATTCTTACGTATTTATGCTAATTTGCTCGAATTTAGCTAGATTTTTTTTATTCTAATTTATGTTCATTTGCATAAGCTGGAAGCTGCACAAGAGTGCTCTCGTCTACTCGATGTGTTTCAAAAACCGGCCGGTATTTCGCTTTAAATTCAAATTTGTCAAGCGTGAACAGTTCCTGTCTTCGTTTCGGAGAGTAAATAGTAAATGAGTCACTTTTTTTTTGTTACTTGTCATAACTTGTATAGGAAGGGCGAAGGGCATTAAGAAAAAGCTTTGCTCTCGTTCTTCTGATTTCTGTTCTTTCTGTACAATGAACTTATTTTAGGCTTCCGTGCGCTCTCACATAAAGCGAACTATCATCGAAACGATCACCGTGAACACCAAACGGCATGCCTCAGTGGCGGATGTTAAGTCCACGGCCAAGTATCTATCGCAACTTTTCCTAGGTTTGTGCAGATTGAGATATTACTAATATTTGATTTGCTGATTTTTATATAGTGAATGCATAACAGAGTAGGATTGCAAAATTGGAGTCCTTTTGGTTCCGTAGTTCTCGTGATATTGCTATTTATTGAAAAGTGCTCCGGGCTCCGGGAAACGCCGGTAGAAGAACCAAAAAAGGTCTTTCCTGGCCCGAATTGAATTTGTAGTTATTTATTTTGGTTTTGTCGGGGGCTTGGGGGTTTCTTTGGATTAGGTCAGTACATAACAAGATTCTATCATTCGTTGTTCGCAAAATTATACCACGTTTTGTAGTAGCATTGGTATTCATGATTTGTTAACCTTTTCGATTGGTCAATTAGCTTAGCATTCAATTATCTGTATCTAAGGTGAATTGCTTTCTGGACGGAATGGTGAATCAATCCAGTTAAGCGGCTCTGATGATAAAGATTACGCGATGTGGATCACAATGGATAAATATTTGGTAAGTGAAAATGTCTTATTTTATTTTGGTGAGTTCAGTTTACTTCCTTTCCCACCATTGTAATGAGTGAGCTTCGATGTTGCTATTATGTTGTAATTTTGGTACCTATTTGAAAAAAAGCTTTGAAAAGGGACAGGCCCGTCAAAGTAAACCTATATTTATGACATGTTCATAATTAATATAACGCACAATATATGCAAACCAAATTTCACCTACAATCACCCTGGTGAACCAGGGTAAATGTAGGTGAAATTTGGTTTGTTTGTGTATAGTGTAATAAAAATTCTTTATATTAATTATGAACATATCGTAAGTATAAGTTTACTTTGATAGGTATGTCACTTTAAATTATAATATAAGGTCAGTTGTCATTAGTTATATATGTTTGTGTAATAGTAGATGGTAGCTCGCGGACAAATATTTGTTTTGAATTGTTTTATTGAGTATTTTCTTTGTTATTCACTTATATCTTCCAAATTTGTTTCTTCTTTTATTTGAGCAGGTTTCGTAATGTGGCTTGTTGGTGTTGTGGGAGGTGGGAGTGAGGGGTTATAAGGCAATTATGGGCAATTATGCATTGGCAGGGCAATTAGGTGATTAGAATGATTAGATCATTCATAATTATCCTTTTCAGAAGCTTGTTGAGCAAGACATTGACCTGTGTCAGGTCGTGGCCCGAACCATCGTTCTCATTGTCTCCAAGTGCATTCCATTTGCCGATATTGTAATCGGAAAGCTAATGCAGTCATCTGTATTGTTGAGCATGAACTTGGAGGCGTGGTGAGGAGTTTTTCTACATTTTGCGGGTTTATGGTAAATGGTAATGTCAAAAGCGCCAGAAAGTCCACACCCTATTCCCTTTTCATATTCCACAAACGATTGCTGCCTTCTTGCATTCCGAAATCAATGTATTTGTGTATAGTTGATTGTTTGTTCGGTGTTTCTAGGTGAATTAGCGTTTGTGGCGTACGGCGAGTGGCTTTCCCGCTTTTTTCAACCATAGGTACATATGAGACTATCTACTAGTCTACTTACAGTGCTTACTATGACTGTCGTCATGACGTGACGAATTGACCTAATTGACCATCCTTTTTTTTTAAACTTTTTTTTGACATAGTATGAAAAATCGGTTTTTCGATCCCGGGGAGAATATGCATAATCATAACAAAGAGAGTAATTTTTGAATTTACATTTAGTGCGGAACAGTGCGAGTGGCTGGCAAAACAATCGTCGGATGCGTCGACGTTGTTTATAATGCAGCAACGGGCCGCAGTCCGACTCTTTTTCCTGATACATGTTGCGGCAATTGAATGGAAGTCTGCGAGTTTTCCTCTTTCGGTAGGTTGTTTTATCATTGTTTTCCTTTCGGTAACTTTTTTTTTCTTGTTGTTTTTGTTTTTTGTTTGGATAATCAGTTTACAACAAGAGTAAATGGTCCGGTTGAACGCCGATTTTTTTGTATTTCAGAATGTTTGGCGTTGTGCTGCGCTCTGCGTGAATCGAACTGTGGCCTTGGCGACCCCATTTCTCTTGGCGGAACTTTTGAAGGTATGGTGAAAAACCTTAACTTCTTGTATTCCGTGTTCATATGGTTTGCTGGAGTTCTCTACCTCTACTACTGTTATCATGAGGAATATCGATAATCGGTACGATAACTGTTAGGAACTACGCGTGCTTTGGAACATTGGAAGTGTTTTATTATGCGCCACACCACTTTTTATGCAGTGGATATAGATATTGTGATTTTTATAGATTACATTGTTCATTGTTCTTTATTTGTTCTATGTTTATTTGTTTGATCATGTGGGTGTCCATAGTCCATTACACTACTAGTCGATGCACCTTTAATCAATTCAGACATGCGGGCCCGCTCTATCAAAACACTACGGCCGTCAGATGAAAAAGCTTGTTGGTTGTATTCAGAAGAATTTACTAAATCTTCTCGATGATGAGTTGCAGGTGGGGGTATTTATTTTTTTCCTTATATTTCTTATTTCTTCTCTTTTTGTAAATTTCCCTTTTCTTATTCTTTTGGATTGTACCGAAACCTGAGTAGTTTATTGCGTAAGAAATAGTAGGTCTTCCCTGAACGGATCATATTTCCTGAGTCCGTATTCACCAACACACGTGGAGACCTCCCTGGGTTCACGAGCGCTCTGAATCTATTCTGCTCTCGCACTCTCTACGCACTCTTTAGCTCCCTGGGGAGGCCAGGGAGGTCTCCCTGTGTGTTTGTGAATACGACCTCGGAATCAACATGGTCAAGCTTCTTGCTGAAAGAGAAAGAACACAAATACGTTGATTAGATACTTTTTCCTTAGTCTTCTGGGACCTGAGACCTTTTGGTGTAGGTTTTAACTGTTTTAAGTTTTAATGCCTAACAATTTCAGAAGAATGTGACGTGGCAACGTTCTGGAGTTGCTGTGCATATTTCCGTGTTGCGAAATGCTGTCGACGCTTTCCAGTTTCAGTAGTTGGTTGTTTTAACCTCTCTTTCCTTATGCGTTGTACCTTGAATCCGGGTGCGTCGTATGCCTCTGTTTATATAATTCCTTATGTATTGATTAACTATTACTAAATTACTATTACTGATTACGTAAGTACCAGATAATCGAAAGGCAAATTTGTGTAGGCCTGTAGGTATCCGTGTTTGGTTATTTTCTATGCTCCTTGTTGTTAATAAGCCACCAATTGTCCCAGAACCCAGAACCGGTAATTTTTTAATATCTATATATAATTTATTCGGGTTTCTGCTTTGCTTCGTGTTTTTTTTACCTACCCCTGATTAATTTTCTGCTTCACTTTTGCATTGTAGAAGTATTTGAGAATTTGACTTATATCTTATGTAAATGTGAATTCGCGTTGCTCATTACGTAGTTTATCTTTTTTTTTTGTATATGCAATATGCAGGTTTACTTGGCTCCTACCTAATATTCTGTTATTATTGATTAACGGATATATGATAAATTGATAAATCAACTTTATTTTTACATTTTTACTCATTTCATGTCAGATTTACCGGTTTCTGACCGTGTACTTATTTTAACTTTTCTTTTGTATTTAATGTTTTGTTTTGTTGCATTTCCCTTTGTAAGGTTTAATAAGCTCAGTTGATTGATTTCTAACTTTCTATTTAATTTAATGTTTCAGGTTTGTCGCTAGCGTTTATTGCAAAGTGGTTCGATTATAATGGGCGATTCGTTCTGTACTGGATGATAGGATATCTGATATGTTACCGTATCTACCACGGCCATTATTGAGGTAATTTTCTTCAGTTGGTTTTTTGTTTTACTTTTGATTGTTGGTGTGGTTGTTAGATAAGGTTAAATTTTAAAATTAACCTTGTCGTTGTCGTTGATTGTCGTCTTATCGTAGACTCGTAGACTTCTACTCGAATCTGAGGTTAATTGATGTGCTTGAGGTAGTTATTTTATTGACGGATTCTAATTAACTTATTAACGCGCTTTCTTATTAGATTTTCTTTGTTTCCTGGAGCCTTAATTTTTTCAAGTTCATTATTCAGTATGGTTGAATCGTTGTACGTTGTATGGCAGCGGGCAGCTAGCAACTGTACTTCGAGATGATATTTTCAATTTCCAGGTCGTTCCGCTTCCTCATTATATTCTGCGTAGTGTCATCCTTTATTCTGATCTCACGTTTCCGTCAAAAACCGGATTTGGCTGGACCTCGATTTGAAGCTCAAACACTCCCTCCCTATTCATGTCCTTGTTCAAATCGTACGGATAACTATGAGCACACTTTGTTTAATGCCAGTTCATCATTGACGGAACCGAGAGCACTGGTACTGGTGGAAAGCCTATATTCTAAGCACTCGAAGTTGATCATACAGGTGATTGTTTTATTCTTATTCAGTTTTTGTTTTACATATAATAGTAATAAAATCTACTATTATATAAACGAGTAAGAAAATCGTGTCCGTCCGCTTTTGAGCTGTGCACGTTCCTCAAATAATAAAGATGATGAAATTCGACCGTAGCCAATTGCCCGGGTTGGTTACTAAATTTATTTATTAAAAGATAAATAGTGAAAAATAAATCGATAATCAATTAAAATCAATAATAATAGGTTAATGCTTGGGGAGGTGTGAAAATCAAAGCGTGCGCCCGCTTTCAAACCCTATCCTACAATCTTCCCCGTGAGAAACTAGCAGCGATAGGCACCATTAGTTTTTTTCTAAGACACCAATTTCGGAAGATATAGCTTGAAACGTGTCAAAGTTACCGAACTTTAACAAGAGAGATGGTTTTTGAATGTAAACAAAAATAGAGGCACGATGAACAGAGCGCGAAAGAGCGTCGTATTTGGAGAGAATTCGAGAAAGAGAAGGAAAGAGAGATAAATTTCATTTATATAAACAAGTAAGCAAATCGTGTCCGTCCGCTTTTGAGCTGTGCACGTTCCTCAACTAATAAAGATGATGAAATTCGACCGTAGCCAATGACCCGGGTTTGTTACTAAATTTATTTATTAAAAGATAAATAGTGAAAAATAAATCGATAATCAATTAAAATCAATAATAATAGGTTAATGCTTGGGGAGGTGTGAAAATCAAAGCGTGCGCCCGCTTTCAAACCCTATCCTACAATCTTCCCCGTGAGAAACTAGCAGCGATAGGCACCATTAGTTTTTTTCTAAGACACCAATTTCGGAAGATATAGCTTGAAACGTGGCAAAGTTGCCGAACTTTGACAAAAGGGTGTGGTTTTTGAAGGTGAACAAAAATAGAGGCCCGATCAGCACAGCGCGAGAGAGCATTGTATTTTTAGAGAATTCGAGAAAGAGAAGGAGAGAGAGGGAGATTAGAGCAAATTAAAATCTATGAGTATTAGCTATTCGGATTTTCTTCATGTTTAAAAAGATTTTTATCGTTACGTGTGTTGAGCGCACAGTTAGAATGTCCACCCGTATTCGTTGTCCTACTGTAAGCAAGTATTTCCCAGTATTAGTGTCTCCGTATATCTGAGTAAGCTTTTATGGAAATTGCTACATGACACGGCATTTTTCATATACCTTTTGATGATCTACTATAATACACAGAGAGAAAAAGTCTGTAAGTTTTACACTGTGCACTTTCCTAAACTAAAAAAGTTAGGTGAGGACCGTAGCCAATGTACCAGATTGGTGACCAAATTTATTGACCAATATTTACGTAATAAAAAATCGATAATTACACAGTTGAAATCAATAATTAGGCAATGCAAAAATCAAAGGGCGCGCCGGCTTTCATACACCACCTTACCACCTTCCCCGTGTTAAACTATATCAGGTCATCAGCGATTAGAATTGTTGCGAATGCTTATTGTGTCAATTGTGTGGTGGGAAGGATAATTCGGAATCGGAGCAGCCGGAGAAGGGGAAGGGGACCATAATCGGGCAAAATAACCATGAAGTTTATTTACCAGAATATTTCGGACATGTTTAAGGATAATTCGGAATCGGAGCAGCCGGGGAAGGGGACCACGGCGAATCGGGCAACGTAACCATGATGTTTATTTACCGGTATAATTAGGACATGTTTAATGGTGTTGCGCGGAAGAAATCGGAGCGGGAAGTTGACCACGGTGAATCGGGCAAATTAACCATGAGGTTTATGTTTATGCACCGGCATATTTGGAACTTTTTTAGTGTTGTTGTTCGTTTTAGATAGCGGACTGTCAGGGCAGACAGGAAAAACGAGGAACGGGTTTCAGCGTCAAATAACGTTTACTGAGAGAATAACTCGTAAACGGAAGAGTTGGCTAACGCGATGATCCTGCCCAATGTAACAACCACCGAGTTTATTCCCCGGCACATTCTCAGTAAATGTTAGCTTAGTAGCAAACAGGGATGCAGCAATGAGAAGAGCGAGTGGGAACTGTGATTTAATGTCATAGGGAGGGAGCTCATGTTTCAACTGTTTTAAGGCTTTGCAACATGAGGCGGAAACCTGATAAATAAAGTTATAAGGAGGAAGGCCGCTCAAGCGTGCGAGGAGGAGCGGCCGAAGGCCGCGACGACGAGCACGTATTGCGCGGGTCGGAGCGGCCGAAGGCCGCGACGACCCGAGCCCAGGAGCCAGGCGCGCGATAGCGCGCCTGGCGACTGGTATATTTATAAGAGTCTAATACCAAAAGTCTTTCTATTCAAGAAAATTAAAATAATAAACCTAAATACTAAAATAAAATAAAAAACTGGTTTTATAAATCAGACCAATGTTAATAAAAAATTCTAAGAAAGCTGTAGGATTTTGATTTCGGTTGGTAAACTCTTTTGAGAAATTCCACGTGTTACTGAATTTTAATCAGAACATGCGTCTCTGAATAAACATAAAGCTGGTGTTTAGTAAATGTTGTTAATTAGTTCATTGGTTCAAGCAGACATGTGTACGAATAATATTTAACCTTTATAGGTACTGAATGCTGCCAAGTTTCCGTTCAAATTGGAAACATTTTCCAAAAACCTGCCCCTTCTCACCACCGTAACCCATGGTCGCTTTTCCGTTGTGATTATTGAAAATTATTATAAATATGTGAATATGCCGCGATGGAATCGGCAGCTTTTGGACAAGTATTGCAAGTAAGTTTACATTTGAATTTATTTTTAATTTTCCTTAAATTCATAATTGGGTTTTGCGGTGTGTTGTAGCACATGTTTGAAACGGATCAACTATATTATTCATGTATACTGTATATGTATACTAATTTATTCTTCTTCAAATAACGACTTCATTTATTACTTTGACATGTGTTTTAGGGAGTACGAAACGACGATCGTTGCCTTTTTGCTGAGCAGAGAGGGCGATTCGTTTACCAGAGCTAATATCAAGGGCAGTCAAATAGTGTTCCAACAGAAGCAGAAGGTTAGATTGCGATTATTTTATTTTTCTATTTGATAATTTTAATGTGTATAAATTATTTAAAAGTAGTTTACACGGTTAATTTTATGGGACCTGTAATTTCGTCATGTGTTTTGATTGTACATGAAAACTTACTATTTGCTTCCAGTCTTGTACGGTATTAGTTCAGGATGCATTTCTTTGAAAAATTCTAAAATAAGAGCTCTATTCAAAGCAGTATATGTTGTTTCGTTGGTTCCATTATGTAGTGTTCATGAAACATGTAGAATAAATCGCTCGTCGTCCTTGACGACTGGTACGATATGTTTCACACAACGTTAAAATTATTGCATGTTTTCAGGTATCGCAGCTAGAATTTTCTGAACGTTCATCAGTGCCATTTATTGCCCGCCCAGGAGTGATTTTAGAACATCCAACTCCAGATGCAGCAAGTTGGGTACTTTTCCAAGTGAGTACTTTTCATCGTTATAAGTTATACTTCTTTCGTAGTTCTATTGCTGAGTTGTAGTTTACAGTCCTAGTCGTATTCGTATTAGACGTGCTACTTTCAGAAATGTAGGTTTTATTTAGTGCGTGTTTGCATCTTCACCGTCCGTTTTCATTATTTGGTAATTGCATCGTAGATCGGAATAATGAAAAGCTCTCTGACGTACATTATGCGCGCATTGTGTTTGAGAGTTTGACTGCTAGTCTCCGATTTAAGTACGGTTCCCTGTTGTCATTGTAAGCGCAAATGTTGCAGTATTTTTTGCATTTTCATACTGTTGAACTTCTAAATTTTAAAATATTTTAAAATTTATCTCATTCAGGAGCATCCCGCTTGTGACACTGTATTATCTGCACTTGATCAACGGGGCATTAGACGAGCTGTGGTACTTCGGGACAAGGGTGAGTTGTTACTTCTTTATTTTATTTTCTTATATTTTCTATTTCTTCTATATTTTGTTTTATTTTGACGTGCATTTTTTTATTACCAAGCCAAGTCGACCGCTATTGCGCTATGTATACCATATATTTTTTTATTTGTATTTTTATTGCGTACTTAATACAATACGTGGGTGGAAGCGTCGTTATGTAAGGGCGTGAACATTTTTTTTTTTGTTTTAGGAATGTGGGACGGCGTCTCCCGTATATTATTTGGACAAAATCTCACGCAATGGATGGTGAAGCTGGCATTTTTGGATGCTTTACGATTTGCGTCGCATGGAAGGTAGGATTATGATTGTGATTAGAAGCTTATTTGTTAAAGAACTTGTTATCTTTATTGATATTGATTGGTGATTATTTGTCCTTATCCGATGTTCGATGCGTAGATTTGCAAGCACTTTCTAGGCTAGGGTTGCTTCGTTTGACCAAGTTTGACGCTTTCTAATTTCTATAGTGTATTTGTATTTGCAGATTTGGATTCGATTTGAATCGTTCCGTGCAAATCGACATTGATGATGTGTTTGTTGGTGCGAGGGGAACCAGAATGGTGGAACAAGATGTTCGGGAACTTTTGGCCGCTCAACAGAGGATAAGAACTCAGGTTTGAAAAAAAACTCCAAAATAAGCAAAATGAGTCGCCGTATCTTAATCATAGGTTTCATAAGTATGCCCATTTTTGTGAGGCTTTGAAGTGAAGTATCTCCTGTGCTGTTTTGGAAAGTCGTCTCAGGCGGCGATAGCCGTCTGGTATATTATATAGTGAATTTTTGTTCTTTGTACCTTTTTGTGTTTAGCCGCACCACAACGTGGCTCTGCTGCAACTCTTGAGCAAATTGAGCATTATATAATTATGTTTAATGACAAGTGAAAAGTAATGAAGGAAGTTGCTATGTTGCTAATGAGGGAAGCTATGGACATCTCTATTACGTTACGTTTTGGCGGTATTCCATGATATGGGTAGTATATAACGTCGTAGGTTGAAAGCTGGAGCGCTATTATATCATTTGATACCAATATGGAAACTGCTGACTGAAATGAAATTAACAAAATTTTAGGTTCATCACTTCACATTCACTTTGGGCTTTTCGGGGAGTTACTTTCGGAATGGCGATGACTTGGAGGATAAGGGAGATGAATTACTGATTGGTGGGGTTTTTTTTCGTTACAAAAAAAACGAGGTAAGGTTAGGGTAGGAGCCATTTGTGGACATTTGTGATGGATGTTGATTATACTCACATGCAGTGCTTTGGAAATAACATAAAACCCAAGGAGGCCGCTCGCCGCTCTAGTAATTCCTTTGCGAGTAGCCAATTTTAATGTTTATTGTCCGTGGGTTGATTGATGTATATTGTATGTTTCTTTCTTCTTCTTGCACTGTTGATTTTTGCATTATTAGTTTATTTGGAAGTTATTAAATTATTGTATACAAATGCATGACGAATTATTGTATACAAATGCATGACGAATGTTCAGAAATGGCGAGCAACTTTTATTGGTTTCCACATATGTGGCGACACAACCACGCTCATGAACATAATCAGACATACTTGGCAGCGATTATGACTCAGAATAAGCTTTTTGCGGAGGTATCTTTTTTGTCACTTTTCTCGGTTAGATTCAATCTTTATAGGAGGATCGTTCGTGTAACATCTCATGGTGTTGTTGATTTTGGTTATACTGCTGGTGAAACATCTTGATTAAAGAAACTGTAAAAAGTCTTTATCTGTTTGAATCCTGATTGTAATGTTTCTCTTACATTTACCATAAGAGCTGTTACAAGGGTCGTAGGAGTGTGGGGACTTCATATTTATAAGCCATAAGCCGCTGCTTCAACATCATAAGAAAAGAAGAACCTAAAAATTATTACTTTTTATATTTTCTTTTCAGAGTATGAACCTACAAGTGCCCTTTGCTTATTCGATCTCACCACAGCATGCCGGAGTCTTCCCAGCACATTCTGCTTTGTATGAGGCGTGGAGAAAGGTACTTACTTTTTCAGTTTGTTTTTCCAATTTGATGTCATCTTTGACACGAGACGTGAAGTCTTATAACATTGAGAAATTATCACACATCCCGAAGTAGAATGTTTCATCACTGTTATAAAATGTAAGCTCTTGAATACTGGCCGTTGGAATACACATAGTTGTCTCGAGTTATGGCAAAAATTAACTGGGTTGAGGATGTCTCATTTCATGATGTCATCTTTATATTATGCATTTTTATGTTCTATATATATTTATATTTTTTTATTAAGAATTGAACATTTTATGTGTGCTATCCATGTCCATTTTATTTATTTAGGTTTGGAAGGTTGAAGTGTCTGCCACTGAAGAATATCCCCATTTGAGGCCATCGTCGGATAGGAGGGGATTCATTCATAAAGGAATCATGGTGGGATTTTTGTTTATTAATTGATTCGACGACTTCCTTGTTTTGTTTTCGCGTCGCTTTTTTATTGTTAATTCGGCATTTTAACGGCGAATATTCTGACTTACGTATGTCGCACGTACTTTTTTTGTCTTCTTTTTGTGTTCTGTTTGTGAATTTATGATAGACGTAGACAATAGTGGCCATAGTGGGTTTATTTTCTTGTATGTTATTTAGTTATTTTTTAGTTTTCATATTTTATGAGTTTAGGTGCTTCCCCGTCAAACGTGCGGCTTATACACACATACCCAACTCCTGCATAGTTATCCAGACGGTGTACATAGATTGATGTCAAATGTCTATGGGGGAGACCTGTTCTTTGCCTTGGTGTTGAATCCGGTTGGTTTTTTTAATTAGTTACTTTACTTATTTTATTGTTTGTTATTTTCCATTTACCATGTGCCCGATTGACGCCCGTTTTGGCGATATTTGCGTTTCACGTGAACATTTTTTAAAGCGAAATACCGGCCGATCAGCTAAAAAAATGAGCACATAATTCCATAAATACGTAAAAATTCAGTTGTCCGCAATATGTTTCAAAAACCGACAACTTTATATTTAGCTTTAATGAATTTGCAGATTTCGATCTTCATGACACATCAGCAGAATTTCGCCCACGATCGACTCGCAATATGGGTGTTCGAGAATGCTTTTCGTTTTATAAGGCGGGATTTTTTTTAATTTCTTAGTAGTTCTGAGTCAGTTAGTAGAGTAGAGTAGTTAATTTGGCGAGTTGGAATCAAAGGTATAACACAGTAACAGGACGGACTGGTGTTGATCAATTTTTTCGTAATAATCAGTATCACATAAAGTCTACTAGTTTTCACTTATATTCTTATTATATGGTCATTTGAAAGTGAAAGGGTGAGAATTTTGCATAATCCCGAAATCCCGACTCCCGTGAACTAGGTTATGTGTATGTGTAAGTGCAGATTATCTTTAGTTGCTGGACGCGTCTTCGACTTTCCTGGGCGGATCCAATATCGTCAGCGAAGAAGTATTTTGAAATGTTCCCCAGTGAAAAGACGCCCGTTTGGAGTGTGAGTTTTTTGGGGTTTGTAGTTTAACGGTGTCGCTTACATTTGGCAATATAGCACATTATGCATGCATGTGTCGTGTGCCTGTGTCATGTCATATGATATGCACTGGCACAGGCATACGACACATGCATAATGTGCTATATCATGTGCATACCGTCATATGATGTTTGTTTCTTATGCCTATCTGAAAACTTGGGTGATGTACATCATATTCTTCATTGCTAGATTGCTTCACTTCGCCGAGATCTTCTTCAGTTTAAAGTGAAAGTGTTTTCTCGTTTCATAAACGTTTGCAATATTCTTTATTGTGTGTTGTTCAGAATCCGTGTGTTGATCCACGACATAAGACCATTCTTCCGCCGGCGTTTAACTGTTCGAACATGACCCTTCCCAATTTGCTGATTGTTGGACCTCAGAAGACTGGTGCGACTTACATTAATACTAACAATAGGGCGCTCAGTTACTCGGTACCGTTACTACCGTACCTTTTACACCATGTGTGTGAAGAGGCGGATCGTGTGTGTACTGTGTACTCGAATCTTCGCACGGTTTTTTGTAGACGTCGTAGGAATGTGGCGCTTGTCAACCTGATAATTTGTTGATTGAACCTGCACTGCATAGAATTGTGGACAATATATATCTGTATATCGTGGATTGATTCCGAGCAGTTTATTAAGGAAATCCAGGAGCGGAACGTCCACTATCCTGTAGACATGTTTACTCTTTACGTCAATTACTCTTTACCAGGCACCACTGCGTTGTCTTGGTTTTTATCGTTGCACCCGCATACGAGCACCAATGCTCCTTTGGAAGACTCCTTTGAGGAGTTGCAGTTTTTTGGCGGAGCACACTATTCGAATGGGCTTGAGTGGTGGGTCGCTACCTTTTTATCTTGTCCGGATTGTTTCTCTTTGCTGTTTTATAGTGCTGGGTGTTGCAAAGTTCGAACTGTGGTAATTTGTGTACTGAGCTAACTCTTTGTTTCCTTCCCGATTCAAACCATTTCAATCGTTTTCAGTATTCTAGAATTAGACGTTTCTGAAACAATTTCTCTAGGTACCTGGACAAATTTCGCAACGCCTCTGTTGTTTTCGAAAAGAGCGCGACCTATTTCGACAACCCGAAGGCTCCAGTACAGGCGGCGGCATTGGTTCCAAACTCGAAGATCCTTGTTATACTGTACGATCCTGCACTGAGGGCCTACTCTTGGTATCAGGTGAGATTCGTTGGGGTTTTTCCATAATTTCCGTGTGTCTATTTCACATTTCACCTGTTGATTTTCGTTTTTGATGAATTGATTGTGGATTGTTGTAAATTTCGCGTTTTCCACCGAATATTTCTGATTAATCTCTGTTTTAATGAGAAGTGAATGAAACACTTAGTTTTCACACCTGACTGATCACTTTTAACAGACACACCTCGACACTCTTAAGTAAGTGGAAAAATCAAAAAAATATCAAAATAGAAAATAGCAATAATAATGCAAAATACTAAGTTCGATAATATCATATGAGCATTGTTATTATTATTATTTTTTCTTCTTATCTTCTGTCCTTTCAGCATCTCCTTGCGCACAATGACACTGTTGCTCAGCAGGCGGGAAGTTTTGCAGCCGTTTTGAATGCGACCACTCTTCCGTTGAAAAGAATCCGATCTAGATGTTTGAATCCTGGAAAGTGAGTTGTTTTATGTGGAGAAAGGGATTGGTTGGGTTATTTGATTTTTTGTCGGTTCGTTATTAGAAAACGTAGTGTTTCATGGTTAGATTGAATAGTGGCATGAAGACATGCATTTTAACACAAATACGTTTTGTCGGTTTGCAGTTCTTATGTCTAGTGGTGTGGGAAGTGTAATTTTGTCCTAATGTGTTTTGTTGATATTGACAACGAGTTTGTCTATAATTATTGCTCGGAACTTTTTATTGTATGCTCGTAGGCGTAGGACGTATCAGATTAGGTATAGATTTACTTTTGATGCGGTGGCATTTTGAACCGGACCGGAATGAGATTTGCTAATGTAATTATCAATATCAATCTGTACATTCTGTACATCATTGGACTTCTCTCCTTTGTGTTTCAGTGATTCTTTTTTCTCATTGTAAGAAAGCTTGCTTACTATTTTTATAGATATTCTCATCACCTCGATAATTGGTTGGAGTATTTTCCCTCTTCGCAACTTATCCTTGTCGATGGACAATTGCTGAAGGAAGAGCCAGTTTCTGTTATGAATAAGGTTTGTGGAGTTTTTAGATTTGTTGTGTTGTCTGTTTTTATAAATTATACGCTCGGCAGTAGGCTCATAGCTGATCTGTAACTCTCGGTACTGTAGCTATATCGCAGATATGTCGAGCTACATCGCAGGTACTTTCTATGCAACAAGAGTGCTTTTTCTATGATAAAAATGGCTTCGTATGCTTCCCGATTTTATTTAGAGGTTGATTGAAACATATGATAATATAGTAAGGTAAGATTTATTAAGAAATTGAGTAAAACCAGGTTCCGGGTAATTGAAGGTCTACCTACAAACACGGCACTCTTTTTGAATCGATAATTTCAGTTATCGGTGGACCTGCAATTGCCCGCATTTGACTATGGAAGGATACTTCGTTTCAGCCCGACTAAAGGATTTTGGTGTGAGGTTGGTGCTTTTACCCGGTATCATATGGCCCGACCCCGTTTGATTACTTGATTCGTGCTTTAAACCTTTTTTGGGGAAGTTGGGAAGGTTCATTCTGACACGGCAAACTACTGTATGTACACTCGAAATTTGAATA
Source organism: Pelodera strongyloides (assembly GCA_036852015.1). NCBI lineage: Eukaryota > Metazoa > Nematoda > Chromadorea > Rhabditida > Rhabditidae > Pelodera > Pelodera strongyloides. The sequence goes on from JAANDG010000011.1 coordinate 591,804, forward strand.
TATTGGGAAACTTTGCGCCGTAGCCGTACTAATGCGGAATTGCGGATTGGAGTTATGAAAGTTGGGATGTTTACTTTACAGACTTTAATTATATTATTCACCAATTAATAATTAATACGTATCACTCACAGACATCTTCTGGGAAGACCCGCTGCCTGGGCGGTGGAAAGGGTAGAAATTATCCACCAATGGACGATTCGACTAGGAGGCAATTAAACAGGTGGGGATTTTAGGTAGCACACCTTATATTGCTTTCTTTCGTCTGTTTTATTGGTATTAATATTTATTTAATCTTTGATAATGGCCTTATATTGACAAAACTTGCGCCCTTGCGCGATTCATTTTGTTGTCGTATTAATACTTTGCCGATTTTACAATAAGCGTGCAACGCGTACATAGCTGACTGTTAAGTGTCACTTATGATTTCAAGCGCACATCAATAACGTGCGAATTGCACATAATTCGATATGGTTTTTGATGAAGCTAAGCTGTTCTTACGTATCTTAGACTTTGCATCACATGTTTATAATATGAAAATCACATTTCATTTTCAGCTTATACCTGCCAGACAACACGGCGCTGCACAAAATGTTGGTGAAGTATAAGATGCCTGTGCCAAGTTGGTTGAAAAATGCTTTAGCATCTAATTAAAAGTTTTCCTATTGACAAGGTCACTCCTCTCCTGAATAGTTTTTGGCGTGTGTGTCTTCCTTCATGCAACTTTGTGATTCGTAGTATTAGTTATCACTGCAATATTTTTCACAATGTGATCAAGTTTCTTTCCGTTGTACATAGATTTATTGCCATACGTTTATTGGTGCTTCTGGTTCTTTAATTGATTTTTTCACTTACGATTTATTTATGAGTACTACTGTTTTAGCAGATTATGCAGTGTTTTTCGGAGTTATTATTTACCTACTATTGACTTAAATTGACTACCGCGTAGTTCTAGTTTAAGTTTACGCAAAGAAATTGCAAATTGAATCTCCTAATGTTTTCTTGGCGTATCGTATATATGATCTCATTTGTTCGAATATTTCTGCCGGACACTCTTGTACTCTGGTTTCAAAAGTCAAAATTCTGTGATTGTGAATTTGGTAATACATAACATTTATGTACTGTACATTGCTCAAACTTGATGTAGTTATTTTCTTCAGTTTTTCTTTTGACAGTGTCTGTAGTTGCTTATGAATGGTTTATCTTGTCAACTGATGAACTAGCATAGACTTTCATGTGAATAAAGTTTATTTCCTGTTTTAATGTCAGTTTTTATGCTTTGATATGGTTTGATAGCCATTCATTATCTAGTAGACTGTAATATTTACTTGGGTTCTGTTTTTTTTTACAGTTTGTTGCTTTGCTTTGTTGTATATTATATATAGTCTTTCATATTAAATTTAAATTTATATAATATTTAATTCGGTCCTTATCTACAGTATTTTCTGGATTATGTTGTGATTACCTTTTTACGCTATAAATTAATGTATCTTCCAGATGCCCAAGTACTACTGTGACTATTGTGACACTTTCCTCACGCACGACTCGCCGTCGGTGCGAAAGACGCATAATGGAGGAAGGAAACATAAGGAGAATGTCAGGATGTATTATCAGGTACTGAATTCATGTTTTTATTTTTTATGGTTGTATTTATTCAGGAGAGATAGTCTTTTTATAGTTGTATTTATTCAGAGAGAGAGAGTCTTTTTATAGTTGTATTTATTCAGAGATAGAGAGAGAGTCTTTTTATAGTTGTATTTATTCAGAGACAGAGAGAGTTCTTTTTATAGTTTTATTTAGTCAGAGAGAGAGAGAGAGTCTTTTTATAGTCGTATTTATTCAGAGAGAGAGAGAGAGTCCTTTTATAGTTGTATTTATTCAGAGAGAGAGAGAGAGAGTCATTTTATAGTTGTATTTATTCAGAGAGAGAGAGAGTCTTTTTATAGTTGTATTTATTCAGAGAGAGAGTCTTTTTATAGTTGTATTTAGTCAGAGAGAGAGAGAGAGAGGGAGAGAGAGAGAGTATAACGAATTCCTTTACAGAAATGGATGGAGGCCGAGGCTCAGAAACTGGTCGACGCTACAGCAAAGGCGTTTGCCGCGGGTGCGGCGAAACCGCCGCAGGGAATGCCCATGCCGCCCATGGGCATGCCTCATATGGCTGGCCCACCTATAATGCCTGGACGCGGGCCTGCGTTCCCCATGGGACCGATGGGAGGACCTCCCATGGGGGCACCCATGGGAGCACCTATGGGATTCAGACCACCGTTCCCGGGAGGAGGACCGGTGAGTTTTTTGTCGTTGTTGAAGTATTACCATTTACGCAACAGTGCATACGTATGCCTACCCTTAACCGAATGGTTTTATTAAAGCGAAATACTGGCCGGTTTTTGAAACGCATTGAGTACCCCTGCTTTGTATGCAAATGGTCACAAATTAGAATAAAAAATAGACCCCAATTAGCCCCTTAGCATATTGCATAAGAATGCAGATGTTTGTGATGCGTTTCAAAAACCGTCTGGTATTTGGCTTCAAAACGATTCAAAGCTCTCTGTAGGTTTTAGAAGCGTGCACGTTGGACTGATTGTAGGTACTGTAGTTTTCAGTGCACCACTAAGTTAACACTTCATAAGGGCTTAGCTCGCAGGCGAGAAGCTTTGTTCTAATCTGCTAATATAGTAGTCGAATCTTATTAGGGGCTTACTATCGTTTTCTTTCACTACGACATTGTAGGATCATTCGTTCTCATTCATTTAGATGCCCCCATTCGTGATGCGCGGAGGAATGGCTGGTGGACCGCCGCGAGGTGGAATGGTGCCCCCGCCACCACATTTGAGAAGATAAGAGGAGCAGGATGGTTGATTTATTAATTATTAATAATTGTGCCCAAATTAGTATTAATTTGGAATTCGTAGTCTCTCGTCGGCCGGCTCTGGCTTTTCTATATTGTGTACTTAGTGTTAGGATTGTGAATGTGTTTGTCCACAATGTCCTATGTATGGTTCTTGGTTATAGAGAGAGAGAGAGGGCAATTCCCAATTCGTATATAATCTCCGAGTATTTCAATCTATTTGGTTTTGTTTTCAGTCAATTACAGAAAAATCGAACATGTTTTAGTTGGATATGATCACTGCTTATTCTTATTATCCTTGTACTTTATTTGTGTACGAATCTTTCTGACCCATCACCCAGTTGTACATGGGTGGGAATCTTAGCTTATTTTCTTATTTATTATTTCGTTTTGTTGATTTCTGTTGTGAACTGATGTTATTCTCAATTTGCATTGGGTATGTATGTTCTCTAGTTTACCAATTTTATCTATCCAGCTCTTTGTGGGCCTTTATTTATCATTTTGCATGGTTTTGTATATCTCAAATTAAAATTCTTGGTTGTTTTCTATTTAATATGATAATAATGCTCGTTGTGTTTGACAGTTTGACGTTTGACTATTTGAATAAATGTCAATATATAATTCATTTCTTAATTTGACATTGTGGTATACTGTAATTGAAATTGACAGTGATTATCTTATTTTTTTCTTTGCGGACAATTTTCTTAGTTTTACGGCATTGTGTTAGCGGCGTTAGGGTAAACCTTACTGTATTGGATGAACGGACTTTTTGGGTAAATTAGGTGGTCTGTTGCTTTTACTTGTGGCTTATTCTGGTTGCATGGGAATACCCTTCAAGATACATTTCACAACCGCCTGTCATACCAATTTAAACTTACTTGGTCTGTGGATATATCGTGATAATTTCAGTATGTCAGAAGATGTTGAAGCGGTACGTTTCCGTATCCGGAAAGAAGTTACAGCGGCGTTTCGAATGAACGCGCTTGTTTTGAAACGGTCAGCGGTTTTCTTTGTGTAGGGATCTGTGACTTGTGGGGGTGGAGCTTTTGATGATTCCCGTCTTCAGGCTTGTTTTAAGGGGTCTGTATATCCTTTCTATTGCCATTCGGTGACATTGTGCTCTATGTGTCTTCTTTCTGTGAGAAATAAAAGGCTACGCCTTTATGCTTCATCTTTTCTGTGTTGCAGAGACGCGCAGGAATTTTGTGTGAAAATTTTGGAACGTCATGACACCGCAGCACGTAAAAAGTGGATTGAGCGGATAGTGCAATCAGTGAGGAAGCAAAATTGTAAGTTCCATTTTTTGTTTTTTAAAATTTCAACGTATTGCAAAGCGGTATTGTGCGTGGTTTTGGAAATGTACATGGGCAACTTTGTTCCGATCAATGTTTTATCTAGGAATCTGGGAATGCAGTTCTCTAGTATGCGTTTTACAAAGCACGTGCATTAGATTCTTTGGGATTCATCTAGTCATTTTTGTCGCATTTCTTTCTGGGATTTACTATTAAGTGTTTTCAGTGCCCAATAATGTCCTTACAGTGGATACGCTAAAGGCTGTAGTAACGCAGATTTCGACAAAGCAATCTGACAGGTACGATTTTGTCAGCTTTTGGCATCAGAATTTTTTGGCGCGTTCCTTACTGCGAGTAACGTACGTTGAGTCCCTTACTTGCTATGTGTTTCTTTTTGTGTTGTGATGATTTATGATTTGAGTAGCTTGTGTGCTTTAACTGTCGTGGAGTGCCTTCCTTGTTTTCATTTTTTACATTTAATTCTGCAACACATGTTTTAGATAATTGAGACTAGTATTAAGATTCGTTATCATCATTTTATATGATACATACTGATATATAATGTGTCAGTAAATTATTATTATTCGATGGCTATGGGCTTATTGTTGCTTTCCGATGTCGAGTTAGCTAATTTTCGTTCACTTTTCAGGGAGGGTTGCGTTTTGTCGGTGCACGACGTGTGTAAGATTCCCCATTATTCTCTGGACCCGGATTCAGGTAAGATGGTGCCGGCAAGGCTGCCAGATCCGACGGCATTCCATGTTTCGAAAGCGTCGCATATGTTTCGACATCGATATCAAGTGGTAGAACAGGTGAGGGGTTTTACTAGCGTTTACTTACTGTACCGACTGCGCTTTTAAGGCGAAATTCCGGACAGTTTTTGAAACACATCGAGTACACGGGCTTATGCAAGTGAACTGAAATTAGTATGAGAAATCGAGCTGCATTCGAATAACTTGCATAAATGCGTAAAAATTCCGTATTCTGTTGTCCACGATGGGTTTTGAAAAACCGGCCGGTAATTCGCTTTAACCTGTGGAGGTAATAGATAAGCAAAGGGAACCTGTGAACGACTAGATACGTATGACGGCACTTTTTCTGGTTTTTGGAATCACAAATCACATGCATCTTTTAGCGAAATGAGCGTATGCGGTATGTAACAGATGCCCCATACATTGGCTTGCTATATGTATCATTTGAAACGTTGTGTTTTGTATGACGATTTTTCATTGCGAAGTTATGAACTATTCCTATAATTAAGCCGGGTAGTAGCAGTTTCGCTTCACAGAATGTTTCAAACGTACATATATCAAGTTAACATAGATACATGTAATATGAGTTGTTCTTCGGTCGCAATTCAGATTTGAAGATCAGAAAAGACGAAAATGATAACGCCTTTTTTCACTTAGGAGGATTATTATCGTAATATAGAAAAAAGGATTAGATGCGTCCGCGTGCCTCTCATGCCTGAAATCCGTGGCACCTATGTTTTGCTAAAACTTCAACTCCACCATCTGATGACGGTTTTCGTTGAAACTTAGTCGCAATATGGTCACTAAGTGTCACCAAATGGATTCACCCATTTCCTGTGTTATGTTATTTTTTTTTTGTAGATTATGCGTCGGAACCATGGATTTGAGAACTTCAAACCGGTGGCTGTTGAGAGCCTTCTAGGACGGAGAGACCGGGTGGACCAGGTGGTCCTTCTGGGAATGCTCAGTTTACAGAAGGTATTTCTTTTTGATTGGATCAAAGCTTTAAAGCTGTATGACACGTGGTTCTGAAAGACAGCTTTATCAGCGTACGTTTCGCCGTTTCGCAAACCGTGTGACGTACCACTGTGTCTTTCATTACTTGTTGGCACATTGCTTAATTGTAAGAGGATAATGACTCGGCTTGGCTACTGTATTTTAGCATTTTTCTCTCGATTGATAATTATGTGTAACATTGGTGATTAGAAGTTTTCTTTCTTTAGGCCGAAGAGCTACACATAGAAGACTTGACCGGAAGTGTGCAAGCTGAATTCACTAGTGAAACTTTGTACCATCAAGGCCTCTTCCCCGAGGGAGCCATCATGATCTTTGAGGTGAGCGAGAAACTTTGAATAATGTTTCTTATTGTTATGTTGCTTTTCCTATTGCGTTTTTCCTACATCGTCATTTTGCTGCTAGATGACTACATTATTAGCTTGTGGAATGTCCATCATGTCTGTGTAATATGTTGTAGTGTTTGGTGTTCATAACAATTCTTGGCTTTAAAAGTTTATTGTCTTATCTCCGTCACTATGTATTGAATACTTTATTCTGAAAAGAACAAAAGCGAAAATCTCTCTTTGGTATGTGCCGTAGGCCACAGGAGAATAGTCATCGTCGCAGAGAAATGGTAGACTTAAGGGGAATGCTTATCCCGAATATGTATTTCAGTGGATTCCACAACACCAAAAAAGTTGCGTCCAAAGACCATATTGTCCATATTAGCACACGTCTAATCTCGCTTGCGGTCTGCATTTTTCTCCTCTTATAAAACGGCGCAGGGATCTAGATAACATGCGCCCTTATAAGACCGTAATCGTACTGCCCTTTGCAATATCTAGCGGTAGCGGACCAATAGTGTGAAAGACACTGCACTTCTTGACTATGCATTGAAACATTTCAATTTTCGCCTTGAATCTTGCCTTTATTTATACGTTTTACGGCGCAAGTTGATGAAAACTACTCAATTTTGAAAATTACTTTATAGGCTTTCTCAATAACATAGTTGCAAGTTGCAATAGTTTAGGGGAGATATATGATTGAAAGATACGCTCGCCAAGTGTTTGTCTGGCTCTAACAACTGTGAATACCTGTTAATAACTCGTATCGTACCCCTTTGAAATTTGAAACTGAAAATGAAAGTAGGAAATACGGGGAAACCCCTTTAATTTTCCGTTCATTTTTGAACACGCTGGTCCCGTTCCCTCGCAGCCGTACTTGGCAAATTGATGCTTGTTACTGTTTTTATTTCTAAAAATAGTTATTCTTTTAATTAGCTGACGAGGTCAGCAGGTGCTGTACACTAATTGATACACCGAGTTCTTGCAAAAGGTATCGTAATAAGAGAACATATTTTAATATTTTTTGGTGTATTAGTACGAAATGTGGTCTGGCATTTTTGGTCTTTTTTCGAGCAGCTGTTTTACGACGGGGGTTATTACGATTCTGGTTTTTATGGTAATTGGGTTTTTACAAAGTGGCACGTAGGAGGTTTGAATGAAGTAGATGGTTTGAAATAAAGTAGATGTGCGCGTAAATCTTGTACCCTTTAGGAATTATTGGGAAATCGAGAATTCATGTTCATTTGGTTGATATGTACGTGTATGAAAGAATGGGGAAATTGAGAGGGAATAATACAATACGTTAGGATAGACGACAGACGGATAGATGAATTACATGTGTGTATCAATAAACTATTATATAAAGGCTTTTTTAAAATAAGTTTCATAAATGTTGCAGCTGGAGGAGAAAACGAGGCTCAAAAAAAAGCCCATCTCCAAGTGGATGATAAGCGTGAAACTTATTGTTTTCATTTCACTTGATGAAAACTAAAAACCAGAGTTTTGCAAAATAAAAGACAACAAAATAAAACAATTAATCCAGGGCTCCTACTACTGCCAGCTATTCACGGTTACCGGAGTAGGACTGGTACCATGCGAATCCGCGGAGGATACGCGATCGGCCATTGGTAACATGAACCTTTTTGGTGGGGAAGACGCGATCTGTTACAGGTTGGCTTACTTGCTCACTCTCGCGAAGGCCTTTAAGGCCCTTATGGTCAAGGTTCCTATGTTTCTTACCTAATGTTCTTCATAGTCTAGTCGAATAAGTTAAGGTTGTCGCTTTTGCCGAAAATCATAGTTTTAGGAGAATTTTCGTAGCAATTATGTTCGCATTGCCAATTGCCATGTGTATGGTATTTTGTTGCGTAAAAAAGCTTATTTACACATCAAAAGGATCTGTCATATTGAACCTTATGTGATTTGATTTTGCTAATTGTACAATGAATCTGTGATTTTGGTTGAGATGTCACCTGTGATTTTGAGGGTTGTTTGTACTGTATTGCTATGAAATCGAACTAACGAACGTCACTTCAGAATGACGTGCGATTATCGTTATCCTTGCAGTTCTTGTATAGTGCCCTATTTTGTAAATTTGCGTGTTTCAGAGCAAATGAGAAGTTATTGCGAATGTCTGAACAATATGCCGACTCGTTTCTCGTCTGCCTAAGCGATGTTCATTTGGATAATCAGTTGGTAAGCATTATCAATCATTAGATAAGAAATGGTTCTGATTGGGTTTTTTGTAAGGAATGGAAACTAGGTAATGGGTGCTTACTGAAGAACAGTACTGTTTTTCGTATTCACCTCGTTTTAGTTGTGCTTCTAAATAGGAATGAAACTGTATATGTGATTTTTCAGTGAAGCTAGGAAAGGGGTCTTACCGTCTTACCTTTTCGTTTTGTGGATAAGTGTATTTGTTCTTTGCTCAGGTTCTTGAAGGCTTGAAACACGTGCTTAGTGGATATTTGTCGTCTCCTCCGGCAGCCTTTGTACTATGCGGTAATTTTTGTTCACGAACACGACAACCCCAGACAACCGCGTTGATGCAAGAAGGATTCCAGTATGTAGCTTTATAATAATAATAATTAAGGTTTATTGAATACATAAATATCACACGGAAATGCTTTATGTAATGCATTATCCTTATGTAATGTAATAGATAGATAAGATATTAATATAATATGCGTAGTAAATATATGTAAAGAAGATTAGTGACAGATATGTATATTCGTAATGCAATGAGATAAGATCATGAAATTACGAGATACGATTACATTGTATAAGCAGTAACTGAGTAACTTCAATGATTAGGCACATATAGTATAGTTTATTGGACAGAAAAACATGCTCAATGATTAACCCGAAGTTGTATAGAAAGTGAATTGATTTCTTTTAAGTAAGTTGGCTCTAATCCTTTACTTGAGACATTCCTCTTTGAATGTTTCCATTTCAAGGTACTGTTCTACTAAAGAAGCGATGAATTCGTTGTGTCTCGGAAAGGTTTCTTGTTTCTAGAAACTTTGTTCACATATTTTACTTTGACAGTAGTTTGTTTTGCTTGTTGTTGTATAAGTCATAGCGGCAAAATATATTTCAGAAAGTTGGCCAACATACTAGAACCGTACAGGAAAGAGTACGAATCAACGATGTTTATTTTCGTGCCAGGGCCTGATGATCCCTCGCTGAATGTGCTCCCTAGGCCACCACTGCCAAATATTTTCCATTCAGCTGTAGAAAAGGTACTGTAGATTTGTAGGCTTTGTGTCTTGGGATTTGGATTACGGTAGCTGGTAGTTTGAAGTATCGCCCGTAAAATTGGAGTTGCAGGCACTTGCTTACCTTACAAAATCTTACAAGATTTTTTAGATTGCATCCGTTTGCAAGAATGATACGTGATAAGGTGTGTGGGTGGGTATATGTGTGCGTGTATGTAGTGGGTTGTAGGTTCTACTAGACCTGACGCTATGAGTAATGGCCTTTGTGTCTTACTAAATTTCACCGGTCTAGGTAGTGAACTGTGAGTTCGCGACGAATCCGGCTCGCATCCAAATTGCCTCGGCCGAGGTGGTCATTTTCAGGGACGACGTAGTTGAGAAGATGTGCAGGCATTCGGTCCATGTTCCGAAGAATACGAAGGTTTGTTGCATGGCATAAAACACCCCGCCAAATGCGGACGATCACCTCCCTATCTCTAATGCATTGTATGCAAATTAGTCTAAATCACTCCCGAACTCTAATGCATTATATGCAAATTAGTATAAATCACCTCCCCAAAATTTTGAGATGCGGACTTAATTTATTCCCTGGTTGTTGAGAAGTTCTCGTTTGATTATTTGGGTTTTGGGAAGGGTTCGAGTCTAGGTTTGCGACTAACTGTTACGAAATTCACGCATATACTTTTCTCATGAATTTTGTATGTACGTAATAAATTATTATAATATTATACACCGTTAGATATTATGGATTAGGTTAATTAGACGATTTGCAGAAATTCTTTATTTGGAGCTGATCTGGTTCGCTAAATAGTTTATGATCGTGGTTAGGTAAAGTAAGTTAGTTGATGAATTATATGTTGCCACTTATCATTAACATCTTACCGTCGTGGATGTATTGTGATAGCCATTTTTCAGATTATCGGCGAGTCAGCGGTGCGTACAATGCTCAGCAATGCGCATCTTTCCCCTCTGCCCACTTACGTGACACCAGTGGTATGGAGTCACGATGATGCTCTATCTTTGTACCCACTACCGGACTGTCTCATCGTCGCTGACAAGTTTGAGACGTTTACGTGAGTTTTAACTTGTTTACCTTTACCTGACTGTCTCATCGTCGCAGACAAGTTTGAGACGTTTACGTGAGTTTTAATGTTTATTTTACCTGACTGTCTCATCGTCGCAGATAAGTTTGAGACGTTTACGTGAGTTTTTGGAGTTTTAACTTGTTTATTTGATAGATTTAATTTGATTGACGCGCGTTGTGAATCGTCGTGTCTTAGGGTTCCTGTTGGACTTAGTTTCTGTTACTCTGCATGCTCTTTTCTGCTTTGCTTCTTTATTGTCTACCACCAATAAACCATATTATTATGTGATTACGCAATTAGTCTTATGTTGTACCTTACTGTACTAGCTTTACAAGCTTTCTGTACGACATGGTTTTGCAGGAGTTAGCGTTAGCGCCGGTTATTGACTTCCTATTCAATGCAAGCATTTTTCGTCTATTTTTCTTTTGCTGAATTAACGAAATTAATAGATTGGCAGGCATTTAAACCCCTTGATTGGATAAACAACACAAAGTATTTTAGTTCTTTATTTTTGGGTTCCCGTTGCTTAGGGTTCCATTTGTTTGACGTTAGGGTTCTCTTTGTTTGACGTTCTTTCTTTGTATTGATCGTTAACCATTTTTAACGTAACATACTTTAGTTCTTTATTTTAGAGCCAAGCTATCTGGAGGCAGTACAAATGTTTCGAATCCGGGATCGTTCTTCCGCATGCCACATCAATTTATGGTTAGTTTTTGATTTTGAGAGGTAATTTTGTTTGGTTAACTGATATCGGGGTAGAATGTCAATTGTCAATAAGGATTGCAAATGCCGCGCCGTGCTTGATATATCAATTAGAGTATTTAGTATTCAGTTGTTTATCATTATTTTTTTGCGTTATATTCTCGTTATCGTATGAACTAACTAAAACCAAGAACCCAGTGTAGGCCGCACCGTGCATTTCAGGCACGGGAACCGCGCGAAGTTCAGAACTCTTGCGAAGACGGTCTAACCTTAACCGTAACCTTTTAATACTTTGGTATTCATATTTTCTTGTTTCAGGTAGTGTATCCTCTACGTGGTGAATCGGAAACATCGGAGTTGGGACGAATAAGCATTGACCCTTTGGTCAACTGATCAAAGTTGCGGGGTTGGAAGGGTTGAGTGCTGATAGATTAGTTTATTAGCACAGTTGAAGAGCTATTAACATACGAGCATACTGCTATTGACTTCATTGTCGTGGTGGTTTCACTCCATGTGCATGTATATGTTCCCAAGACATTATCATTATCACTACTGAGGCCATATTCACCACTACGTTTCCTTCGGGGAAATATCCCTGGGGACAGAAAATAGCATTCTAATGTGAGACACGCAGAGAAAAAGACGGGGAATTCCCCGTGGGGAATTGAGTTGTGAATATGGCCTCAGGTTTCCTTTCCCCTCCCACCCCCAGGGAAATTCCCTAAGCTAAGGGAGCGAGGGAGCTAGCAGGAACTTTAATAGACATAGAAGTTTATTTCTGTTTATTTTCTCCCTTCAAAGCGAAATACCGGCCGGTTTCTGAAACCCATTGCGTACACCTGCTTTCCTGTGCAGCATATGCAAATGAGCAAAAATTAGAATAAAAACTAGACCCCAGTTACATTCCACTCCGCATAAATGCATAGGTGTGCAAGTACTTAAGTTGCGTTTCAAAGCTAGAGCGAGGCGCGCGCAGCGCGCCGAGCTCTAGTCACTTCCTTATGATATCATATCATTCCTGATCTTTGTACGGATCTCCGCTTATCACTTGCTCATATTTCTACTGAATTTACCGGTAACATTTTAAATTTCAACGGTTGAATTTAAGATATCACATTTACATTTTATATGTTTTTTTTTCCAGTCACTTTTCTGTACCATGCTTGATATGTGTTCAATGTTCACTAACTTTTCATTCATAGATGTGAGCGCTACAGTAAGTTTTCTGTAAGGTTATCGCTTCTGGTGCATTTTGTAGAATATTTTAAGATGTTTTTTTTTAACTCAGCTGGTTGTGATCTCTGATGAAGGTTGATAAATCATTCTTGCGTAAATTTTTTTTTTTGGATTTGTCATATGGGGTGTTTTAGAGTAGGATTTGAAGTTGTACAGAAGATAAAAGATAGTTATAAAGTGCACCCGGTTGATCGCCAGAAATCCGCAGAAATTGTGCAGGGGCTGAGAAAATTCAGAATTCAGAAGGGTCTTGATTAGAGAAGAATATGTTTCTAAAGGATGGGTAGGCTTACGGTCTACAGAAAATTTTCTCGGCGCTGACGTAGTTGACATGAGAGAAACAGCTATGCTATGAAATAGAAGTCCAGGTCAGGGGAGGTCTCTGAAATTACTCTTCTGGGGTATTTTCCATTAAAGTTTCTGACTATTGTATGGCATAATATTGATGTTAGCTGGTGCGTTTTCTCTTTTTTGCTGCTAGACTAACAGAAATCGAGCATAGTCTGTTTCGTAGCTCTTCAGTTTACACGCTAGACCAATTGTTTAGAAGTTAGAAGCACCGAACTCTGCTGGCTGCGGCGTAGGCTGTACAGCTGTAACCTGTATACGATCTATGTTCATAAATCTAAATACAGCTGTTATATTCTGTGATATCACCATCTCACGTAAGTGGAGGAAGTAAAATCTACGTGTAGTAGAGAGTCGACATACATCAGCAAACATAATTCGAAATCTGAAAATTGAAACGAGGTTTTCGGGCTTCATGCAGTACATATATGAAGAGGTCTTGATATTGCACAAGATTTTGCCTCTACCTTGATATTGAGGGTGTTACGTAACTCATATTTTTCGTAACTAAGGACGTGGGCTTATTTTGCTAACTATAAGTGATTTCTATGGTCTATGGTTCTCTGTACTGAAGCTTGCCCTAATATTTGAAATGTTATTCGAAGAATTTCGCAAAAATCTGTATGGCTTGAGCAGACTCGGGCAGCTGCTTTATAGAATACAGGTGTTTTTTTTGGTAAATGTCAATCTCCAGTTTGGTATTTAATTTGCGTGACGAAAGTGGCCCACCCACTTGTATAGGAGATTTATTTTATTTTCTTCTCGATGGCACGTCGGACGGTTCTCTCTACTTCTACTTAAACCCCTTTTATTTTAAATAGCTAGTGTATACAGTACGAGATCAGACGACACACACATACAGAGTATGTGTGACACGCACACACACACATGCATATACTGACAAAACTTGGCGTGCAAGCGGAGAGAAAAAGGCGTTGGCTCGACGGGCAAACTTGCTCTAGGGTTCAATTTGCTTCCAGGCCGTGCACGCGGCGATGTTGCCGCGTGTATGCCAAGTAACACATTGGAACCACATGTGACGATTTACCATAGCTATATGTCAGAGCCTCGACTTTCATCCCAAGAAAACCTAATCACGTTTTCGAACTGACATGGGTCCTTTAGTAGGCATAGGAAAATTAATGGTCGTAGGCGAACGTCGTGAAGACCATTCATATATAGGGCTTTATTCAAATGTAGATGATGTATACATGCGGATTTCTGAATGACGCTATCGTAATATGAATGTATATACTGAACAATAGATGGAAGAGAACAATGACGTTTGTGCCTTTGGACTTCTCGGATTTTAGGAAAATCTTACAAGAAAAAAAAAACGTTTTGCACAATTTCTTTTCCCTGAATGTTTTCCCTTTGCAGTTCCGAGTTGACCATGAGAAAACTATTTACCTTCGCGTAATGCCCTGTCCTACATCTAATATGTATATGTAGGTCCCCGCTGCCGTCTGGTCGAATATTAGCCAAATACTATTCAAATTCTAATATATGGGAAACGGAGATGAAATGTTGACGATATTTTACTTGTTTAAATGCCGAGGACATTAACTAAATTGCTTCTTTCTATGCTTCATTTCTCTGTAGGAAAGCGTCAATGAGGGTTAAGGTCCGTCTACCCTAACTATAATAATATACGTAAATTAGTGACCGAAAAGCTGAAAACAATAACAACAACATAAGTCGTTAAACTTATTTTCACTAATTGTAAGTGACTGAAAATGATGCATTTTGACTCCGAAAATAACAATTCATTTAGAAAAATGGAGCGTCCTAGGGTAGGGCCTAGTTATAGTTCTAGTTATAGGCAGTTATACGTAGGCCGACGTGACCATCGTAAGTTGAACTTATTTTTTTAATTATCAAAACGAAGGGCAGCGTAATTGTTGCTTTTTCTGGCTGCATCCTAGTCAGATACTTGCTATGTCTATTTAGGGCTTCTAGTACTATTTTTATCCATGAGCTTTGCTGTTATCGTACTAATCCGACCCCACAGATCGTCGTTTTCGTAGAACAGTAAACAAATTTAGTTCCTCATTCAACTTTTTTAAGGAATAGCTTGAGGGCCTTCTGTACTTTTCTATATACATACACACTTCCGCTTCCGCATATAGTACTGACCAATATGTATGTATCATTTTGGTTATATAAAATGCATTTTCTTGGAAATAACCTTGACTTGCTATTGGAAAGGTACAGAACTTTTAGGTTGAGTGAATTGAATACTAATAAAGCCTTACTCTATATATAGTTCCAACTTAAGTTAACCAGACTTCAGACTTCAGATAGCATTTGCTGAGTCTTCTAGCTGTGCCCACTACCGTAGTCGGGGATTTCTAACACGACTTCCGTCCTTCCATTTTACTTATCATAGCAATAGACAAGTTAGTCACACCCGAAAGCGTCTTGCTTTATTTTCCAAGTGTTCACTTAAAAGTCTGCGATCCGGGCTTGTAGACGTCGAGTTTCATCCTGCACATGACAAATTGCTCGAAATATACATGTATTAAACGTTATCAACGATACAATACTTGCAAAACAGACAATTCATTTCTCTGCAACGTAATTAAGTAATTAAACGCTCAATTAACTTTGCGAGTTCTCTGTCTAGTTGGGGTGGGTGCACGTAGTAGTGGGTGGTGAATTCTAATTGGTGCAAGAAACAAGGATACTTTTCCAAAACAAAAATCAGTTAGAGCTATGCTAGCTTGTTAATTATATGTTTTCTTCAAACTTGTAAACTTGTTGTCTGTCGTATCTATTGCTTGACTCTTTGGGATCACAAAACGGACAACAGTTATTTATTTATTTATTTTTTCTTATGAAACAAGGATATACTGCTGATGATACATCTCGAGTACCTTCTTGGTACATCTCGGGTACCTTCTTGGTACTGGTACATTTTTGGTACATTTGCGAAACCCTCGTGGTACTGGTACATACTTGGTACATTTGTGGTACTTTCGTGGTACAGGCTCACATCTCCTAGCCTAGCTACCCTGATTTCGTAGTTTTCGAAACAGTTCGAATGTATGCCTGACTTCAATGGTGCAAATTTGCTTATTGTGCATTGATTGACTTTTTGCTATGCTTTCTTATCTCCTCAAAGACTATTTCACCTCATGTACATTGCTATATCATATGTAAACCAAATTATCAAGTAATACATACACGTTTCGTGAACCCGACCCTTCCATGTCTTCTACTATAATCACTTTTATGTATTCCGTGTTTTTCACATTGCTGTTGCGGAGACGCGATCTTTGGAAGAGTGTAACAAGCATTTAAAAAGACAATTAGGATGTGTTCGTTTGGCAGAAAGAAGAGTTGCTTTTAGAAGTAAATTCAGTAATATCATTATGCAAATGAGCCATGTTTGTTCAAGTGTGCACGTCATTTTCGTCTCATACATGGTAAAGAAAAGCCGACAAGAAATAAAGGACAAAAATCTACTCTCTTCACTTTTTGGCATCTATGGAGTTGGAGTGCAAGCGGCATGAGATCGGCGCGCAAAAGTTAGACAGAATCTGTGCTGAGTGCGTCGTGGACTGAAGACTAAAACATTTTCAAATGTTATCGCACGCCGTATTCGAGCCATTTTTATGCCGTTGTTATGCTAATTCAAAGCCGTTTGCACGCCAATTCTGCGCCGTTTGCGCGCCACTTGAACCCCAGATTTCATTGATGCACCATACCTTCCTGCTATTTCCTAGTGCACATATTTTTCTTTGCGCGCATAGTGAATCTTTGGGCTTATCTTGTAATTGATTATAAATATGTTTAGTGTACGCAATACCATACATCAGCTTGAAGATCGCTATATCAGATATTAGCGCACAAACAGATAATTATATGTATATGATGAGTTAATTGCAGGGTCCCACAAGATGTCGCCCATGTCGACGCTATTTTTTTGTCTCGTTTTACTCGCTTGCTTCGCAGACGTCGACGGGAATTTTGCGATCGGACGAGTCGGGGTCCTACGAGGACCGAAACGGTACTTTTAACTTTGCGAAGGGAACCGGAATCTCTTCCACTACCCGTTGTGCTCAATCCTCTCTCTCTCTCTCTCTCTCTTTCTCTCTCTCTATCTCTCTCTCTCTCTCTCTGTCTATAAAAAAATAAAATTTTCACTCTCAAGTCTTATGTTTCTAGGGACGTCCGCTCCCTATCCACGGGTCGTCTAAGCCTTTTGCGCACCGGAAAGCGAAGTTTATACGACGTCGTCGAGCCGGACACAATGCCTGGTAAGCAGTGTAGCTTATAGTTGCGTAGATTTGCGCATCATATTTTTGGATGTTATGGAGCATTTTTCACACGTAATTTTCCAGAAATCCCTTTTTCCGCATAAGAAAACTCAGGAAACACTTTCTCATGTCCATACGCCCGACACTCTATTAAAGTACACTCATGATTATGAAGCACTGACTAAAAACCCTGGCGATGAGGAAAGTCTCTTTCATCCCAGCCTCCTAATTCCTACTTCGATTTCCAGCGGAGCGCCAATAATTTCAAGTTACGTTCTGATGTGTCAGTCAGTGAAGTATGAAACATAGAATGGCAAAGTTAAATTCCAGTATTCTAATTTTACTTCTAATTTCAGAAGACCTCCAGTGCGAGCTCGACCGTCAACTTTTGAAGCGGCGCATCATCGATCTTGAAGCCGCAATTGGCGAGCTACAACAAATCGGAACCAAATGCAACAACAACTAATTAGCAATACGGATTAGTAATAAAGAAATTTCAGTTGATTTTGTTTTAACGATTCAGCTCAACTATTTACAGGTTTTATTTGTTAATAACCTTTAAAGGGAATATGTAGGCGCTCAAAATGAGCAAAACAACTGCGAAACTAGAGTTTCCACACCAGACATGAATTTAAGTAGGCGACTGGATATGTAAATTTGAATATTCTCATTTGCATGCAAATATGTCGCTGTTGCATGCTATATGCCGATGTATGCACACATGCTAAATTTTTGCTCCATCAGACCTGCCGTGTAAGCCAGGGTGGCAGTAAACGCGTTTACTATGGAAAAGGTGAACTTTGAAAATCATTTTCTTTTAAATGGGAAACTTTTAACAATTTTTGTTGTTGTTTCCTTAATGAGGAATACACATTCTATTAATACAGCTTAACTTCAAAAAGGGCATACATATTCCCTTTAACTACATCAACGGTTGAAAACGATCTTTTTTCGTTGAGGCAGCTGAAGACACTCCATGTTTACAGCGAAATACCGGCCGATTTGTGAATCGCATGGTGGACGACTGAATTCTTCCGTATTTCTGCAAATTTGCTTGAATTTAGCTCGAATTTTTTATTCAAATTTATGTTCATTTGCATAAGCTGCATAATAACGCTGGTGTACTTGACGTGTTTCAAAAACCGACCGGTATTTCGCTTTAACTATACGACAACCCTGCAATAAGTACAAAAAAGTAGTGCTGATTATTTCGATGAGAAACTCTATGTTTTCGCAGTTCTGCAGCCCGATTAATAACAAACAAAACTTTGAAAGGTGGCAGGTCGCCTGTGCAAATTCAGATTCTAACACAAAATGTTTCACGGTCTATTAAAATAAAAAGAATTCTCAAAAAAATCGATAAACAATCGTCGTATTACAGGAAAATAAGAGCTTGCAAAAGTTTCTAACCAACATTATTCTCGTAATCTTATGCATTATCTTACATTATCGTACTCTTGACTCCTGACTCTTGCAAGCTCCAAACATCGCGGAAACAAAATGTTCATAATACACACATATTCCCTATTCCAATGATCTTTGTTCAAAAACCATCCCTTTCAAGTGGGGGGGGGGGGGGGGGGGGGGGGGGGGCTCCACAATAAGGTGGGTATTTCGTAGTTGAGGGTGGTTAGGGTTGAGATACGATCTACATCTCCCAGGACATCCAGCTTACATAGGGAACATTACCGCTTTTCTGGATCGGGCCGGTTTTTTTTTCTTAATTTTCTGTAATTTTCTTACCCTTCGGCCTTCATGTTGGATTTTTGTGTGTGTAATGTCAAAAATCATCTAAAATCTGGTTTTTGACTGTAACTGTAATGCAGTTTGGTACAGCGCAGTCTTATTATTAGTGTTGTGGTTTCTGGTTTCTAAGGTCCCTGAAGACTTATCTTGTAACTTAAATTAAGTAAAAATGGGTTATATTTCAAAATACCAAAATACCTTCAGCGGACTGGGACAATAAAAAAATGGGCAATAGAAGTAGAAAACAATAAAATGTGAGAATTTGCCTGTATTTTTTTTCTGAAAAAAAAAGTAAAACCATCAATATTTTTCAGTAGTCAGTACGTCAGTAATGTCCGTTACGGTCGTTATATATATGTCTTCAAATTTTGTCTCTTGATTTCCTCCATCTAAATTACTTTTACTAAATATGTCTTTCATACAAGGTAATCTAGTCTAAAGATATACGTAGAGAATGTCAATTTTACAGTAAAAAATATCATAAATCCGCTTATTTACTGTCAATTTTGCTGCACTTTCGTTCGCCATTCATTGGCCAGCCAGTCGCATGTTCTCGCGGAAAATTTACCAAGTCTTACTTATTAGCCGATTAACCGCAAAGCCTATATTTTATCAATTTTATTCTAGTTAACATTGGTTAACTCAGATGTACGGTTTGCGACCACAAGAACACGTGTCACCTGGACAATACAAAAAGGTAGAATTGCATTGATCATAACTTGAAAAATTCGTAAATGAAAAAGAAAAAAGTAAACCAGGCAAACTTCTTCCAAACTGTGCCCTTATTTTTTTTCTCGACCCCAAAGTCAAAAAGAAGCCACCCACGTGTTTTTCATAATCAGATAAGCTACATATTGTAAATAATTCTGTATGCATAATACTCGCTAACAAGGTGTTTTGCGTACCATCTTAGCCGCCCGTTTAAAACAAAATGTAAGAGCTAAGCGGTAAAATACCGGCCGGTTTTTGAAACGCATCGTAAACAACTGAGTTCTCAAGTATTTATGCTAATTAACGCGAATTTACTCAATTTTTTTTTATAAGGTATGTTCATTTGCATAAGCTGCATAAGCATAAGAATGCTGGTCTACTCGATGTGTTTATGAGTTACCGCGGACCACCGGTCTGGAATCGGAAATTAATTTCAGAAATTAAAATCAAACTTTTCAGATGAGACGCCCGTTCCCCCGTGTGCTTCTCTTCGTAGTTCCTGTCCTCTTTATTATTGCACTAGTGCTGGCGACTCGTGGAAGCAGCGAGGAAAATGGGTACGTTTAAAGCGGTATGCACGTGGTTTGTGGAATGTACTGCTGTCATAGCTGGGATCCTATGCATTATTGAATCTATTCCTTTCGCTGACGGGCACATACATTTGTACATAACACAACAGCATGCATTTCAAAGAATGTGTTGCAAAACCACGTGTTATACCGCTTTATAATTCAAAAACTGGCCATCAACGAGACTGAAACCTGGAGAGGTTCACTCATCTGCCGAGTCTGAATCTAATCTTAATTTAAATTTAGAATTGGCATGCCTGACAAAGAAGTTAATGGAGATACACTTCGGAACGCTTTAATGATGGGTGGGAATGCAGGAAAATAACAAAAAAACGAAATTAGTCGTAGGCTTAGGCTTAGGCCTTAGGCTTTAGTCCTCCTTTCCACATTATTATACAAGGTATTTAATCCGTAACATTCAGTATTGTGGCCATAATGAATGAATCCTGGGAGTATTCTACTAGGCTCAGGCGGTGGGAAAACCAGATGTATCACACAAATTAGCGAGTCGTAGACAAAAAATGTCCCAGTCGGGAAGGCTCCCACTGTTAGTGTATACCGCCACTGTAAGCTGTCACATGTTTGTCATATATAATAATAACAATAATAATTTACTACACCATAAAGGTGCGCACAAACATACATAATTAAAACAACAAATACAGTTAGGACAGAAAAACGGTTTCTGTTTATATTATATTTCTGTTGTGTTTTTAGATGGCATCTCGGATAATAACGATAATAATAATGACCTGGACCCTGTCAATTTTGAAGTAGAATCAAAGGAGGAAACCTCTTCAGAATTGGATACGCAGAATACTGGGGAGACACAGATGGAAGGAAATGGTACTTTTAAAGCGTTGTAACAGCCGGTTTTTGAAACGTGGTCAGCTGCTTTCTCATTTACTGTATAAAAACGAAGATAATTAGAATAAAAATTCGCGCAATATTTGAACAAGCACTGCTTGGGAAGAGAGCCCCCAGCACCCCAGCTTACGTTTCAAAACAGCCGCTAAATCGCTTTAAACTTTGGAATACACAATTATACCTTCTAACGCAAAAAAAAGAGATGCCAACCAACATTTTCCCATAAATATGCGGTTTTATCTCCATGTTGAAACATACGTACGCATTGTTTAAAGCGCATTTCTAGATCAGCTGTCTACTTTTTTGAGATCGGCTTTAATTTCTTAATTAACATATTTGGAGTTTTGTGCTATTCCAAGGCCTTTTCTATTATACAGACAACTAGGGTCCCGCCACGACGGGCTACAGTAACCGGGCCCTTCCGAATATGCACTTTTTGAAATTTTTGCGTTTTTTGGTCATTCTGGTCTGTTGATATAACAGAAGTTGACCGTTGTTAGTTTTGTAGAGTGGATTTAATGTTGTTATTTTTCGTTTATTCGTGCTATAGTTCTACATATGTTTCAGATGAATGCTTATTGCTGTTTAAATTTGTTTGTTTTCATATTCAATTAACATGTGTAAATGTGGAGATGCATAATTTTAACTGTTTACTAATGGTAGTCATATCTTTATAGTGTAATATAATAACAGCAAAATTGTATTTTTGTCCTGTGCTATCGCATAACATCATCCGATATTTGCAGGTAATTAGAGTTTTTATTTTTTCAAGGTTTTCATTAGCACTCTTCAACATCATTATTACAGAAATAAGAGTGGTGTTGGACAGAAGCCAAAGAGGCTGTTATACGACCGCGGCAGATGTGAGTTCCCGGGTTCGTCGCCTTTTATGTCGAGAAGCACAATGTGACCGCTTTTGGAACTAGACCTTTGGCCGGATAGTGAGTTTTGTATTATCCACCGTTTTTTCCTTTTCGGGGCGTGATTCCCAATCGTAAGGAGCCGTTGAGCGGTAGTTACTCGTGAAGTGGTCATCGAAAGCAGCTCCGTATTATTATTTGCATCATGATGCTGATTTTTATCAAATATTAATGTAACGTTTATATTTCCACCTACTATTAGAATATTGGAATTATTATTGCTATTATTATATACTAGCCTAGCATTAAAATAGTACAATTACTTATATTTAAGCAATTATTATACCTTATTATCATTATATCTATATTTTTACTACTAGTATGCAGTATTCTGGTACTAAGCTACTATTTATTATTGCTATTGTGAATTCTGTGTAGTCAGCTCGTAATTATTATACCTTATTATCATTATATTTATTACTATTGCAATTGCTGTATAGTCAGCTTATAATTATTATATTATATCTATTATTTGCTCCCACTGATGTATCATAGTTTGGTAATTTTTACCTAGGCCTCGATGCATACTTTGATGGTTTCTAGTCGGTGTGTGACAAGAAATTCGGTTTTTCGTGATCTTCCTAAGTCACGTTCCCTTGGATTTTATGGGGGTCTCGTGAGTTCCCGAGTAAGACGATCCGAGGTTTACTCGTTCACTGGCTTGGAAATCAGTACCCATCAGGCGAGGCCTTTATGAACCATCGTTTCGAGGAAACGAGTATTCAAAGCTTTGAGAAAGTTGGATGTCCTGAGAGGATAGTCCGTCTCCGAAGGTCGAGGACCTGAGGTGTTGACTTTTATGTGTTGTGTTTTTACGTGCTATCGTTCTAGTGGCTGTCCTACCCGGATGATGAGCTCATCCCCGAATCGGAGGGCGCAGTGCCGGGTTGCCATCGGCGTTTCGCGTGGTAACTCACACGAGGCACGTGGTTGTGAATTCGCCTATAGGCCAGTTGGTGTATCGTCGGAGCCAAGGTTGGTTCAAGTATTCATACTAATGGAATGTTCGGTTTATACCGGGCTGAAATGCCTGATGTTCAGATGTTCTAAAAAACTAAAAATGTGTGGTTTGTTTTGCCTATAAAGCCTATTCGAGGAATAGAGCCGTATCTGTAGGGTTATTAAGGCCAAATTTCTACTTGATAGGATCAGACAATTTGCTTTCTGTATTCTCTGTGTGAGAACTGTGAGTGTGCCTCCCAATCAATTGCTCTACGCGCATGTTACATATTTTTCGGTGCAATGCGTAAGTTGATTAAGTGAAGAACTGGCGTGCTTAATCGGAAATAATGCAGAAATAATCGCTATGCATTCGTTTCCATTAACCATTGTTTATTCTTTTCGTCAGCACCCGCAGAAGCTAAAGGTGAAGTGTTAATACGAGGGCTTCGTATGTAACCCGCTCAAGGTAAACTGCGCATTGTACTATACCAGTTTTTGGTTTAGTGGATATCAAGTGTTGATCCTGAATTACCTGAATTTGCGGCTGGGCGATTTTCCCTATTCTCTGGTCGACGACCTCGGCATGGTTAACGTTTGGCGGGCCAAGCCAAGTCTGGTGTGTTTCTTTTAAATTGTTGAACGGGTTGTTCTCAAAGTATGTTTTTGTTGGTCTGTCGCTTCCAGTTAGCATTGTCAGGCCAGTGAGAGATTGATCTTTGTTATTAATAAAAATGTGTTACCGTCTAAATTTATATAAATATATAATGATGCGTCTTTATATAAATATATGACGAAATTTTGCGTCAGTATGTTGAACGAAAATAACGCAATAACGACTTAATGGTTTTCTACTCTGAAAATCAATAAACCGTTTACCCCAATGGTGGCAGTGTATGATATAGATTATTGTTCGTATTCATGTCTGTTCTGTTTCTTGGACTATGTACAAAACTGAGATTATGTGAGTGAGAGAGACCTGTTTCAGAATGAAACTGGTCGAATCGAGCCACATAATTGGAGTTTTGTGCTATTCCAAGGCCTTTTCTATTATACAGACAACTAGGGTCCCGCCACGACGGGCTACAGTAACCGGGCCCTTCCGAATATGCACTTTTTGAAATTTTTGCGTTTTTTGGTCATTCTGGTCTGTTGATATAACAGAAGTTGACCGTTGTTAGTTTTGTAGAGTGGACGCCCAATCCCTCCCTCCCTTAGGAAGGCGCGGATAATAGATCACCACAAGAGACACTTCCTCGAGAGTTAACCGTTTTATGTGATTTTATGGTGGAAAGATCCACCTTCCCTAATTGATGTAAAGAACACGTAAATGTTTAGAGCCCTCATAAGGTGCTCGTCCTCGGGACAAGGAACTGCCCCTCCTTTCATCGACTCAAGTCAAAGATGTCCACAATCTGCCGGTAGAACGACAACATATTGTACAGACCGAGGTATCGTGATATCTTATCTTATTATATAAAAGAGTAAGTAGCGTTTGGCATACCGATGTGCGTTCCGAAAAGCAACTTTCGTGTTCGGGTATAAAAAGAGTTGCGTAGCTCAATATCGAAGTATGCATATGTTACCATTCTGTGAATTTCTTGTGATACGTTTTGGAACTTTGTATAAAAGTATGCCCATGCTAAACCAATCATGTTTCCATGTAAGTCGCCTCAGGCGGCGTAGCCGTCTGGTATTATATAAAATAGTAACTGTGCGTAATTTGCATACCGATGTGCGTTACGGAAATACAAATTTCATGTTCGGGTATAAAAAGAGTTTCGCAGCTCAATATATGTATGAATATGCTATTGTTTCCTATTATGTGAATTTCTTAGGATACGTTTGAAGCTTTGTGTATAAGTATACCCATGCCATGCTACACCAATCCATATTTCCATGTAGGTGGCCTCAGGCGGCCTGAGCTGACTGGTTTTTCCATAACAGCGCAATAGGATCTATTGGGATTGAGGTGCCCCAGCGGCGGAGCACGGAAAAAGGGGCGGGGCTTAGGGCAGAGAGGCTAGAGAGTGATAGCCTATCCAAAAATGACTAATTCTAATGTAATGGAGGTATTTAGTCTACTTGCAAGGGTATATTGTTTCCAACCACTTTTTCATACCAGTGGGGTACCACAATGACTTTGTAAGCAATCTGAATCGCTGGGGTACCTCAAAAAACATGTGCAATTAATCTGCAGGTCCTCTGAAACACTGCGGTTCCTCAAGCCGAGTGCAATGACTTTGTATCAACGTGAAACTTGGCGCTCAAGCGGCAACTTTACGGCGTGCATGTGGCGTGAAAAAAAATGGCAAGCCGTTGGTTTCTGATGTGCAAGTTGCACGCCGTAAAGGACTAAGGTTGCCGCTTGCACGCCATAAAGTTGCTGCTTAGTAAGTCACTGGTGTGGTGGGGAACCTAAAACCGAGAGCAAAGTCTTTGTAGGTTCTGCGAATCTGAATCATTGGGCTACCTCAAACCGTTGTAGGTTCTGCGAATCATTAGGCTATTGGGCAATGACTTAGTAGGTTCTCAGAGTCTCTGAATCACTGGGGGTACCTCAAAAATCATGTACAATTTATCTGTAGGTTCTCCGAAACACTACATCAAACCGTATCTTTTGTAACTCCGTGCAATCTTCTATTTTCTCATTTTTTCCAGAACAGCCACTGTTGAAGAAGCATTAATTAAAAACACACGTCAAGTTTTAGAAAACTTTAGTTAGTACGAAAATGGCTCATTCTGGCCTCTCTGCCCTAAGCCCCGCCCCTTTTTCCGTGCTCCGCCGCTGGGGCACCTCAATCCCAATAGATCCGCGCAATACCTTGCATTCGAATCAACTTTTCTGAGTTTCTTGTGCAACTATGACTGATTTGTACAGCGCCTCGATGCGCATGTCTTTATTGAACAATTTCTGCTTCCTACCGCCTGTTTTGTCATATTGTGATATTTCTGCGTGCTGACTGAGTGCATACATCGGTTGGACATTGTATGTATGCTGTAAAATTAGTTTTATTATAATACCTCGTCTTATCGGAACTTACCTGCTATTACTTTCATAAGGCTGTCGTCTTATACCACAAGTCAAGTCAGTCGACGGCGAGGCTACAAGTTGCAGCTTGTTTAGCTTGTTGCTACTAGGTTTAAATGCTAGGAATTTTCTCATAAACTATCACAATCTAGTCCATTAGGTGTGTGATCTGTACGATTGCAATACTTCCAATATCTTCCAAAATATTATGTAACAACCCCATATATATATATATATATATATATATATATATAAATCATCTCGGCCAGGGTTAAACTTCTGGCGTGGGGTTTTCAAAACTCGCTTACATAATCTATTTTTAGAGCCGGAGATGCCCACGATACCACTAAGACCGCCGCCGACAATCGGAGTTAGAGGGCTGTACCTGACGCGCTCGATTCATAAGCCACCGCTCAGTGATATTTTTTTTTTATTACACAATGTTTTCCACTAATTATATTCAGTGGTAATGGTGTCTCGTTGATTCTCTTAGAAGTCGTTGGTTTAACTATTAATTGGTTTATTGCCAGTACGGTTATCATCTCGTGCTCTGTGTTCTATTCGTGTACTTGTTTCTATATTCGTATCGTTTAGACGTTAACTTTATGTTGTTATTTTGTCGCGTATATTATGATAAGAAGTGACTTAGATTATACACCAAGTTAGCAGTGAATTTATTATGTAGCGACAATTTGCTACACAGTATTGGTCAACTATCTGAAAATCAATAAACCGTTTACCCTGAAAATCAATAAACCGTTTACCCCAATGGTGGCAGTGTATGATATAGATTATTGTTCGTATTCATGTCTGTTCTGTTTCTTGGAACATGTACAAAACTGAGATTATGTGAGTGAGAGAGACCTGTTTCAGAATGAAACTGGTCGAATCGAGCCACATAAATTAGATTAAATGTGGATTGAAAGATAACAAAAGGAAAATCTTCTATTATTTTATACACCCGGTTACATTCACATCAAAAAAATACAATAACTTTATCGATCCACGTTCTCCCCCCCCCCTAGAGAACAAAGTTTAAAGCGAAATACCGGCCGGTTTTTGAAACGTACTGCGTACACCGGCTCTCTTAACTTATGCAGCATATGAAAATGAGCAAAAATTGGAATAAAAACTAGACCCCAAAAACCCGGCTGGTATTTCGCTTTAAATATACAATACATACCCAAATGCAACATCCCATTTCATTAATAACATAATTTGCATTCTTATTTTCAGAAAACACCGAAGACCTTAGCAATGATGAATCGGAGGAAACTGAAATCGCTGATGAAATCAAGAAAGTGATTTCTGAGACAGAGACAGAGACTACAAAGATGGGAGAGAGCGTTCAAAATGGAGAGATTGTGAAGACGTCAGATTATCAGAAGAGTGGAAACTTCGAAGCGCCAACTACTCAAGTACAGGATGTGGATCCGACGGAAGGGAATGCTCAAGCACTTGAAACCCAGGTTTGTGGGTGATCCATTGACATATGGTTTCTATAGAAAGGTCGTAAATAATGAACGAGCAATTACATCACGTAAATGTATGACTTACGTGGCAAGTTGCACAATGCACGTAAACGGTACGTAGAGCAATTATTGAGCACTTGTGAAAATTTGAAGTGGAAGGATTATTGACTGCCTGCTTAAGCATTTTTTAGCCATTTTTTCATTCTTTCGCAAAGCAAAAATATGTCTTCGCTAACGGAAAACTCGTCATTTTTGAAAATCTTCAAGTTTGGGCTCTTTTCACAGGTCTGGGAAAACTAGGCAAAAAGCTGGTCTAGTAGGGTATTAAACAACGTTTGTATGCTATAAGCATCCGAGACACAACGATCACGGGCTTGTAAGCACAATTACAATCAAGTAAACACATTTATTCGACTAAATAGATTTGTAAATTTGTAAAAAATCTATTATATAAACAATATAGATTTGTAAACAATATATTAATATACATATTTCAAATGATTCAACAATATCTACAAACCAAAATGGCTAGGGCAAAAAGGTAATTTGAAGGCCCTATGAAGTTTATTTTAGCCTACAAACCTTTCGGTGAGCATAGTCAGGTTATACAAAAAAACGGTGATTGAAAAAGTTGAAATCTGAAAACAGTGAATAAGGTAATAATCGTTCAAAGGGTCAGATGTATTATGAATATAACATACTGATTTTCTGGCCTCTGATAACTCTGGATTAAACTGTTTTCAGACCACCGTGGCTCCGATGAATTTGGATTTGTCCAACAGTGGAACAGCTGAGGGTGCTGTTCCTAACATCGCTGTAGTAGAGATGATCACTACTCCTGCCGCAGACATTATTACAAATGAAGAAATAGAACTAGACGCTGAGAGGATGAGAGAGGCAGAGAAGATGGCTGATGGAGAAGTAAAACTCAACGGTGAGAGGATGAAAGAAGCAGAGAAGTCGACTGATGGAGAAATAGCACTTGACGCCGAGAGGTTGAAAGAGGCAGAGAAGATGGCTGAGCTTCAGCGAAGACCAAAGTTCAATCTCAATAGTAGGCAACCCGTAATCGTCAGCGTTACGACTCAACTTTCTCTGAAAGAGGCAAAACAGGATTCTGAAGACTTGGATTCTACACAACTCATTGAACAGTCAACAACACAGGACCCCGTTGGTACCGTAACACAGAGGAACGTTTTCGACTCGCAGACAGCAAATCCTGGTGCCGATCCTAACTCGGCAATTACTACTGTGGCTACTGTACCTGAATCACAACAGAATATTACCAGTGTGCCTCTGGAGAACACTTCTGTACAAACAGTAGATCAAAATGAGAATGCTCAGATGACCGACTCAGAGACCACGACGGATGTTAAAGCCTTAGAAACTCAACCAAATACCCAAGAAATGCCACTGATTGTCGTGGATGATTCAACAAATGATCAGGAACAAAATGCCGATGATTTCTTCACACCGGTGGTTGACACAATTACTAGGGATATCTTGGAGTCGACACCCGTTGACACCACTGAACAACGCCCCTCGACACACATTGACACCACGGGACAACGCCCAGTAATCGTCGACGATCGAAATGTTGAAAGAGCGTCGATAGAGATTCCCGTCAGGACGTCGGTAACTCTTGAAGATCACACAGACCCGACCAATAAGGAATTTGTAATTAATCGAGATTCAGAAAATCCACAATCGTCACCCTTTACTTCAGAAATTGAAGGTGAAGAAACAATAGCCGGGGCAGAAAATACCCCAGAAAACAACGCAGAAATCTTTGTCGCCGAGCCGAGAGTGTAACATTGCTTATACTTACTTATTATTACTTATTATTCTTTCCGCGTGTAAGCCGTTACAATTAAACTCCATTTACCGTATTGTGTGTGCAATCCATGTGTGAGAATTATGTGCCTTATACACTTCTTGCTTTATATGACTAGTGAGTCGGCATAGTTTTACAAAGCGATATAACAGCTGGTTTTTGAAACATATATCGGCACATCTGTATTCACGTATGCCGTATGCACGTGAATAGTACTAGAATGGGAATACAACATCCCGTATACTTTAAAAAAAACCGGCTGTTATACTGCTTTAAATTTGCTGGAATAAAGGCTAGTGCAAGCTTTGTTACCATAAAAAGGACATTTTTCATTCAGAATTATTAGTTTGTCTTTCTCTGTGTTTCACCCACAACGCTTCTCTCTTCATAGTTTTTATCGTTGTTTGTTCACATTGATTTTCCGGTGAACTTTCGTGCTTTTTGCATTTTCATATTTGAGAATTAAGCGTAAATTTTTGAATTTTATTATGCTATATTTGAAGTAATGGTTTTTCATTGCAGTTGATTTTTTTTACATTTAATACGAAAATAAGTGGGAAATCATTTTTTGCACAATTTTGCCAGATGTTGCGCATCGCGTAAAACGAAGTGTTTCTGTATTTATACATATTTATTTTATTACATACTACATACATATTAGCTGTGTCATTTGGAACCCGCAGTTTTTGTCAAATATCCAGTCTTTTGTCCTTGTCTTTTGGTCTTTTGTCCTTGTATAAACTTTAATATTACAATTTTTCATTTACAAACGTCAAATCAGTAATATAACAATCACATTTATTACAAACATGGAAATGCATTAAATGTTGATGTTTTTGTAAAGCTTGCTGCATTTGTCAACTATCCAGTAGACATCAATGTTTTTTCGATAAGATAAACTTTTAATTTTGGATTTCTTTATCGCGAAATATCACAATATATAGAATATATATATACATATATATACCAATAAGAAAGAGTAGTATGTAGTATTTGTGTATGTTGTATGGTGTTGTTTGTGTACGCTTGTCCAGTTGCTTAGAAACAAGGGTCCAAAATATTTCCATTTTTTCTGACATATGTAATATGAAATTTCTATTTTATCCAATCAGATGTGGCGCAGTAAAATGCATTTTCAATTTATAAGGCTAGTAGTATTATGTATTAGGGGAAAGCTTTGAGATCTTGCCTTTTATAAAAGTACACAAGTACACTATTATATTATATAAATAAACAAATGTTATCTGCCTATTTATGCTTACTCGATTTTAGCGCGATTTTTCATTTAATTTACGTTTATTTGCATCAGCTGCATCAGAATGCTGGTGTACTCTATGTGCTTCAAATACCGGCCGGTGTTAATAATTATTTCAATAATTAAAAGTCCTTACATTTTGAATGTGACGGATAACCACATGCATTCCAACGTATTTATGCTAATAATAAGTGAGCACACAGTGAGCTCTATTTTATTTCTAACCATGCTCATTTGCTCATTTGCATATGACCCATTTGCATACAATTACCCCAAATCCGTTTCAAAAATCGCCTGTTATACCTCTTTGATTTGTGAGGGATAATGATCAACCGTTGATTTTTCGCGCTTCTATCATGTTTACATTGTATGGAAATTAAGGGTACCATCAAATCCTTGAGAATTTTCCTTGCTCAAGAAAGATGAGAGACTGACAATGAAAGAGATAGAAAGAGATGTAAAGGATACTGAAAGAGAGAGAGATATAGAGGGAGAGAGAGAGAGACCTAGAGAGAGAGGGGAGAGCGAGGAGAGAGACTTAGAGAGAGAAGAGAGACTTAGAGAGAGAATGAGCAAGGTTGTTAGATAAAAGGTAAAACGCGCCCCTCCATATCCAAATATTTACCTAGCTGGCTGACCGTCGTCTCTATTGATGAGTGTTGTGGTACCGCGTATAAAAGGCACGGTTTCGCTGCGCACTGTATATTAAAGCGGTACGACATGTGGTTTTGGAACTAGTAAGTGCATCGCCATGTATTATATGCAAATTAGGCTCCTTGTGTGAATGAAGTAAAGGGTGTATTTAAAGCGGAATAACACACATGGTGATGCACTGGTTTCATAAATCTAGTATTATACCGCTTTAAATGTTGAAGTTATAGAGATCATGCCGTAGTTTCAACAATGCTACTCGTTCGATGACAATCCCAAAAATAGATTTTTCTTAAACACATCCACATGCCGTTCTTCTATTGTTACGGCGTTTGTCGTAACTATAGTTTTAATATAAATTCCTTTTTAAAGGTTTTGGTAAAAAAAAACGTGCATTTTCTCTATTGTTGCCGTGTGTTTATTCGTTTTTCTGTAACTCTTTCCCGTCCCTTTTACTGCATTCGACCTTGACCAATAAACTCTCCATGTACATATGAATACCCAAATTGGGCAAAAACATTTTTCATTTTTTCTTTGTCCTTGTTTTAAAGCGAAATATCGACCGGTTTTTGAAACGCATCGTGGACAACGAAATTCTTGCGTATTTGTGCTAATTTACTCGAATTTGGCTAGATTTTTTATTCTAATTTATGTTCATTTGCATAAGCTGCATAAGAATGTTGGT
This sequence comes from Pelodera strongyloides, assembly GCA_036852015.1. Classification (NCBI taxonomy): domain Eukaryota; kingdom Metazoa; phylum Nematoda; class Chromadorea; order Rhabditida; family Rhabditidae; genus Pelodera; species Pelodera strongyloides. Next base: position 623,567 of record JAANDG010000011.1, read on the forward strand.
GTACTCGATGCACTTCAAAAAACGGCCGGCATTTCGCTTTAACTTCTTAGAAGCGCCTGATGAATATTATGTGCTCAAACTACAATTGTGCTAACACTTTACTCAGTGTTAGTTACGAGGTTCTGTTATGTGCAGTTCTGGATGTAAAATTATAAAAAAAAATCTGTTGTATTATGCCGAAACACACTGAGCACTAGATCGATAAATTTAAAAGTACAAAAGTATGTATACCGCTTTTCATATTTGGTATGCGCTTGCACGTACACCTAGCGCGCGCCAGTGATTATGAGTCACGCTAGGTTTGCTCGGCTGTGACTATTACCAACAAGGTAGAATTGTAGCTGACTACCCCAGTAAAAATAAATACTACATCACGTACTTTTACCTATTAACAATAAGTAAATGGTTCGCTGAAAAAAAACCAGAAAATTCTCGCTTAAAAAGTTTTGCTTATAAAGTTTACAAAGTTTCATAGATAAAGCGAACATAGTGGTAGATTTGTAATAGTAGTGCATTTGTTTGATATCCCAGACTCAGACTAACAGTACGTCTATTTTTAGACTATTTTTGGTTTGAATTTTTTTGCAAATGGTCACAAATTGGTCTCTAAGTGGTCGGTGACAGGTCGTCAAATATTTTTTTTTTGATGGAAGTACAGTGGTGGGTTGCTGCTTCAGTTACTGATCGTTTCTCGCCGGTGAAACATTTTCCTTTTGATTTGACATTATAAAGTTCTTTGCCTATTCGCTGCTGTTTCTGTGCTTCAACTTTTTCTTTCAACCGCTTTTAAGCACTTCTTTCTGAATTTGTGCTTCTAATGTTTTATTTACTCATTTTGTTGTTATCAAAAATTGATAAGGGAAAGTCAGCTACTCTTATTATTGGAACAGTGACTAAATGGATTGATGACAAGTATTATACCAATATCAATTATTCAAAAGATTGTGCTAATTGAAACTTCGTTTTCGACCACTACCTTTACTCATTCCTTTCGCTTTCTTCATATTTGTATTTGTGTTACTTTACTGTTGCTTTACTCGACAAAACTGTACGTTGCATATATTTTTCTCATGAATTGTATGTGTGCGTAATAAATTATTATTATTATATTACTGTAAAACTACTTTACAAAATCATAGTAATTGTTCTTTTAGTATGATATGTGTGATTTCCATGGGGAATAGGCTTTTATTATTGTTAATTGACGTTTTGCTTCCTTTTTATTTTACTTCTTTTTAGTAGTCGAGAGTTTTATTATTGGAGAAGTTTAATTGTTCTACAATTTTTTTCCGCATATTTTACTTTCGCCCGGTGTTCGCCATGTTTTTGCCGCATGACATTTTTTGTGCCAAGTTGTCGCCGCCCAAAGTACGTGTTTCGCACAGTACTCAATTTACTCAAAGTTTACAGTTTATAAGTTTCAGGTTGTCATCTGATTGATATTTTATTTTTTTAAATTATCTATTGATGATTCACCCAAAATGGCGTTCGATAGACGATTAAGCACCAAAATTCCACTTTTGGATCTGGTGGAGAACACGGAACGCAAGGACGGTAAGCATTATATTCATAGGGAAGGAAAGGCGCCACAGACGGCTAGGCCGCCTGAGGGCGTCTTTCCATACTTATGGAACGTCTGTAACGTAGATGAAAATCATTACGAATGAAGACATGCATCTTTCTTTGCATGAGAATATTCTAATTTGAGCTGCGGCACTCTTTCACATCCAAAGCGGAACAATTTATTCTAATTCTACTTCCGTAATGTGAGTGTTAGCGCACGCTACAGTTCCGAAAAATTGGGGTATTGGACGAGCGGGAATCGAACCCAACGTCTTTGGATTATCGGTCCACTGCGTTAAACACTACGCTACCGCCACCTACCACCAAATGTTTCAATCACATACCCGTATGGGCGAGAGGCCTGATTCAAATGAGCTAAAAAACTGCTATTTCATATGAAAACGGCATAATTGACCAAACACTGAAAAACCGGCAATAGCTTGTCATCAAGTGGTTTTCACCAAAAAAAAACCGTTCGGTGACGGGTCACTGACCACATCGTTATAAATACTGGAAAAAGACTTCATTCGTTCGAGAACTTTGTTTTAGAAAAAAGTATTCTTTGAGTTTTGAGAAGAAAACAAAGTAAATTTAAATACATTTTCTTTAAGATTCCATCGTTTCGCCGCGTGACCGAGTGTCTACATTGATAAATTCCGGAGGGGAGGACGAAGAGAAAATTCGTTCAATCGGTGGGTTTTTTCCTCCTTTATTCCTTATGAAGTTGCAATTTCTGTGTCTTCTAATGCTCCTTACTTCTGTACACCGTGAGCGCGCATGCGGCGCACTTTAGGAGAGGCCCGTCGCCAGCGCGCCATCTGACGTTCGCGTACCATTGGCGCCCCTTCTGCGCCCCTGTTGCCATCCTCTTTTCTATGCGACGATGACGCGTAGTTTCAGGGCACACCCAAAAGTGCTTTAAACATTTTGGTGCGGTTTGTTATTGATTCAAATGTTAGTGCAAATGCACAGAGGACATCAAACGCCGCCTCAGCTTAAAGGGATAGGTTCACCTCGAATTGCACCTTTTTTTATAATTTATGGACATATGACGGTCAAAATGCGAAAATTGCAGTAAATTTCCTTTGCTCCCCGTAGTAGGAAAGCTTGCTTAAAAAAAGCTAGACTACCTCGAATCTATAAAACAATTGGAGTACCGCAGCCATTATGTGGGAAATAGCGCAGGAGGACTGGAGGTGCAGATATTGTTGTGATAGACAGAGGATGATAAAAGGCCCCTGTATTTTCTAGCGTCTCCAGCCCGGCTACGCTATTTCCCACTTACCACGGCAGCGGTACTCCAATTGTTTTATAGATTCGAGGTAGTTTAGCTTTTTTTGAGCAAGCTCTCCTACTACGGGGAGCAAAGGAAATTTACTGCAATTTTCGCATTTTGACCGTCATATGGCATACTATCAACTTAAATTATAAAAAAAAGGTGCAATTCGAGGTGAACCTATCCCTTTAAGTTTCATAAAAGTTGCAAACGAAAAATTGGGGTTTTGGTCGAGCGGGGCTCGAACCCGCATTTTCAGCTATCCGGGCAAATGCATTTGTTATTGGCAATACGTTTTGAAACAACAATATATTACAAAAATCGATGCCTATGTAAATCTTGGACCTGTGCGCGATTTACAAAAAAAGAAGAAGAGTGTTGCCCAGTTGTGGCGGTACTCCTATTTCGGGGTTAGTGTGCGCCACGGGCGCCGGCAAAGTTTCCTCAGAGTTTACTAATTTTTTTCAAATGTATGCTACATTTCAGTACATCAATACGCTAGAGATGGCAACATTTCTGGACTGGAGACAATTTTGGACCAATATCCGTTGATTGTCAATCAGAGAGACGAGGAGTTTGTAAGTTGAAAATGTGAATTAAAATGGATTAAAACATTTCAGTGTGTGCGGCGCTGATCTCGCTCGCAAGAAGTGTGCGCGACCTATTACGGTTTATCTCGCAGGTACAAGGTGTCACTGGCCACTTCTATGATAATGTTGTTTATTCCAGATCACTGCAATTCATTATGGAGCGCGCTATGGAAACTACGAAGTTGTAAAGTTACTACTCGATAGGTGATTTTTGTTATTTTATATTTTGTTATTTTATCTGTCTGATAGCCTCGAAAGAGCCAGGACTTTTTTTCGCTTTAGGAGTCTGCGCTCAAATGCAGAAAGAGAATATAAATTGATGTTTCACAATTCACAGCATTTACTTAATTCTACGACCTTAAAGGGACAGGCCCATCAAAATAAACCTATATTTACGATACGTTCATAATGACTATCAAGCATTTTTATTACAATATATACAAACTAAATTTCACCATTATTCGCCCTGGAAAACTTTTTTCCAATGCGCTCAACGCATATGTATACCATAAAATTGCAGATTTCAAAGCGATATATGCAAATTTTAATCGCATTCTGATTTCACAATAAATTTGCATTGACGACAAGGATATTTGCGGCTTTACGGTATACATTTAAGCTGAGCGCATCGGAAAAAAGTTTTCCATTGCAAATAAATGTGAAATTTAGTTTGTATATATTGTAATAAAAATGCTTGATAATCACTATGAACGTATCGTAAATATAGGTTTACTTTGATGGGCCTGTCCCTTTAAATTGAACTTTCTTGTTCAACTCATTTTAAAGCGAATGTCAAGCCTGATTCACAGATATTCTATAACACGCTGTCACAAAATACCGTAGTTCAAAAAATTTCTCTCGCGCCCTCCTCTTTTTCTTTGCTGACTTACAACATTTCTCTTGCGCCTTCCTCTTTTTCTTTGCTGACTAACAGCCTCGTAAATTCAACGTGGACAACGATTTGGCTTAGCTTTGTCCGCACGACAAGAATCCCATAGTGAAGGTAGTTTTTGGAGGGGTTTGAAATTGTTTTTCTCTTTATCCAAAAATTTTTGTTTATTTTTATTTTCACTTTCCTTGCCTTCAGAACGTAAGTTTTTTTTTGAACTCAACATGAAAAACCGGCTTGACATTCCCTTTAAAGCGAAACAAGTTTTTGAAACGCATTATGGACAACTGATTTCGTACATATTTATGCTACTTTGCTCGAATTTAGCTAGATTTTTATTCTATTTTATTTACATTTGCATACGCTGCATACGCTGCTTATGAATACTGGTGTACTCGACGTGTTTCAAAAACCGGCCGGCATTTCGCTTTAAGGAATAAATCAAATAAGTATACTTATTCCACACTTCCAGGGGCGCAGATGCGAACAGTGTATCTCGTGAGGGCTTTACCCCGATTCATTTTGCCGCGCGCTACCATAAGAAGGAAGTGCTAACGTCAAGAGGTTTTTCTTTACTTCTTTGTTTTTATTTTTTTATTTTTGCTAGTTATATTCCCTTCAAACTTCCAGCCGTTCGCAAAAATTTGTCAGAAACAACGCATCATCGCACAGTTCACTAGTGTTTACAGTTTGCGAAACAGTGAAATAATACGATACAGCACACGTTTAAAGGGATCGGTTCACATGTCTGTTTTTTTTGTTTCTTTATTTTCTATAAGGGATAACAAAAATTTGGATTGATCGGTCCAGAGTGCAAAAAGGGTAACTGTCCTATACAAACAAGGCAGGACAATTACCCTTTTTTCATTCCCGACCGATCAATCCACCACTTTATCACCCAATATCTTCGTGGTTATTGAAATAGAACACTACTTTTTCTATTCCAAATGTTTATGCTCCCATATAGAAAATAAAGAAAGAAAAACAGGCACTATTCAGGTGAACCGATCCCTTTAAGTTGCAAAGTGACAAAGTGAGATAATGCAAAGATAATGCTTTAGATATCTGTATGCCCTGTGGATCACTGTTACCTACTACCCGTATTGCAAATTTGATAATTACATAATTTAATTACATTTTCAAAGAAATTATAATTATTCATTAACACTTACAGGTGGCAATGAGTGTCCGGTGGATTTGAGTATGCTAAGCGGTTCGATCACGGATGACAATACGTATAGGATTATCGAATTGCTTATAAAACATAATGCGTTGGTTATTTTTGTTTTTATTGTTATTTATTTTTCTCGAATTTTTTTATCGGCAACTTTAACTAAAGCACGTCACGCAGAACAAACATTATTCGGTTAATTCTGGTTTCTGATCAGGCCTTTCGCTTTATTGAAATTAGGAAGTTCGTCCTCGTTCTTATTTTATAAAAACTAAACTATGCACAGCTTCAGCTCAAAGAACGATCCCCTTTCAGAGACCCAAATACTCGGGACAACTACGAGTTAACACCCATTCACTACGCCGCAATGCGAGATAATGAAAACGCCGCGGGAGCTCTCGTCGCCAATGGGTGTGAGGTTGACGTGAGTGTTAGCATTATGTAGTTATTTTATTTTTCCAGCTAGGCGTTTCTTTTACTATAAGGCGGGGTATAAATAGCTATTATTAGAAAAACTAAACTCTTCGAGTGATATTCCGAAAAAGCTTAGATGTAACTAGAACTTCCGATTACTCGTTTATGTAAGGATAGTCAGTGACTAGCTGAAGCTGGCAGGGTGCTGTAGATAGTAGATGCAGATAGGCTAGGTATTGCCGCTGACTGATGTTACGTACCATTAGTTACCGATACTGTGACGGAACTTTATTGTGCTGAATTTGTATTTTTCGCGCAGACGTATGCTAAGAAATATATAATTTTGTGCACTTTAGCCGCAAGATCCGCAAATGATGACTCCTCTGATGACAGCCTGTGTACATGGATCTAATAAAGTGGTGAGTAATTTATTGATAAACTTTTAAAGCTAATATTGAGAGTGAGAGAGGGATGCGATAATTACTACTGCAATTTAGAAGAGATCTTTTTTGGCTATATGCTTTTTCGCATTGTTACTGTGTTATACTAAAACTGTGTTATACACGATATAGCCATCTGGCACATGGTCTTCACATATTGTTATATGCAAATATATGAAGGACATATAAGGGTACAAAAATGTGCATATGAACATGCGGAGAATGAATTTGATGAGTATAAGTGTCACAAACCACTTGTTAAACCGCTTTCAAAAGGATCACTGCGTCAGGCAAATTTATTTCAAAAGCCACGTGTCATATCACTTTAAAAATGAATAATCACTTCAGGCCAAGTTACTAATAGACGCTGGTGCCGATTATTCTTCTGTCGATTCGCGAAATAATACGGTTATGCATATCGCGGCGCAGTACGGAAATCTCGACACTTTTGAATTGTTCCTGAAATTGGGTAGGTTCTCAGCTTTGCTAAGCCTAAGCCTAAGCCTAAGCAAGCCTGAGGCTAAGCCTTCAATCAAAGAATTGCATAATAGTTAGAGAGGGCTGTGTGTATACGCACTAGCTTTGTATTTTGAAAACGCGTCACGTTAATGAACAATTAAAAAAAAAATGTAGTTACATATAGTTAGTTCTCACCTCACCGAGTTAGCGTTGGCACTAGATGTTTTCCCCCGCTACAACTGTCCACCATGCCACCATGTATGTCTACGTCTATGACCACAGATTTCACCCTTAGTAATAGAGGTTTTGCACTTTGTATGTGTTGACTCTCATCGTTAGTAGCTAGTTTACTTAAAGGGATAGGTTCAGCTCAAATTGCACCCTTTTTTTATAATTTCTATTGACAGTATGAGATATGACGGTCAAAATGCGAAAATTGCAGTAAATTTCCTTTGCTCCTCGAGCCAGTAGCAAGCTCAAAAGCTAAGCGACCTCGCTTTATAAAACAACTGGCGTACCGTAGCCCTATCTCTGCACCTCTCCAACTCTAGCCCTACCACGCTATTTCGCACTTGTAAGACAGTTTGGCGTACCGTTTGACTGCGGCTACGGTATGCCAGTTGTTTTATGAAGCGAGGTCCGCTTTGCTTTTGAGCTTGCTCCTGGCTCGAGGAGCAAAGGAAATTTACTGCAATTTTCGCATTTTGACCGTCATAGGTCATACTATCACTAGAAATTATAAAAAAGGTGTAATTCGAGGTGAACCTATCCCCTTAAGTTTAAGTATGCTTGTTTGCGACGCACAATCAGAGGCACTAGGTTCACTAGTTTAACTTCACAGGCTCACCAGATCATTATCATTGCAGACTATTCACCAAAAATGTTGCATAGTCAAGCGCCCTCGCGAGCTGGTTCACGAAAAAACAGCAGCGTCTCGATATTAAATTTGTCCACGTTATACAGCACGGTGTTAACGAGTACTGCAATTGTTATATATGTTATATGTTTATTATCGCATGGGTAACGGTAGTAGTACGGTAGTTCGGCACAGTAATTCATATGCGTTGTAGCTTTAATAGCTACGGTAAATGAAAGATTCGTGTTGTATAAGATGGGTGAGCTATGCGTTTGATTGGACTATCTAAACAGGCTTTCAAATAACATAATTCAATTTAAAAAGGCAATAATACAAATATTGCCATTCGTAACTTGCTATTCTATGTGACCGTGGCAAACGTCTCTCTCGATCACATTACTAACTTACTGCTGTTTATTTGAAGTTAGTAGCAATACAAATCTTTAGGTGGTCTGACAGCTCGTGACGTTCTTCGTAAAACTAATACAGAGGGTGACACTCCCCTACAGCTCGCGGCGGAGGGCCGGCACACCGAAGTCCTAGAAGCCATGCTGAAGCTACTCGCAGATGACAATGGAAAAGTACAACAGTGGATCGGGTGAGGAGATGGGATATGTGAGAAATAATGCAATTCATGGACTACGTTTGTTCACGAAAAAACAGCCGTGTCTCGACATTAAATTTGTCCACGTTATACAGCACTGTGTTAACCAGTACTGCCATTGTTGTTCTATATGTTATATGTTTAAAATCACATGGGTGACGGTAGTAGTACCGAAGTTCGGCACGATAATGCATATGTGTTCTGAAAAAATTACATTCCTTAATGGTATACCATTTACGAACACATCCTTCTGTTGTCGATTACTTATAGGGCCTCAGTTTTAGTCGGCCTTACTGTAGGCGTCTATAGGGTTCCAACTAATAAATGTAGCTGCTGGAGTTGAGGTTGGATGCTTGCATTGTACACGACGTGACGTCATGAATGACAAATATTCAATTTCTATACTTTTAAAGCGAAATAACAGCCGGTTTTTGAAACGTATCGCGGACACTTGTAGTTTTTTACGCATCATATGCAAATGCACATAAATTCGAATGAAAAATCTAGCTAAATTCGAGCAAATTAGCATAGATACGTAAGGATTCAGTTGTCGATGATGCGTTTAAAAACCGGCCGGTATTTCGCTTTAACCGTTTTTTACTTTAGTTCTGAAAAAACGCTCGTCCACGAAGCCGCCGACAAGGGTTACTTGGACATACTAAAGCTACTCGTTGAGGTGGTTTTTTTTTCAATTATTTTTCGAATCAAGTGATCTGTTGAGCTTTCCGCATTTTAGTACTCATATGCATCTAATGTAATAAAGCGGTGTCATCCTAAAGTGGGTCTGACTAATCAATAGCAGTACATACGGTCAGCGATTTTTTCCATACTGTTTATGTTAATTTATGTCCCTTGTGTGCAGTATTTGCATGCACATATATTTGCATATATTACACGGAAATGCACCGTGTGCATCACAATGTAAACCACGTTCTATATCCCTTTAATTTCAGTTTGGTGCGGATCTCTGTTCAACAGACGAAAGGATGCGTTTACCGTTACATCGTGCGGCGCAAAATAATCAGACAAATATCGTGGAATATCTGGTTGAGAAACATGTGAGGCTTTGTACTTGATAAAAAAATACTGAGGGAGAGATAGAGGGAGAGATAGAGAGAGAGAGAGAGAGAGAGAGAAGGAAAATATAAAGACAGATATAATAATTTAAATCTGTCGTCAGACCAAAAGTATAAACGAGAAATGTAGAAGTGATACAGTACATATAAAAATAGGAAATTGAAAAATAAGGGACAATAGTACTAGTCTTTCAGCCGGAAAACATAAACTACCAAGACGTCGAAGGGATGACACCTCTGCTACTCACTGCTCCAAAATCATGTATTGAAGCCGCAAAGGTGATAATTTTTTCCTACTGTTCTGACTACTATATCAGGGGGGGGGATTGGGCCCTAAGAAGTGCACGCAGCAACGATGCGGCATGCATGCGGCGTAAGGTTGGCACACATAGGTGAGAGCCAATCCTAGGTCCTAGGCCAAGCGCAGTTTGTCGCGCTACCACGTTACCAAGCCAAGACTAACGTGAGCTGGGCAGAAAATTGACGGCCGGGTTCGCGAGTGTCGCGCAGTTGCATACACTACATGGAAATGCCTTGTACAGTTTACGTTTCAAAAACCGGCTGTTATACCGCTTAGCCACATTTCAGGTCCTGGCCGAAAACAAGTGCAATCTTCTGGAAACCGATCGTCACGGGAGAACTGTGGTCTTTCTAGCGGCTAAGTACAATCGCACTGATTATATGAAAGTAAGTTTTAGTCCAGGACTAGTACTGAACGAAAGGACCGGTTTTTATTTCCTCCAAGCAACAAATAACAACGATCGGCGGTTGGGGTAGTAGGTTGGCCATGAACATGAACGGGACACTCACAGGTTCGATTCTGTCCGAGTGTGGGCATTGGTAGTTAGCTTTACAAGCGGTACCGCCACCGGGAGGCCCGTAACTAGACAGCTGTCTAGTAGTCTTACTTTTCAAGAGCCTTGCAGTGCGCTGTGCCTACGTTAATTTGATTGGTCTGCTCTTCTCTCTCAAAAATGTGCAAATAAGATAATAATCTTTGATTTTCCTCATTGTGAACTTGTCACCTTTTACAAAACGAATTCATCATACCATCAGGAAATAAAGTATTATTAATTATTTTGGTGATGTAGTGGCTAACGCACCAGACACACGACCGGGTTCAATAGTTCAATTCCCGCGGCTGGTTGCACCTACCGGGTGGTAAAAACGGTACCAGGTGAAAACTTGGGAAGGTTTCTTGGACCAGGGATGGCCACCTATTCCGTAACCAAAGATGATCTATTCTCTGGAGCGCACTGCTTCCGTAGACCAGAGCGGACTGTAGGACCACTTCGGGGCCCTGAAGAACAGTCCTATCTTTAACCATTAACCTTTTAATACTTACTTGTTTTAGTGGTTCCTCGACTACCTCATCACTCATACGGCCGCCACGCCAAGACACAGAAAATCGCTACGCACAGTTGTAAGCCCGCAAGCGAGGTGAGACTGCCCGCACCAAATTTATGGGGTTTCCAAGTATCCCGAAAATTCGGTGTGATTCTATCAATACTACCGTATTTTTGCATGACTGCATGTATAATATTAAAAAAATTATTCTCGTGTAGTTCCAAAATACTGTAAATTTTCAGCATGCTTGGAAACCCCATTAGCAAACATATACATGGCTTACAATCAGATTTCCCTAAATGGTTTAGGTGGCCGGGGTTAGAATAACTAGATCAAGAGGTTATACCAAACATTATTTGGGGCAGATGTGAGGTGAAATATTTGTATAGAAATCAGTAAAGCTGCAGCAGTGTGTACTCTCATGGCTTACAAAAGATGTGCTGTTTTACACCGAAGTCACGAACGTGCTGCTGTTGCTGTTTGAGCCTCAATGCTTCAAACTTAAAACTGGAAAAATACTCCAGACTAGAAAATACAATAATTGAGCTTTTACAAATTAAAACACTTGATTTGCAGCATAGTCAACCGTGTGGACAGCGATCAACAATCGCCTATGCATTTAGCTGCAGCAAATGGTTACCTAGAAGCATGCCAAGTAAGTACTAATTTTAATTTTGAACCTGTCTTTTCTTTAATAGGCGCAAATGACGCGTCAATGCTTTGTATAGCTGCTTGAAGCTTGAACTATTTGGGGTGCGAAGTGTGAAGGGACACCAAAGATTCAGGCTCATGTAAAATGCGTACGAGAAAAACTAATATAGGCAGCCTTCATGAGAAGCAGCGTTTATACTTACATATTTTGGCGTGCTCCTTTATTCAAAGCTTGTGCAATACAGTGTTGAAAGCTATGAACTGCAACACCGAGGTCCTGAGACGAGTCGACGACGAGTTTAAGACGGCAAAACTTGCTCGCGGTCTTCAGGCTACGGGGAATCACCAAATCGCCCTTGATTCCATCGCCGGATTTTGGTTTAAGGTCGTCACAAGTCGAACTCGGGTCGAATGCGTTAGAGGTGAATGCGTTCGCTGGCGGACATCCTGTCTTCATCAGGCTTTACCTTATTTCTTGTTTTATTTCCTTGTACTTTCAGATCCTGTTCGATTACGGCGCTCGCGTTGACTACATTAACGAGGACGAGCAGACACCTTTGCATTTGGCTGCTGCAAATGGGCACACACCAGTGGTAGGTAACCAGTTTCATAATACATGTACATCTGTATGTTTGGTCCCTAATAAGTGCCCTCGTATTGGGGGCCAAAACTGATTTGAAACAACTTTGGTTCTTTGAAGTCTGAGCGTAACGTACAAACAAACAAACAAACAAACAACTATCCCATCTTCATATAATAAGAACTTGGCAGGTTCGACGGATGGTCGACTGGGACTCCAGACTCGTAATGTTCAAAGACGATGACGGAAACACTCCACTACATTTGGCCGCAAAATCGGGTAATTGTTTTCGGAAGTAATTTTTTTAGGGGCCTGACCTGTAAAGCTTTATAACAGCTGGTTGTTGAAAAGCAAGTTGGACGCTGCTGCATGTAATATATACAAGTGAATGTTTGTATCCCAAATACAGTTACCTACGTTTCCAGCCGGCAGTTCCTTACACTAGAAAACTTTTTTTTTTTTTGTACAGAAGCTCTCGAGGTACAAAAACTCGGCACTTATCTAACTCAATAACGCATAAAACTATTCAACAGCTACTCACCAATTCGATATACATGTCACTTACAAAATCCGAGCTATATATTTTTCTTCCTAGTTATGTGTCCTAAAATATAATGATAAAGAAAATACATTGATAAAAACAACAGCTGCTAAATGAAAAACTACGTTTTCTCTTATTGAATAAATCCGAGGATCCGAGCTACCCTTTTTTTTAGTTTCTTTCAAAATCCCCTTTTTGGTTTCATATAAAATACAATATACCATTTTTAGTTTCTTATAAACTCCAATGTACCATTTTTGGTTCCTCATAAAACCCCTTCTACCCTTTTTGTTTCTTATAAAATCCTGGTTACCCTCTTTTCTTCCTTCGAGGACGATTCTTCCATCGTAATCTAATAAGAACGGAGGAACTATTGTCCGCATGAAAATTTGGAGAAAAATTGTGCCAGCCAACAACCTTCCAAGACACATAAACATTGATTCTATGCTAATTCAAGGCCCCCGTGGGTTATTTATTTGAATACGGAATGGGCAATTGAGAGAAGCAGTATGGATAATTGTTCAATAATATTTTCATAAACATACATTGATTTTGATGGGGATTCTACTTCTCTCAATTACCGTATGCAAAATAAATAATCCGTCGGGACCTGGAATTAGCATAGATGATGCCCATCCTATGTACAGGACAACGGTGGCACCGGCGCGTGGGGTACTCTGGGAAAAAACTCAGGAACTGAAGAGACGTAGAGTTCAATCCTTAGCTGGATATAAGTCTAACCTTTCTTACCTTTTACATAAAAATGAGCTTTCAAGAAATATTTCTGAAATATTTCTGAAGCACAAAAAAACCCAGCAACACTCTTTTTTTGGGCCCGATCCTTTTAATTTACTTTACATTTTATCCAATAACAACTTACAGTTCGTTTAGTTAGGTTTAAGCTCATGTATATGGTACTCCATAACACAGTGATTTTAAATATCATCCCGGTAGGCTCCTTACCGGAGCCATCAAATTATTTATGTTATGAGCTTCCGAAAATTACTAACTCCCTTTTCTTTACTTAAGTCCATGCACAGTGCCATAACACAGTGTTTTTAAATACCATCCTGGTATCATCGTTACCGTAGCCATCTAATTTGCATGTATGGCGTTCCCGCGCGATTGCGTGCAACTCTGCACTCTATAAATTGTCCTTTGTCTGCGCGCGCTGGCTAGACCTTCGCGTTTTTTTTGCCGTGAATGCACCTCGGTCATTTATAGACTGCAGCTGCTGTGCTGACGTCGAAATAACCTAGAGACAAGGTAATCAATCAATACATATCTGAGTTTACGTAAGCTCGGATTGCCTAGGTCTAGGTGGTCGACCTGCATTACAGTGACCTTAATTATCAATACTAGTTCCCTAGAGATAAGGTAATGAATCAATAAATCGATTAATTTTAATCATGTATGACTGCATGCATGCTAGGTGGTCGAAAAATTGTCAATATTAAAAGTGGTACATTATCCTGTGCCGATGCGGTATCTCTTGATACTGGTGGAGCTTTCTTTCTTTGAAAATTTTCAACTTCTTGTGAAACATGTTTACGCTAGTATTGAACACTGCATTGGAAATGGTTTGTTAACCATGTTAGCGTTCTTTACTTACCGCAAACTGGACAACGTATGGAACTCTACACTACATTACCCATACATTACGCTTGATTTCCATTGTTTTGTTTTATTATCAAATCAACGGCAACACGACGAGTTATGCTACTTTCTTTTCATCATTTTATTGCGATGCACACCCTGTGGTGTTATTTAATAAATAAATAAACTCTTTTGCTAGCTACATTTCTACCCTCCCCCCCTGTCCCCTTTTTTAAACTTGTCGAATCAGTCATCCGTTTTATTAATTTCCCCAAATTTGCATATATGTCGATACCAGTTTAGCAAACAATAGATCTAACATCGCTTCTTATTCCATAGTCAAACAATGGAAGTGGAATGGCAAATGGGTATTGTATGAACAGCTGGGGTTATCCGACCAATCTATCCCTTATTTGCATACAACATTTGCATACAACATACAGACATGTGCGTTTATGCGTTGGATCAATGTTATATGGCTTTTTTGGGGTAAACAACCTGTGGCATATGTCACAAGTACTTGGGAATTTCACATTTTGTGTAAATTTAGAGCATTTCAATTTTCGTTTTGTTCCAGAAAATTACAGTGTTTTGCCTAAATCCGAAACATTACGTTTTTTTCGCAATTAACTATAGCTTACAGTTTACAGTACAACCTTAGTGTTGTGTAACGTTAGAAGTTTTGAGTTACCTCAGGATAAATGTAGCTCTCCACAAGATCAGTTTATTAAAGTCAGCCAGTAAACTCTCTCGGTACCCGAATTCGAACCGTATTTAAAGCGAAACACCGGCATTTTTTGAAACGCATCGTGGACAACTGAATTCTTACGTATTTATGCTAACTTACTCTAATTTTGCTCTATTTTATTTTGTGTTTCAAAAACTGGCCGTTATTTCGCTTTAATTGAACGACGAGCACATATCTGACGCATCCCTTAAATTCATAAAACTACATGCTTTTTTGATCTTCTCTGAATTGTTTTAATTCCTTATGACCTATAGTTGGATCTACTACATCTAATATTTATCCTTTTTTATTGAATTTAAAAAATGTGATCTAAAAAAATAAATATAAAACTAAACACAAGAAAAGAAAAGCTTATGTACGGTCTCCCTTGGCATTCACCGCGTGCCTTAGTTGTCTATATCACACCAAAGTCACGGATGAAGGCTGAGGGTTTATACCGTTATCATAGAAGGGGTACTTAGGGCACTTAAGGTACTTAAGGTAAGATACGATACTTCAGGTAAAAACTTCTTACCTAACATCAGTAATCATATTTGCCACCGGCACAAAACAGGAATAAAGAAAACCTAAGCGAGAAGTTACTGAGCATGATTTTAAAATAATTTCTTAGCAGGACAAAAGATAAAATCAAATAAATATAAATAAACTAAACCTTTTTTATCCACGAAAGACACGGGTAGAAATCCGGGTTCCTTTTCACCTACTAAAAATGCAACGTCCTTGAAAAATGAGCGCGCAAAATCCTTAGAAAGGGTGAGTACCCGGGTAGACCCGGGTAAACCCAGGGAGTCATGGAGGGACTGTTTGACACTCAACAGTGCTAGGTATCAGGTTAACCTAAGAGGGTGAGAGTGAGATGTGACTCCTAAAGTATAATAGTAGGTACCCGGAATTGAACCAGGGATCATCCGCGCCAAACCTATAACACTGCCACTGTGCTATGTTGGCCGTAGGTTTAGTTTCCAAAGAACAGAATACAAAGTGCGAAGGCTGAACTAAGGTCAGGCCCATGAAAGATATATCAGAATCAGAATATGGATACGGAGAGCTGGAACTTGGAACGGCTCATCGCCACACGGTAGCCATCTAGTGCCAGTGACTGGTACAGTAGATTGGTGGGTGGGGGGCGTATATGCTTAGGTGGCTCTCCTAGTGCCCGCCCACCATCTGCTCGTGTACCATGGCGACGGCGAGAGGACCATTCGGTGGCAGATGGTAACAATCCCGCCGGGGTCAAGCGAGATGTGTGCGAGCGAGGGAGCGCGCGGTAGCAGCCCGCGCGTAGCGCAGGTGGTCGCGGATTATCTCTCACACACACTCTGGAACTAACGATTCAGGCCACCTGCCGTATGTGTATCGATGGCGGGGGGAGATTTGAATGAAGAACGCAGGTCGTTTAGAAAAAAAAGATACCTTTAGGAGAAGGAAAAATGGCTGGTGGGTGAGAGCATATTGAAACGCATAGTTGGTTTCAATATTGTTAGCCACTACAAAAGGTAGCTTTATACAGAAATGCTGCCCGGCATGAGGACGCTCAGCTATGTGTGAACCTGTACCGTACGGAGAAGATTATTGAGGGACAAATGGTGTTTGCGGAGGTTTCTTTGTCTATGTAACCGATATTTTTTGCTGACTGCAAGGAACCATATATGAGATACGACGCAGATTTACCGTATAACTCAAAATCTGACGCAGCGTGCCGCGCACATTTCTCGCTCTGAAACTTTAGAATCCTACATTCAGAGAAGACGCACTAGAACCCAGCAAAGTGTCCTACTACTACTACATCTTGAGTAAGTAGGGTGGGAAGATGGGCGTCTAAAGAACGCGCAAAATGAATGTGAGAAGAAAGAGAGGTAGATAGAGAGGGACCATGGAGAGAGAGAAGACGTGGGAGAGACTAGAGAGAGAGAGGTAGAGAGAGAGAGAGAGAGAGAGAGAGAGAAAGAAAGAGAGAAAGAGAAAAAAAGAGAAAGAGAAACGAGAGACAAGAGAGATTCCATAAAAGGGAAACTAGACGATGGGGCCCTGGGAGAAGGAGGGGCAGAAGAGTAAAATCGATACGGAACGGAAGGAGGGGCCTTCTAGAAGGAGAGAGCGCCCAGGCGCTGATGAGGCCAATGCCCAAGGAGGCCTCAGACTGCCCGATTCGGGAAAGCGAGACGGCAATTGAACACGACAAGACTAAGATCTATACAGGGAGGGTACGGCAGGGCAAGTCCCCTATTACCTTTAAGAGGTTTGGTAGCCCTCAGAGTCACAGAACCTCCGACTACTGTAGTTGTCAACCAACATATGTAAGTCAAATAATAGACCATAACAGTACCTGACGCTCACCCGTTCCTACAAGTCGTAGCAAATTACGGAACATTGGGTCATCATTGTGTTACATATTGCTGTCTTCCTCAATTTGTTAGACCTTAGTTTCGGTTGTAGGTTGACGCATATTCCCCAAGGAATAACTTAGAATATATATCCATTAAGGCCTGCCTGCTGATCATCGTCGCTTGAGTGAATAAAATTTTATAATTGCAAAAATATAACTTACAATTGCTCAGCAGCCTAGCAAACTATTCAAAAAACAGTGTTATGATGGAATCCAAAAATGTGACGAAGTGCCGTTTTGTGCTGTGAGCGGTGAAGAGTTTTACATCAACAACGTCTACATAGATAGGACCTTGGCTCATGGGGGCGGGCCCCCAGTGAGGCCCATGGGGACCCAGTGGGGCCGCAAAGAATCACTATCGAGAGAGAGAGAGAGATAGACAGAGAGATATAGAGAAAGAGAGAGAATGTGAGAGAGGGGAGAGAGTTAGATGGAGAGAAAAAAGAAGAGAAAGAGGAAGAGCTGCGCGAAGAGAGAGAGAGAGAGAAAGAGAGAGGTGGAAAGAGAACATGAGAGGTACTACACATGAAGTTATTTTTGTTAACGGAGTCTTGTACATTTACAGTTTTCAACTGAGAAAGTGTTTTTTTTACTTGTGCTATGATGTTGATAAAAAATAGGCTGCGCAGGTGAATTGTAGCATAGCATGAAATAGTGAACATTGATACATAAGTTTGTAGAAATGGCTAGATTTAGAAATTTGTGCCCTTATTTGGGATATCGGGCTATAGGAATCCCTACTATGGATACGACTATTTGCTAGCGCTCATTGAGGCTTTAATTAAAACGCGTCGGGACGGCCTGGGCCTAAGCCTAAGCCTAAGCTTAAACGGACGGGCGAAGAGGGGTGATATTGATGTGATTTAGTCTAAACTTCCGTGTAAATACGTAATAAAAAAATTAGGAATGTTTAACGGGTGGTATCACACAATGTATCATGATTTGGCATGGCCGTTGTTTTAAAGCGATATAACGGCCGGTTTTCCAAACGTGTTGAACAATTGCATTCCTATATGGTAATTAAAATAATTAGAATAAAAAATCGCGTAGCACGGTGCAGTTATAATTCAGCATCCAGCATACGTTATTGAGAGACCAGCATACGTTTCAAAGACTGGTTGTAATACCGCATTAACCTAAGTGTTTCAACTTTATAATAAACAACCGTGAAGCCTAGAGCTAAGCTGGTGAAAGTACAGTTTACAATATACGTTTGGAGAACGGCTTTATTCCGCTTTAAGCCGCCTGATTTGTCATCATGTCTCATTAGCGTGGGATTGAGATTTCGCAATATTCCACACAATAAATAAAAAAAATTGTTGCCCTCGTTCAAAATATAGTAGGATAATAATAATAATAATGATAATTTATTGACACATTATATAAAATATATAAGTGTGCATCATATAAATGATGATGAGAAGGTTGGCAAATTAAGCCACATGTAACGATTAGCTTGAGGTTCGTATATAAGAAAAGAGTAACACCTTGCAACAAATCAATTACCAATAAGATTGAGTGTTTCGCCATTTGATTTTTTGAATTTTCGTGCATTACCTCAGGATATAAAACAATAACATAACACACACAATAGTGAATTATAACATAAATCTATATACTACGGCATGCCTAAGAATAGTTTCTACCTAGCCACCTTTCTCAAATTCTAGCATCCGTAATATACCTCCACCCGCAGTAATTCGAATGCGCTATGCACGAAAATTCATGTACCGCACATGGTAGTTTTTGTGGATAAGCCTTTGTGGATAAGCCATAGTATAGTCCTTTAATTTTAACTAATTCACAACGCCTCTTTTATGATTGTCAGCCATATTCAACACTCCGATTACCTCGGGGAAATATTCCCTGGGGACAGAAAATAGCATTCCAATGTGAGACGCGCAGAGAAAGAGACGGGGAATTTCCCATGGGGAATTGAGTGGTAAATATAGTTCTGATTGTCATATTCACCTCTGTCTTAATTCCATTTATTACGTACATTATCTTTAGTTTTTTTCTTTCGCCACTAATAATTGCGTGGCTGATCCCTTTGCTCTGTAGAAGCAGAATCACGCTCTAGTGCTCCTCAATGGCCTTCCATAGATGGATTAGGATGTCTATGTACTACTGAAAGGGAGCCCCTCTTTTTACTTTTCAACAGCGTCAGAGAGATGGGAGTAGGATTCTGGGGACCCTTAACAAGGTATTGCGCTTCATGCGCTTCCCCTTAGTTTTCAAGGGATAACACACACACACACGCGCACACACGCACAAACACACAAAACACACGCACATACACACGCACACACACACACATGCACATAGTAGTAATAAAGCTCCGGATACTTTTTTAAACGGTCTACGTAAAATTGTTTCCGAACTTTGTTGAAAAAAAATCCGCTTCGAGTTATAGTAGTCAGAACCCAAGTAGCACGTGTTGTGCAATGGGTTCAAACCTGGAAACCACTTACGAACAAAATGGATTTTCTGAAATCCGTCACGGCTTGCTCATTCTTGCTCGAGTTCGAGATCATCCCTTTATTCTTAAAGTCCTCATTTTCTAATGGGCCCCAGTTCCCACTATTCCCACGGTCAACAAAGGCTTCGGCTTCCGGGCATACAATTGGCCTGATTTGGCATTGGCATTGGGTATGAGAGGAATTGAACTGGCGAGAGAAGAGGCGCGACAAATTAAAGGGCTAAGTCTATATTGGCTTCGTTTGAAATACCCCAAGGCTTTATCTAAACGACTGAGGTTTAGGTAGTATGCCGGAAGGAAAAGATCCGACAAGAGCTATAAATGTACATTTTTGACTTAAAAAAACAATTATATACCGACTAAATTTAAGTGTGCTGTAGATTTCCAGTATTTCGGTAAATTTAGATTTAGTTCTCTCTCTCTCGCTCTCTCTCTCTTTATGTCTCTCTCTCACTCTCTATCTCTCTCTCCCTCTCTTCTACCTCTTTGTTGTTCTTGTCAAATTCACTATTCGTTAATTCGTTAGCAATTAACCGTGAGGAATGCGTAACTTCACGCTTCTTTCAAGATGTCGGTTAGGAGTGCCCAAGGCATGGACACTTGGCATAACATGGAGGTAGACTTGAAGTGTAGATAGTTCTAATTGAGTATGAAAGAGAGGGATAGAGAGATAGGTAGAAATACTTGGAGAGAGAGAGTGAGACCGAGAGGCAGAGAGAGAGACAGCTTGACGGATATATTTACCGCTGAATCTAATTGCAAGTTAAGAAAAACAAGGGAATATCGTTACAGCAACTGCTATCATGGTCAGTTAGCAGTCTC
This sequence comes from Pelodera strongyloides, assembly GCA_036852015.1. Classification (NCBI taxonomy): domain Eukaryota; kingdom Metazoa; phylum Nematoda; class Chromadorea; order Rhabditida; family Rhabditidae; genus Pelodera; species Pelodera strongyloides. The sequence continues at coordinate 644,055 of JAANDG010000011.1, forward strand.
TGGACACTGAACTCTGAGCACTGGGCTACTAGGTTTTATGTCTTTCCGGATTAGACACTACCGGGACCGGTGCCAAATAAATGACTGTAGGTTATCTCTTCCACATCACCATTCTACACGTATAGAGCTTACATTTGGCTCAATGCCAAAGACTTTTTGTCACCTCATTTTACAGTATTCTCCGGTGCACCATTTAGATTACACGGCTGATAATTGATGGTCTTGCATAAGGGGCCGTTGCCACCTGCGTGCAGGCACATAATTGCTATGACATCGACATCGTCTACTAAATAGGGAGAAAGGGGTCATCCTCGGAGATGAGCACGAGAAGTGATTCTATATTTTCAGGGAGGAATGAAAACCATATTATGGTTCCCTTTCTCTTGTTGTCCCTTTCTCTCTCCTTACCTCTCTCTCTTTCTCTCTATCTCTCGTCCTCCCTTCCTCCCTCCCTATAAGTCTGCTTCTACTTTTGGCAAAGAACTCGTGATCATTGTACCGGAGAAAATAAGACGATTCGTTTAGTAAAGAACAAACATGATGACTTTTTGCTAGGAAACCAGGACTTGTCCCAGACTTGTGCTCATGGCGTCGACATAGTTTGTCTGCGATTAACAAGACGATTGTGTTTTAGTTACTACACAGGGACAACGCTCAGACCTGCAGAAGCAGGCCTGCACCTGTAATTATTGAATCCCGTCCAGATAACAGCTTGATTAAACCAATAATTGACGGCTAATTGCCGGCAATTTCCTTCTAATTTCCGCATTTGGCGTGGGTTTTCAATTATCTCCCTCTCTCGGCAGCGATCTTGTGCAAATCCGGTGCAGCCTCCTAATCCGTAATTCCAGCGTTGTCGTATCTCTAGCTCACTCTCTCTCTCGATCTCGATCTCCCTCTCTCTCTGCCTCTCTCTCCCTCTCCCTCTCTCTCTCTGCCCTCTCTCTCTCTCTCTCCTCTCCCTCTCTCTCTCTCGATCTCCCTCTCTCTCTCTCTCTCTCTGTCGTTCTCTCTCTGTCTCTCTCTCTCTTTATCCCTCGTCTAATCACCACTCACTCTACGTCTGACAGGTGTCTTGTAAATCCACTCCAATTCTAGATCCAGTTAATACCACAATGTCACACCTGCCGTGAATATTGAACAGTAAACGTATGTGACTCTTTATATTCGTAGGCAGGAGAGCAAGTCATAGATATACCCGGAAGTAAGGACTGAGCCACATACATAGATACAGAACACATGGCATTGATACCATGTAGATCTTATACTGTTTTCTTTTGTGCAGCGTATTCTGATGCGTTCGGTCTGTTTTGCGATTTTAAGTAATGTGCCCCATGGACCATACCAGCTCGCACTGCGCAGTGCGCACATCGCATTGACAAGTAAAACAGGGCGATGAGAAAATGTGAATTTCCGAACACATTCTCATTCCTTATGTGATCGGAGGATTTCGCGAACCTCTGCATGTATCTGTTATGAAGAAAAATAGTATAAACGTGCAGTTTGCAATAAACGCATAATATACTGCTTTGTCTTGTAATTGGTATTCGCAACGGTAATAAAGTAATGACGGACGGAAGCTGTGAAACTGAAATCTCCTTTCCGACTAGTCGATTAGCTTATGAATGAATCTAAATTACTCACAAGAGAGGATAGAGTAGAGAGAAAAAGAGAGATATAAGGAGACAGAGCAGAAGAGAGAGAGAGAGAAAGAGAAAAGGAGACAGAGAAGGAGACGGAGCAGGGGATATTTGAACTTTTATGAATGAGTATACACTGGCTGGCGAGGCCTCTTCAGTACATTAATGAGCGCTGGGCTGAAAGGATATCTCAACTAGGAATTAATTATTTTCATGAGCTCGTCCCTTCCTGTCGTCGGCTCCCTTTAGCTTCTCTGTCGATCTCTCCCCCCCCCCCTCCCTCTCGCCCTCTCTCTGTCTCTCTATATCTCTCTCTGTCTCTCTCTCTCCCTCATGTCTCGATCTCATCACTCCGTGCATCAGAATCAAATAGCCGCGCGTCGTCGATGTGCATATTGGACCATGATAATTACACCTAGGGTAAAAGAGAGCGAGAGGGAGAGAGAGAGAGAGAGAGAGAGAGAGAGAAAGGGAGGAGAGAGAGTTGGAGGGAGAGTAAAGAAAGGGAGAGAGAGAGAGACTGGAAGAGAGAGAGAAGACTAAGAAGATATCGAGAATGTACGATGTCTCCTTCCCTTGCTAGGGAAGCTTCGAATAACCCTATAAATCTGAGAAGTACGCGGATAAGAACGATGTCTTTGCAAGTAGATTTTACACATGGCTCAGTCGCACGCAAAAGTGTGATTCTGACTTTCACTACGGAAACAGTCGATATGTGACCTTAACTCATATGATGGTTTCAGGCCACGAGCTGTGCTGCTACATCCTGGTCAACTCCGATGCAGACCTGACTGCGAAAAACGTATACGAGGAGACACCACTGGATTTGGCAGTAAAGGTGACTTTAATATTCACTTATAACTTTACTAACTTTATTCTTACCAAGTCATCAATGATTTCGTAACCCTTCACGACAGCTTCGCCAACCCTTCCAAATGTGAGCTGCGGGCTAGGTTACATCATCGAAATCTACATGTACACTGATATCTTAATCAAACTCAAACGTACCTCAACATCACTTTGTGTATTGTCAATTATATTTTCAGGAAGGTCATCTACCATCCACACAGACACTCGTCAAAGCTGGGACTCCAGTAAACGGAGACCGATATTCTGGGTAAATTTCGTCTATTCATGATTTTGAGAATGTCACTTAGGCCTAGGCTTTGGGACTTTTAGGCCAGAACACAGAAAAAACAACCGAGTTATATGATTGTAATTGCAAAGCATTCCCTCGGGGAAGTGGTCCCTGTGGACAGAAAATAACATTCTAATGTGAGAGACGCTGAGAAAAAGATGGGTAATTCCCCGTGGGGAATTGAGTGGTGAATATGGAATCTGATGTTTATTCCGAAACAAGCTTAATAAAACACATTATCTAGGTGAATTGACTAGGAGAACCGAGTACTTTTCTGAACATAATCGCAGAATACTGTTCTCATTTTTGGATAGTATTCTTCTTTTCTAAACTTCAGAACCACTACACTGCACCTGGCGGCCGATCGAGGTCATGACAAAATTGCACAGTTTCTCCTCGGTGCTGGAGCACAACTTGGTTGGTTTTTCTTATAATTTTTCCTTAATGTTTTTCTGAAATACCGGCCAGTTTTTGAGACGCACCGTGGACAACCGAATTCTCGTATTTATGCTAATTTGCTGGAATTTAGCTCGATTTTTATTCTAATTTAGGTTCATTAGCATAAGCTGCATAAGAAAAACTGGTCTACCCGATCAGTTTCAAAAACCTGCCGGTATTTCACCTTTGGTAGAAAAGTTTTGCTTAGGATCAATAATCATCAAAGAACGTGGAGCAGAAGTACACTGTGCAAATTTGCCAGTTAGGTGTTAGGTCTATATTAACTCACAGACATTACTACCTTTTAGACAGTCTGGACAGGGAGAATAGAACAGCGCTGGATATTGCAATCGAAGGAAACCGCAAGTAAATGCTTTCAAACTTTAAAACGTGTGGTTTCGTTTTCTAAAGATGTTATAAAATGTCACACCGATTACACCAGCATTCTTATGTAGCTTATGCAAATGAACATAAATTAAAGTAAAAAATCGAGTTAAATTCGAGTAAAGTAGCATAAATACGTAGGAATTCAGTTGTCCGCGATGTGTTTCGAAAACCAGCCGGTATTTCGCTTTAAATAATACTTCTTATTTCAGTGAAGTTGCTCGGGTTCTTCTTGCTGACGAAAACTGGGAAAAGTTAATGCGAACTTCAAACGTTTTACCAATAGGCCGACACAACTGTGATAGAATCACACCGATGCGACGGCTGATCCAAGTCATGCCCGATGTTGCGGTGCTAGTTATGGACAAGTGCATCACGTAAGCTTTAAAGTGGTATGGAACCTGGGTCATCGACAAGTGTATCACGTAAGCTTTAAAGTGGTATGGCACGTGGGTTTGAATTGTATTCTGGACAGGATTGCAATATATAGTATATGTAAATTTCCGTTACCTTTGGGGCATTTCCCGTACAGAACGGAACACGATTTATTTCATACTATAGTCAAGCCGGATCTGACCGTGATGGTTATAAACTACCTTCACGAGCGCGCGGTGCGGATACGTCTAGACCCCTAAGAATTGGACGCGCGCGTGGCCTACCACACTATTTTTTGCTACCCGCGGCTACGCATTGTGTGCTACGCGCGCTGTGCGGTTACGCGCAGTATACGCGCGCTCGTGGATCTGAGAACATAATGTTTTAGGACAAACAACCGATATGATTTACTCTTCGCCCGGCAGTATAAGTTCGAATACCTCGATGACACGTACATGATGGTGGGAAAGGATGAAACTAGTAGGTTTTCTAAACAAATATAAAAATTAAACTTTCCCATCATTTGTTCTCATCACACGTGTGTTTTTTTGGTGTTATTGTCACGTAAGTAAAGAATTTTTCATTCTTCCCCCTCGCTCATCTCTCTCCTCCCTCTGTCCCTCGTCTCTCTGTCTCTCTCTCTGTCTTTCTGTCTCTCTGTCTCTCTGTCTCTCTGCCTCTCTGTCTCACTTTCTCTGTCTCTCTGTCTCTCTCTCGTCTTCTATCTCTGTTTCTTCAACACATTCATCTTCAAAGTGTAACATTCATCAACATGTCTGAAATACAAATTTTAGCAGTTACGGCCGACGTCTCCCCATTCGACGACATCACCGGAGAAGTAAAGAAGGAAGCCGTGGCGTACAATCAAAACCACGACCGAGTCTACCGAACACATCCTCTGAAGATGATGGTTTGTTGTTTTGCAGAGCTTTTCCAAGAAATACAGTATAGTATATAGTTACCGACTGTATTACGCTCACAGAAACGTATGGGCACGGAAACTACGATATGCCCTGTGAGGATCTCTCCGTGGGCCTAAAACCTGACACTTCACTTAAAGTCGCGCTGCGCCGACCGCGCACAACGCAAAATACCAAAAAAATCAATATCTAACTCTATCTTTAGGCCAATACAGAGCGAATCGCACTTCTGTCAAATCCGCTCGTGGTGGCCCTTTTGAAGTACAAATGGAACAATTTGGGACGATATGTTTACTATTCGGGTAAACTCTTATCAAACATAAAACAGCAAACACCTACAAAAGACATAAAACAGCAAACAAAATGTTTAGAGGATCATCTTAGATTCTGAAAACCGAAATCCGAAAGCGAGCTTTTCGGCCTTCCAGCATTTTCAGCCCAGTTTCGGCTCTTTTTCAGGATTTTTACAGTTTCAGCTTTCATTTTCAGCACTTCTCATCTACATTCTCTTCCTCGTCTCGTTCACTCTGTTTCTCTCGCATACGCCCGCTCCCTTCAATGTCTATGACTCTGTTCTCAACGAAACAATTGATCTCTCGCATCTGATGCAGTTCAGTAACGCGACTTGTAACAATGTGGTCAGTGGTTTGTTTTCTAATGATCAACGGTGATCCAAGGCGCGCACAGCCCACAAGGCATGGTGCGCGAACACACACAGCGCCACATGTGTGGCAAAGAGCACAGTTCCAGTTGGCGGACACGCGGCGGATTCCAAAAATTTTCAAGTATTTCCCAAAGTTAATGTGTGCCATGTTCTAGCCCTTGAAGAAAAACAATGTGATTAAAAAAATTATCGTAATATTTTCAGCATTTCCGTCAACCGTTTACCGTGCATTTGCTCCGAATTCTAGTCATAGTTTTGTCATGCGCTCAGCTGATGAAAGAGGTGAGTAGAGAATATCAGAATTTAGAATTCACGCACCAAATAATTATGCATTTCAATTGCTCCATTGTTATTTATTAATTAAATACACCAACAGGTGTGCATCCGAGGATGAAAATTAAACGAACATACAAATGCAAACAGATGACCTACCTGAAAACTCTATAAACGCAAATAGATGACCGATTTAATTAGCAATGAGAGCAATTAGCAGTGAGCAATTAGCGATTAACTCATTTCAAATTAAAACTAGATCACGCTGAATGGCAGCGCAACCCCGAAACCACCACCTTTGCATGATAACCGTGCTGCACTTTTTGTTCCCTCACTTACTTGTTCAACTGTTTCAAGACAGTTTGACGAACATTTTTTGTAGGCGTTTCAACTATACACAAGGCGTACATCCTACCTAACACTCGACAACTTTCTGGAGGTTTTCATCTATATTTCTGCTCTTCTGACAGTAATTGACCTTTCGGAATGCTCCCATCAAACTGGACTACGATTGGTGAGCAATGAGCCTTTTCTGCCTAATTGCCTAATTCAACCGATTTTTCGTATGCTGAAATATATGGAAGTTTCTTTGTTTATTAGCTGAATTGGTCTCGTGATTAGAAGTGTAGCTGACTACGGTCACAGGATTCACAGAGCGCAAGATAGACGGGAGATAGAGATATATGATAGAAAATATGGGCAAGTGAGAGAGAGAGAGACATAGAGAAAGAGAGGAATAGGACAGTGTACGGAATCTTACAAATGTAAAGAATTGTATGGGGAAGCTAATTAAAACTTTCGTTAACGCTTATCTATTGACCGTAAGATGGAGTGTAACAAGGGAATTGTTCTTTATTCGGAATTCGGAAGTTATTCTAATGAGAAAACAGAGCTTCTTCAGTGGAAACTGGAAAATAAAAAAATAAAAATAAAAACTTCCTTTAAAGGATCGCAGTCACTTCAAATTCGCCTTTTTACTTCAATTATCCATAAACATGAAAAAGCACCTAGAAAAATACCATTCCGGCGTCAATTTACTGAAAAATTAACCCAGGGAAAGAAATCCCCTCGGTTGCGTTCTAATTACGTACAGTATGACAACGACAACTGAGGCAGTAGAGCAGACACTTTCCCTCTTCCCCGGTTTTTCTTTGTTTTGTCATCATTGGCAACCGGCCAAGTCCCACTGCGATTTAGAAAACACCCCATTTTGTCTAAAATCAAAACTCAACCGAAGGGATTTCTTTCCCTGTGATAAATGTTCCGTAAATCGGTATTGGAAAGGTATTTTTCTAGGTATCTTTTTATATAAATTGATAAGTGAAGTAAAAAGGCGAAATTGAAGTGACTGCGATCCTTTAAGAACTGGCAGTGGATGTTGGCCGCGATGAGCGCGTTCGTCGCCTGGCTCAATCTATTGATGTTGATTCGAAAGTTGCCGCGTTTCGGAATTTTCGTCCTGATGTTCGTCGACGTGTTCAAGACGTTCGCCCGATTCGGCATCATTTTCGTCCTGTTCATCTTGGCTTTTTCGGTCTCGTTCTTCTTGATGCTGCAAAATAGGGTAGGGTTTTGAACGCTTTTAGAATCATAGAACGACATACAGAGAGAGAGAGAGAGAGAGAGAGAAAGGAGGGATGAGAGAAATAGAGAGACAGACAGCGATTGACAAGCATAGTTAACTACTAATCATAACTTTACATTCAACTGCAACACTTCGCCTATTCAACTCAGAACCTCTAGTGAAAAATAGTGGGCTTTCAACATTGCTTGGACGACCCTGAATAAAGGAGCAAGTTCGTGAGGCGCAAAGATTCTACATTTATTTTAATTTTCAGCCCGAGTTCTCCTCCATTCCTCTCTCCATTATGAAAACCACAGTGATGACAATTGGCGAAATGGAATACAACGCGATATTCCATGGAGACCATTCAGAACAAGCTGACAAGTGCGTATGATTTGAATCGATTTTTAAAGCGACATGACACATAGGTTGTGAAACGGTGCTAACACCTTCAGTCTTGTGTTCTTATGAATTGAATTATATGCTATCAGTCTCATGTCATGTTCTTATGTATTGAATTATATGCAAATCGTGTTCGCACCCTGGCATTGAGTGACGCCGGCCTGTTCCCCCAGAGTAAAGTTTTGAGCGAGGTGAACAGAAGAAAGAAAGTAATAGGTAGCTAAATGTCCATACTTTCCAGACTCTATGCCTCGCACCTGGCTTTTCCGGTGTTTTTCTTCTTCTGTATTGTGATGACCATTCTCTTGATGAACCTCCTTGTCGGTTTGGCTGTTGATGATATCAAATCGGTACAGGAAAAGGCTGAACTAAAGCGACTGTCGATGCAGGTGAGCTGAAAAGGTTTATATTAGCTCAGCGTAAGAGAGAGTGAGAGGGGGAGATAGATATGAAGAGAGAGATAGACAGAGAGAGATAGAGGTAACAGAGAAAGAAAGAAGGAGAGAGGAAAAAACAGAGAGAGAGAGAGAGAGAGAGAATTTAGACTCGTATTGCTCTCAGGTCGACTTGGTACTTCAAGTTGAACGATCGATGCCTTTTCTTCGACGTCAAATCGCCCGTTCGACTTATTCAGAATATCCGAATAGAATGGACATGTGGAAGAGGTTGGTTTTTAATTACGCGCCGCATTCATTTATGCTTACGCATAAACTTATTTGGGGCTTAGCCATGGCTTGGCTTGGGCATAGGCTTGGCCTAGGAACATGCCTTGTACAAGCGGGCGTAGGCCGATATTTATTCATACTCAGAATATCCGAAGTTCCGAAGCGTATGGACGTGCGGAAGAGGCTTTTAAATTACTTGCTTGTTAATTGTTCGGGGCGCTTTAGGCTGAGTTGTTTCTTAAGCCTGGCTTGGCCGCAGGCTTGCCCTTGTCATAGTCTCAGACTGCGGGTCAACTTCGGTTGAGGCTAGGCAGCTAGGCCTATGGAAATGGAAAGTGATAACAATAGAGAGAAGTTCTTCTCCTGTCCAGTTTCTGTTTCTTTAGTCCTTTTAGTACACAAGGCATACGGTATCTAATAAGGTAGTCCATAAGGCATACGGTATCTAATAAGGTGCAATAAGGTTCTAATTTCTTAAACTCCCAGATTCCGTCGTATGTTTGGCAGCGATGGCGTCGATATGAACGAGTCCTTTGATCAATTTACATATGAACAGGTACGGAAAACTTTATTAAAATATCACGCTGGACGCTGTGTCCCCCCCCCCATGTAGTTGCTTTCTAATTATATTTCTTTGCATACAACATATCGATTTCAATATAGGTTTCAAAAAAGTGCCTATATTTAAGTTAGTCAGACAAATGGCTTCTCCAAGCTTGTAATGACGAAAAGTCGTCCTACTGTATGTAAATGTGTAAATCGTACGGTATTTTCCATATATTTTATTTTATTTTACTATCTTCCAGGAGATGAGCTTCGAGGTAAAGCGTGGATTGGACACACAAAGCGACATGATCAAGAACCTACAGGCTAATGTCGATTATTTGTATGAAAAACAGGTGAATTTTTTTCCACCCCTCTTTCTCTCTCTCTCTCCTCTCTCTCTCTCTCCTTTTTCTCTCTCTCTCTCCTCTTTCTCTCTCTCTCCTCTTTCTCTCTCTCTCCTCTTTCTCTCTCTCTCTCTCTCCCCTCTTTCTCTCTCTCTCTCTCTCTCCTTTCTCCGTTCTTTTTGTTTCTCTCTAGATCTCCTGTAGTTCTCCATCTCTATTAGATCTCCCGCTCTCGCTCTCTCTCTCTCACCCAAATTCAAACTGCATTCAAACTGTTATTTCAGGTCAAATTCGAGCTAATGTTGAACGCAATTATGGAGAAATTACAAGTTCAATACCAAGAATCGGACGCAGTAGGATCATCGTGATTGAGAATTATTTAAAAAAAACACCTTAATAAATGAGATTGAACTAACACACGTTGGCACTTGGCACCCTTGTTGTGGATTGACGCTTGCATAAAGCATAATATTAATTTTACACAGCGCCAGTTTCTAGGGTGTATGATTGTGTAAGAGCGTTACTGAATAGTTCTCGTTTACTTTTTCATGTGAAGCGTAAAACAAATGTATCTATGGAAATCTTTAATTTAGCAAACAACGATAATTGAAGACTAAAGACCAGGGTAATTAATAAGGAGGAAGGTCTTTATAATGGTGTATATTTATATTCTATGGCTACTTGTAAAAGTTACTGTTAGGCACTTTCTGGTTGATCAATGATTGCGAACATAATTTCTAATTAACTTATTTTCAATTTCTATTCATGTTTGGCAGGTGTTTGTGGCCGATTTCAGTTACATTTCTTGTTCCATTTCCAGCATTTAATTAGTCATTTTGTTGGTGATAATTATGCTTATGTGCACTATATCATGACCGTTCACTTTAAAAATAACTAGCTATATCTTGCACCTAGCGCCACGATAAATGATTACGAGATTGAAAACTAAACTCGAACTCGATATGCATAATTAATATAAAAATGTTTCGTGGCAATATTTCGTGGCAACAGCTAATTATTCAATTTCATGATTGGTTTAAAATGCACCTGTACCACTAATCAATTACTTTATAAAGGGTACTGTTTTTTTTTCTCTTACGTAGCCAAATTCGTTTTCGGTGTTTAGTGTAGCTCTTTCAGTTTCACAAGGCACGACGTAGCCTAACGTTGTTAAAGGGAGAGGCCCACGAGAAAAAGGTGTTTCTTAATTTACTTGAACAGAATGTCCGGAATTTCAGAAATATTACTGTGAAAACCGCATTACTTTACGCCTAGAACTCGCAGAGATATTTCACGGCAAACAGTTCGGCCAGTTACCGTAGTCAGAAAGGTTTAAATACGTTTTTACGGTTTATATCCACCCATTAGCATTCTTTCCCTACATAATGATTGTTAAACGAATGCAGAACATTCCTACCATTATAACAAAGCTTTTCCAATACTTTAATACCCTAAAAGCGCAAAAATTGATTCTGACTACGGTACCTGGCCGAACAGTTTGCCGAGGAATAACTCCGCGAGTTCTAGGCCTAAAGAAATGCGGTTTTTACAGTAATATTCCTGAAATTCCGGACATTCTTTGCAAGTAAACTGAGGAAACCTTTTTTCTCGTGGGCCTCTCCCTTTAAACTATTTATTTGATGCATTTTATTTTATCCTACTATTTCCAGGTGGCCGTATGCACGAACAGCGGGAACCTCCCAGGGTGGGAGAATTTGTATCTATGTGTCTCTGATTCGTGTGATCCCTCTCTTTCTCTCACCTCCCACTGGGAGGCCGGGAGCTTCCCAGCGCGTTCGTGCATACAGCCACAGAGAATCTATAAACTATATAATTCGGTAATAGATTACTGTTGCACTTTGTTAATTGCACACGATGAATAAACATTAATTACATACATTAATTATATAATTACATACGTAACATTTTACAAAGTGGTGTTAGCCGCATCACATCATACGCTTAATTAGCCCTCACGTAATAAATCAAAAAAAAAAAAAACTTTAACGCCTATTTTGCAAAAGGGACGTGAAGGGCATTTTTCCAATGGAAAAATAGCTGAATTCTGTAAAAAGTTTTTATCGGGCAGAAGGAGTAGTTCAAAAACATTGTCTTGAAAACTTCCCCATTGATATATCTCTTTGATTCTGGTTTCATAATTGGGCGTCTATAAATGTATAATTATCAACTTCCTACCGGAAATAAATTTCTGTTATTTTTCTGGTAAAATGCTCCATTTTTGCTTTTACATTGTTTTCCACAACGTGAAACGTTGACGTGCGCAGCGAAAAAAGCGCTTGCCTCTCACAGCCTACGTCGCGCGTCCTTCGCCAGACTTTCGACAGCATTTTCAATGATTCTGGCGAAGAAATGGCGAAGTCGCCGCGCACCTTTTTATCTGCTCCTGCATCGATTTTCTTTGTTTCGTCCAGTTTTTTTCACCTGGCTCCGGTAATTTTATGTATGACTTTTGATCAGTGCATGTGTATGAATGCCCCTTACGTTTAGCTGCGCTGGCTTCTGTCAATGATAGTTTTTTAACTGGCCGAATAAAGTTCGTGGCAATTAGAGCAATTATGAAAGTAATTATTGAAGTATGGGAGCCGGTGGGTCTTTATCATCACGCACAGAAGTTCACCCGCCGCCCGATGTACAAACTTCTATAGGAAAAGTCCGAGGACGACGTATAAAAGTAAAGGTACCATTTTTACAAATTGACTCTAGTTATAATGTTTTTCTACCTTTTAATGCTTATAACTAAATTATGTAGTGGTGTTTTATGGTTTGCTAATTTTTATTTTCTTATTTTTTCGAGCATAGCCCAGGGTTGTGAAGGTTTCCTTCGTAGAAATGCGGAATTTTCCCCTCATAGCTCATTGCGGCATTTTTTCACGAAGTCCGATGTTTCACTTCCGTAATATATATCGATGGTAATTAAAGGAAATTGTTTTAGTGCACCATTTAAGACATACTAGTATTTTCTCGACATTATGGAGCAAAGTGGTACAATGAAACCCAAGTTCCAGATTTAAACACTTGTCACAAACCATGTGCCGTATCGCTTTAAAGTATTTTCTAGAATGGACAAGAATATGATGTCTTCCTAGGCATTCCCTACGCAAAACCACCCACTGGAAAGCGAAGATTTCAGGTGAGTAATAGCTAGATAAGTTTTGAATATTTTATCATCAATTAATTGCTACGATCCATATGCTTTTGTGAAACCCACCCGATCATTGTCATATCCGAAAACGCAGCCCTCTGGCCCCTTGTGAAAATCAATGAAATCTCAAAAAGAAAAATCAATAAACATACGTACACCATGCACTAATCCCTAATTAGCGCACATAATTGTTTAATTATCTCAATTAATTAATTACTTAGTAAAACTCTAAATTATAGAAACCGGAGCCTGCAGATCGTCAGCCCGAGATTCTTTCATGTAGAAAAGCAAAACCGCGTTCCATTCAGAAAGAGATACCATTTGAGAAATTGTACACATCGGCGAGTTATATTCTTATTATTTTTGTGATATTTATTTATATAAAAAATTCCAACATACGTGATTCTTTTGGTGGTTCCAGAAAAAAATCGTCTGAAACCCACTTTTGTCTGTCTAAAAAAAATTAAATTGTAATAAAAACCAAGCAAAGAAAATACAAAAAATGTTTCAAGACATTTAGATAATGTTATGAAGAACAAGTTACATTATTGGTGAAGACTCTTATTTAGGTAGCTCAATCGGAGGACTGTTTGTATTTAAATATATATGCACCAGTGGACAAAACGGCGAAGGTATCATGTTTTTTTATCAATGAAGCCGCATACTTACTCATTTTAAAAGAATTATTATTGTCCGCGGACCTGTGTGCGCTATTCAGATTACACAGTGCAAGGAGACGCGAACTTCTCAATACTGTATTCTTAACGTACACCATACAAACATACAAAACAAGCAAAGACTCCAACTTTATGTTATAAGACGTTAATTTAGAAATATGCAGTTCTTTTCTACATTCAAGGAGGTGGCTATTTGATGGACTCTCCTTCGCGTATTGAGAGTGACAGTATATGCAGGTAGAATATTTTGTGAAGTTATGTGCCTTCCAACGCAACGAGGTCTTCCAAATTACGAATCTGATACCGTTTTCCAAATGCTCCCGAGTCCTGAGCATTCCCATTCCCTGCACAGAACGCACTACAGTCTACATCTACATGGGAACTGGGAATCCAGTTGTCCAGCATTCCTTTCGAATCCACGTGCCGTAGCGCTTTATAATTTATGACGTCCCACTCGACGTCCCAGTTTTAACCCCTTCAGGCAGTTCCTGGCTCGTGGTGTTGTGGTCGTAACACCGCAGTTTCGACTCGGCTACCTTGGGTTCTTTTCGACCGCGGACGAAGCTTGCCCGGTTTGTGTAAACTTCATTTTATCGAATAATTTATCTACCCATGAGTTCTTCGACGCATTCCATAGGTTTATAACGGATGTGGCGCACTCGTCGGTAGACCATAGGCCATATTCACCACTCGTTTCTCCAAGTGGAACTCCCTTTTTTTTCTGCGAATCTCAAATTAGTATGATATTTTCTATACATAGGAAATATTTCCCCGAAGGAGTCGTAGTGCTAACACTGTGGTCTGTAGGGCTCCCTTTGGCGGGGTCCTGGACCGTTAAAAACCGTTCCAGCTTTAATACTTTCTATAACTTCAGGGCAATCTGGGAATGCTGGATCTGGTTTGCGCTCTGCTTTTCACTCGGAACAATATTCACTGTTTTGGGGGCGATCCACGGTGCATTTGCGTGGGCGGGCAGGGTTCAGGCGCCGCATGCGCAGATCTGCTTAGTATATCACCGCTTAGCAGGGGTAAGTACGAAACTGAAAAAGTAAAAGTTTATTATTGATGATGATATGAAAACAAAAAAAAGTCAGCATATCTCAAAAGGCGACCCTAATACCGCATTACTTAACACCGCATTACGAATGTAAGTTGTCTACATACGTCGCACAATCCACGTGTTATATCCCTTTAAATTCGTACCTAATGTATACATTATTAGGTCTCTTTCACAAGAAACTTCTAATGGGAGGCAGTTCCTACAGCCCGTGGGCAGTATCTCATCGAGAATATACGGTAAAATTCTGCCGCGAAAAAGCCCAAAAATTAGGCTGGATACAGAAAGTACCATACCGAACAAAATTGGAGGAAAATATGGAAATGATGGAGTTTTTAAGAACAATCCCAGCAAAGAAGTGAGGCTTTATATATTCATCAATTTATTGATTTTTATCGGCATGTCCCTAGAAATGCAAATCTGTGAGGTACGAACACACTGTTGGGATATGAGGAACAAACATTTTTGAACATTTTATGAAACCTTTAGCTTTCTCTGGTTATTTAACAATTTTTTAGCAACACCACATATGGATTGGAAAAATCTGATAACAGACAGAAGTAGTATTATATTGTTTTTCTGTTCCGACATAAGACATAAGCTTACATTTAAAACGTTTGTCACTTACGCCATATGTTGTAGTAGAAGTGTGTGATTTACGAATAGTAGCTTTATAAACTTCGTTCAGATTTGGCGCAACGATGTTCATGAACAATGAGCTGTTCAATAGGTTTCGTCTTCCCTTAGCGCCGGTAATCGACGGTAACTTTCTTCCGGAACCGTTAGCGATGTTAAGAGAACTTGCGCCATCGATGCCTACACTATGCGGAGGCGGCGAAGAGGAGGCACTTACGCTGAGCAAGTTTTATATATTTAAATGATTAAAGCGAAATAACGGCCGGTTTTTGAAACGCATCGTCGGCAACTGCATTCTTATGTATTTATGCAAAATTGCTCGAATTTA
This sequence comes from Pelodera strongyloides, assembly GCA_036852015.1. Lineage (NCBI taxonomy): Eukaryota > Metazoa > Nematoda > Chromadorea > Rhabditida > Rhabditidae > Pelodera > Pelodera strongyloides. The sequence continues at coordinate 659,269 of JAANDG010000011.1, forward strand.
GCTCGATTTTTTATTCTTATTTAGGTTCATTTGCATAGGCCGCATAAGAATGCTGGTGTACTTGATGTGTTTCAAAAACCGGCCGGTATTTCGCTTTAAACAAATACTATTTTTGGGATGGTCCATTCTGTATAGACACTCTTAGGTTAGGTGTGAAGTGGGTTTTGTATAACGCTTTTCTTATTGTAGAACTACTATTTTCTTTCCAACTTCGGTCAGCCAGATGTACAATGTTGGCAAATGCACAGAGCCTCTTCTCTTGTACACATGTAAACTAACATTTGTGTAACATGTCGTTTTAAAATTAGGACATTTAGCTTGAAGTTGCAATTCTAGTCATTTAGTTGCACTTGGACTCATACGACCCTCAAAATCATTACTTATACAACTGGTTGACGCAATTTCCAGCTATAGTAAGGAAGCTGATGATGCGCAGGTATTTTAAGCTCTTTATGATATATCCATGCATCCTCAAGTCAAAATTTACCGCAAACCTGGGTAATTAAACCAGTTACGTATTCAAAATACGGAAATAGGCTCGTGAAGAATATGAATGATTAAGAGTAATCTGTTATTGTTCTAAATAAAATGTCAATTTCAGGAACTATTTCAAATTGTGCTCGAGGAATACAGAGGAAAAACAGTAGACACCAACTTTTCTCGTATTTATGTAAAGGTATTGTTTGGTATGTTTAGCGTTCATGGTACGTGGGCTGGCTTAAAATTAGACTTATTGTTAGGCTTGGGCTTGGGCTTGGGCTCCAAAAAATATTTACGAAGGAAGTTGCAAAAAAAATTCAAACATCTAGATACCGTAATAGCAGTGCCTTTGTCTTGTAGTGTTCTATATTGTTCTATACGTTTTTTTGCATTTATGTATTTACCGTATTTGTCAAATGCTCTCTCTCTATCGTAACATTTCCTACAGACTAATGAAAATCTTCGGGCACCTCAAAACTTCATTTTACCAAATTCCCATACATTTTAGTTATTCTCTGATGTGGTGAATAACTACGCACTGTATCAATTAATCGAGCATAGTAAGAACGCGCATCTATCACAAACATTTGCGTTTATTTTCAAATACGCACCAAAGAGACGCTTCGGTGCCCTAGGAACTCTTATGCCATATAGAGGTTAGTCCGTTTTTAAATTATAGGTAAATTATTTTACAAAAATGTCATTTCTGTTAATATTTGTGAAAAACACATCTAGTTATTAGGCAAAAAAACTTGTCACACCGCTTTAATCTGTGAAAGTCAGGTGAATTTATAAAAAGGACACATTTGTTTAGCGGCTTCACACGGCAGTGATTTAGCCTACCTGATGGAGCAGGACTACTTCTATACTGGGTTGGGCTTCACCAAGAATGAGCTGCAAATGTGCCAGATCATGGCCAATTATGTGTGCTCGTTTATCGCGAATGGGTGAGTAGCCTCAAAAGACAGCTTCGGAAGATGACATATTACGTCTGTAAATCTTTATTAGCACACAACACAGAACGTTTGGAAGCAAAAAAACAATGCAGGGCTTCTCCAAGAAGGGAGCTAGCTACCTACGTGGGTCCAATTAAAAAATACTAGGCTGCTGGCTGACTAACATAGTGAAAGTTATAAGACAAAAATACCGGTGGTAAATTAACCAAGAGAGATGCCGCTGGTATTGGAGAGTTCGCACACATTTCTGTCGTAGTGTCGCAATTACTAATTATTTCCAATGGGGAATACATCAACCCTGGGTTGGGCAATAAAAAAGAATAATGTCTTCAGAAACCCGAACAGTGAGTTGACAGAGGGTCTCTGTCGTTGGCCCTCCATATCTCGAGATGGCCCTCCGACTTTGATGGCCATGGACCTGACACCCAGACATATCGGGGTTGACGACTTTTTCAGCGCACCAATTCGCAAAGGAACAATTAATATGTACTTCGAGGTAGGCAGAGAGTTAGCTTGGACGAAGTTTTATTACGCAAAGCGGTTTTTGTAGTCTAATCCGCACATCCGAGTGAGGCGTATCATACGCAAGTTCACAAAAACTTGTGCAATCCATGTTAACAAGTTATGCAAGTTGTTCCAAGCTATGCAAGAAATGCCCAGAAAAAGAGTAACGACAGGAAAGCGCAGTTGTCCAGGACAATTTTTAAAACCACGCACAATACCGCTTTAAATTCTCCTTTCAGAATATCTATCCCGCCGACGAGCCTCTTATGATCAGATCTAGTGATTCGGTTCAATCAATACTGGAATACTCATCAGAATCGGATGACGAGTTATATGAAACATTTATTGGAAACGCAAAGCGCAAGGACAGTGACTTACTAACGGTTAGTTTTAAGTGTATAGCGCGTTACGTCTAGGCAACACACAACACTAAACTCTGACAGGCCGCATTGAATTTGACGATTGCGCGGCGAAACAATCCTTCGCCAGATCGTCGCCGCCCGTCACTTCTGACATAATAGGTTAGCAGCGCAACCGCATAGTAACTTTGTAGCTACGTGATTCCTATATGATAACCATTTATTTAGTGTGGAAATCGAATGTTTCGCTTGAAATCGACACATTTTGACAATGAAAAGGAGCTCTTGCCGAACGAAATTCCGGACAGTAGGAAATAAACGTTATTTCTTCGTTGTGCTCGAATTCGCTGTCTCTTCTGGAGCAGCGTACTCGCTATATTCGCTGCGCCTGCGCGGCTTACAACCCGTTTGCGAGCTTTGCTGCTGATATGCTGTTCACTCACATTTCCAATGCTCATTGATATTTGTGTTCCCGACGTTAATTAATAAATAATTTGACGTATGTTCCATGTGGGTTTTGACCATTTATATTTCCTTGTTGCGTTGGAAATGTTCCATGAAAGCTGTAAAATCAAATTACATACGAATTGTCCAAGCCACTGTAGTAAATAGTTTTCAAAAAATGGTATTTGACCATTTGGTGACCATGTCATGTTTGTTGTCAACAGCTGAAGACTGTTTTTTTTCAGTAAAATTGGTCACGAAAAAGTCGCCAAGTGGTCTTCAAAAGGGTTGGTCCACGAAAAACATCCTAATTGATTATTCTGTTTCCTATGATATGATGAGGAATTGCACACCTTTTCCCCTTCCTATTCTTTTAAAATCGTGGGTGATTTAAAACATGACACAGTATCTTTAAAGTGCACTTTTCAATTTTCCGAAGTTGATTTATTTGGTGTTTCTTCTATATATTTCTCTCTCTTTCTTTTTATTTCACTCCCTTTTTATTTCTCTCTTCTTTTTATCTCTCACTCTTTTATCTCTCTTTTTATCTCTCTCTCTCTCCCTATAATCGCAAAAATATAACTAATGACTTGCACTTTCCCTCAAGCGATCTAGTGTGGGTGATAATTAATTGTTTATAGCCAAATGATACGGTACGTTAGAAATTCAACGAAAAGCACGTAAGACAACCTTTAAAGAACCGGAATGACCTTTTTATATTTTACGCCGAAAAGAGTCTAGACATTCGCACAATTTTATTGGGGCTTCATTCTCGATGTGCTAGGCTAGGTGGCATAACGCATAAGCTGCTTTGGCAGGTATAGGTTTCCGGGCCTATTTGTAATATTGTCCCTGATCTAAATCTAATTGCCTAGTTTAGCACATATGGTTTTTCTTCGACATGTTTAGTTAGGCTTAGGCTTAGGCTTAGGCTTAGGCTTAGGCTTAGGCTTAGATTGTTATTGTTAAAATTCACACCCTCAAATATTTTATTTGTAGATTGTTTAAATCTTCAAATGAGAAATTTATAAAAATTTACACTCTCAATAACAAGAGAGAAGCCTAACCTAAATGTTGTCAATATACTACATTGAAGATTCAGAACTGTTCGTTATAGTTTTTCTGACAAGCGATGTTGATCAGTATCATTCATGATCGAAACGTTCTTTAATTTTATGCAAATCTATGCGTGGTGAAAGTGAGATCATATGTCTCATTCTAATTCGTCGCATGGATATATGATAACCGATTTCACCCCAATAAAACGACATGGAAAGACACAAATTATGTGTTCCATTTATCATTTATTAGCGCAAGTTGTGCATAGGAATTTCAGGAATTTCTACCCTAGAATTTACATATATTTACGTTTAAAGCGGTATAGCACGTGGCTGCGAAAATTTGCTGGACAACTTTATTATTTGGGAATTCTGTCCCACAACAATAATAGTTTAAATACACTTATGTTGAGTATCTTTGCTATAGCTAATTTTCTGCAGCATGCTCCAGGTAAGTGGTACGAACAAGTGTAATTAGAATACTTGTAGTCAGATGTTGGCTCTTGCTTGCTTTCTCTTGACCGTATCACAGGAAAATGGAATAATTGCCCAGACCACATAAAAGCCGACTGTTGCCGGTCACCAAATGTTTTTTACCGAAAAACTTTTGGTGACCCATCACCAACCAATTGGTGACGATGCTGATTTCGATAAAACGTCCGAAAAGGTCATCAAGTAGTCACCAAACCTTTTGGCCTACGAAAAAATGGTACCCGTCACCAAATGGGTTCCTCTATTTCCAACGAGCATTATTTAATAACAATTAAACAACATAACTATATAACAGATCTCACCAATCAATGCATGTATCCAGATCTGCACCAATACCTTGGAACCTACACGCTGTCTGGATGGCTAGCTCTACTCTAGCAACCCTTCCGCCTACCCCAACTCCACCACGCTTCCCGAATGTCCACCATTTCTCGTACCATTGTCTCTCCACCACTAATTGTTCATCTCCAACTCTTTCCACCCTCTCTAACAGTACAAGACTCTAGTCGTCTGATGAGATACTCTCTTCTGATCAGGCACTATTCTCTTCAGACTCTGCAACCCTGTACGCAGCGCTCCTTGCCCTGACCTACCATGGTATGTCTGTCCATGGTAGGCAATGGTAGGCATGTTCAAAACACCATCCCATGAGATCTTGTGTGCCAAAGTGGAACATTTTGCTCTCAGAACGACTCACGTACTATGTTGTGTTCTTCTACATTGTTCGAATGCTTAGTTATAGCTTATTGACCTGTTACTTCTCAATTTATTTGCGTTTGAGCGATATAACAGCCGTTTTTGAAACGTAATTTGGACGTTGTCTTCCCATTGTATGCAAATATATTTCGTTCAGTATCGCAGACACTTTGTATATAATACATGGGAATGTTGCTCTCCAATATATGTTTCAAAAACCTGCTACTATACCGCTTTAACATCATATAATTGCAATGTGCCCACCGTGTCATACTGTATTACAAGAAGATCCTTTTCGCGAATGACCAGCCTTACCTTACCGCCTTGACCACCATTTTTTTAAAGGTTTTTTTCTCTCTTTATTCTTTTTTTAATACACTTCATAGCTTAGAACCAGACCGCCTAATAGATAGACCTATTTATATTTTGTTCCTAATTAGTAAGGGTTCAATATACGAGTGTTATCCTAATAAAATTGATAGATTCAATATAAATTTTGTTACCAACATACGACATATAACACGGAAGCTTTCGAACGTTTATTGTATTCTATGTGTATTCTTTTTTTTACATTTATTTTCATAACTAACTTCTAACAGCATCAACAATGTTCAATTAACGATGTTGATTGTACACCCAGACACAACTTATTGTAAGCCTTTAAATACTCTGAATTGTGTGCTTTTATCTTCAAGGGAACAGAAATACCCTAGTTTTCATTGCGTTCTGATTAAAGCGATATAACATCTGATTTTTTTTTGAAGCATAAGTTGGACAACCCGCCCATTTATTAACAGTCCCTTTCTACGCTGTTATAATTGTTATTATTTTTTTTGCCTAGCTGTTGATAAATTCCAAATTTAGTTCCTAATTAGACTATATCATATCGTGATATCACCCATTTATAAACCCGACCTTGATATTTGGCCTCGCGTATCCAGATACAGGAGTTTTTTTTTCAAATTAAACAATTTCTCGTGAGCCTGACCTTTAGTCTAGTCCATCAATCGATAAATTAAAATTACACAAAAGCTCACCTGCTTTCACTTAGTTTATGTACAAATTCCTTATGATCTCATGCATTTATCAGTTCGTCCTTGGTGTTTGAACTTGCTAGAACCCAAAAGACATAGTGGCGAGACGGGCATGCATAAGGCATAAGAACATACGCGAAAGTGACAAGCAATTTTCCAAAGCGCGAAAACTCCTTACGCTATGATAAGCGATTTCCTTAATTGTAGTGAGTGTGCTTTCGAGATGTTATAGTGCCGTTTTGTTAAAGGGGCATGACACGTGATTTGGGAAATGTATATTCTGGCTATTTCCGGCGCAATATGGAACACACAGAGCAACTGAAGTTATTCAAGATTTACGAATGAAACTTTACGCTGCTTTGAAAAAAAGTTCTCTAAACAAGATTACATTATTCTGACTGCAGTAAATAGTCCATTCAGTTACGTAGCCGCCTAGAAGTGGTATGCAGGTATGCTGTCGAGAAGACTTTTAACTGCGTGCACTGTTATCTCTGATCCTTGATCATAAGTAATGGGTAGACCTATTTTCACACTTTACTGACACTCATTATACAGGTGCTACGTTACAACACCGCTTGTTAGTCGTTACCAAAGTTGCCTAACGATTTGATTCTTTGATCTCCATCTTCAGTCTTGTTCTGAAAAATAAATGTACTCACCATGTTTGAGATCTCTGTCCTTCTATTTTTCACTCCATATAATATTATATCTCTCTACTACCATGCGTATATGTTCATGGTTTACCTTCCTTTCGTTTAGCACAATTCTCAGCCCTTTACTAATTCTTGTTCTAATGGTCTTGCCCGATCTCCTATTTTTTTTGGAACTTCCTCCTCATTTTATTTAATCATAAAGTTTCTTGTTCGTCTCCGGACCGAATATGAGCACAGCAACTAGCAAATTTACGTATTTCCAATTTCGATACAGTACCCTAATTATTCAGTACCGAAATTAGCTTCGCTCCTTTTTCAGCAAGATGGATGCGCCAAGGAGCTGGGCTTCTACCGCCCGTCTCTTCGCGCTTGGGTGTATTCTTACCGCGGTGACAAACTTCCCCGCTGCATTCACCCATACTTCACTAAACACGGCAGTTCACCGAATGACCGATTACCTCAATGAATCTTATACGACACGAGGGTTGGATCTAGTGGAAGATGATGTGGGTTTAAAGCGGTATAGCAGCAAGTTCTTCAAACGGATTTTGAATTACTGCATTCCGCACCTTGTGCAAATAAGTATGGTTAGGACATCGAGCTCATTTATTGCATAAATATATAGGAATGCAGTTACTCGTCATACGTTTCAAAAAGCGGCCGTCTTACTGCTTACGTTTTACTTCTTATTGTTAGGCTAGGCTTAGGCATAATGATACGTTTCACCAACAATGTAAAGTGACTAGCAACCAAAAAGTTGAGTTCTTCTTATCCTTCTGTGTCCCTCCATAGCATAAAATACACACACGCTATAAGCACACGTAAAGAACAAGTGAAGTACCAATAGTTAAATTATTGGTTTTATTTGTTTTACATCATGTGTATTTTAGATCGATCTAATTCGCTCGTTCATCAACAGTGTTTGGTACGCGGGGCAGGTGGCTGGTGCCTTAGCAAGCCCACTTATTTGCGACAACTACGGGCGAAAGGGTATTTTGTGCATTATAATTAATAAATATAAATATAAGATTATGTGACCGTGGTTTATGTGATAAAGAAATTATTACATGGACGCCTTTTTTCGGGAGCTTAGTTATGTATGGTTGTTTTTTATCGCAACTTCCATGAAAAACGAATTCAATAATCAATAATCATTTAATTTAGTTGATCTATCTTTCAGTTGCCTACCAAATTTCCGTAGCGATGATGGGCTTGGCGTATGCTGTCCAAACGCTTGCCACCTATACCGACTACCCTGAGGTAGGATTTTGTGCTTACCTAATGCTTGCTAAACAGACTTTCTTAGCTTTCGTTGAAATTTTTAACTAACCTTCGTCCTTTCGTGCGATCCCATGAGGGATCACCGCGTGCTTTTGAAAATACCGATAATTATAGTGCCCCGTTTTCGCTCGCAATAAGTTTGCGAACACTCCAAGACATTTGATGTCAATAAAGAATCTGCCCGTATTTTATTTTCGCTAAGAAACGTGCGGTTTTATGTTCTGCGCCTTTTACCCCTTTTGTTTCTTTTATACATTTATACCGGTTACTTTGCAGGTTCTTATTATCGGTCGAATTGTCACCTCTGTATTTTCTCCGCTCAGTGACGCTGCGCTCATTCTCTACCTTCAGGTATAGTGACGGAAGTTTTACGTCATCCACACCGTGGTGTAGTTGTTCGCGTTGTTGCTTACCGCGAACGTCACGGGTTTGATTCCCCTGCGAGACTGTTTGCACCGACCGGGTAGTGGGCACGCTACCGCATAACTTCGATAGGGGTTTACTTCGGGTGCCCTGGATAGTTATGTCTTCAGTCTTTTACAGGGAATATATGCACCTAATTTTTGAAGGTAGCTACGTGTATGCTTCCCATTCAGGATACAGCGCTGATTTTTGTTCTTTTCAAGTAAGAAGATAGTTAATTAATGAGGCCTCATAATTAAAAGTCATAATCGGAATATTTCCAAATGATCCTTTTAGCACTTTTAGGAAGTCTCCCCGACGTCGATCCGTGGCACGATGTCGTCCCTTTACTCCACCGGATACTGTCTGATGGCCCTCATTGGTATGGTATGCGGCCACGACGAACTTTTTGGGTGGGCTATTGAAAATTGCATTCTTTGTCGGTATACAGTATTACGGACTTACAGAAGACACAGTATTTACAGTGGCTACACCATACCACAGTATTTTTGGTAGAGCCTCCATACTTTTTTGTTTCTCATTTTAAAGGGTCAGGCCCACCGATATAAACCAATATTTTTTATTTGTTCATAATTCATAAAAAGAGTATTTATTATAATATATACAGACTAAATATTATTCAGTTTTACCACGGGGAAGTTTTTCCGGTGAGCTTTCCTTACGGAAGGTATCGTAGTGTCGTCTTTGTTTAAAGGTGTATGCATCGGGAAATGCCTCGTTGTCTGCACTCTCATGTGCATATCATATGTGTCTTCTTACGCTGGTGCCTCTTCATACAGCATACTCTCTCGTGTTTCGTCGCAGGACTAATATGAGCAAGCCATTACGGTACTATGGAGATGTTTTAACTTCCTTAAAAATGTTTTAACTTTCTTTCACCCAAGGCTTGTCTACGGTACCTTCCGTAAGGAAACCTCACCGAAAAAACTTCCCCATGGTTAAACTTAATACTATTTAGTTTGTATATATTATAATAATTACCCTTTTTATGAATTATGAACAAGTAATAAATATAGGTTTATATCGGTGGGCCTGTCCCTTTAAGTAATATAGGTACGTTATGCACCGATTGACTTTTCTTTATTCAACCATCAGATGAAAGAAAAAAAATTAGTGTAAAAATTGGAGATCGCTAACTTAATTTAAAGGGAATATGTAACCCCTTTTTGAAGTTTAGCTGTATTGATAGAATGTGTGTTGCCCAATAAGGGAAAACGACAAAAGTTGTCTAAAGTTTGATTTGCGCATTTTGAATGCTTACATATCCGCTTTAACTTCAGAAACGTATTTCAGCCATGATTTGACTCTTCTACTGGCGATTCCTGCCCTCACAGCCATTCCTTCGCTAATCTTCACGTTTATAATGCCAGAAACACCGAAATTTTTGTGGCTTTCAAGGTTCGCTATTTTGTGTACAGCAATCCGACATACAGTACATAAATAATTTTACCTTATAGTAATCCGATCCCACAGTAATTTCTGTCATTGCTGTCAAAGTGTCATTGACTCATTGACAATGGTATGCAATACGTATTTTGAACAGCTGTATTCTTATGAAGTATATGCAAATTGTCTTACGTCATATGACAAAGAGGCGTACAGAGATTTGCATTTAATACTTGTAAATGAAATTCTCTCGCATGCTTTTCGTATGTCAATGTTACAGTGATACAAGGTACAGTATGTTAAGGTTTCGGTACTATACGGTGGCATACATTACAGACAGGACAAGGCTGGCGCTTTGCGTTCTCTCCAATTCTACCAAGGCCACGGTACAGATCATCTGAATTCGCTTTGTGTAATGCAAAAGGAAAGTGAAGCGGAGGAAGAGGACGATAGTGGGAAGGCGTCGTGTTCGGTAAGAGATTTGCTAATGTTTCACTTGATTTTTAGTTACCGGAAGGCAAGTAAATTGTATTGGGTATGGTAATCAAGTAACTAATCGTAATTAGGTAAGTACCTAGCCCGTAAAATCTAGAGATTACGGTAGTAATGAATTTTAAATAAATTACCATAGCATTTCCTAGCTGTGAATTCATCAGTATACAACTACAGACGAGCAACAGGTCACAAAAAGGCCCTCATAACAATACGTAACAATAAGACAACAAATAAATACAACATAAATACAAAGTATTTCAGGCAATTTTCCGCTCTCCATCCTTGCTTCGTGCTTTCCTGCTATCTGTTGCCGTGTTGGTAATCACACTGCCATTTTATCCAATTCTACAAAGCAGTACCTACTTCTTCGTCGCTATAAATATTGAAAGGTGAGTTATCTTTATCCTATTAGACTAGGTATGCTTGTCGGTAATTGAGGAACCTAAAAATGATTTTATATGAGGCTAATGTTCCTTCACATCTCATTATATAAACTTTATTTCTAGTAAACTAGAGTGCTTGGATTTCAAATAATGCTACAAAACTATGTGCACAGAAAGAACGAGCAATGACACAAAATTTGCATATAACACTTGGAAATGCAGTTGTCCAGCACATGTTTCAAAACCACGTGCCATCCCGCTTTGAAACATTCGGAAGACCACTTTCCCCGACTTCGTCTAGGTCCTTTGCACAAACGTCGTCTTCGCTCCTGATGGCCGTTCTCACAGTGGCGTGTATGATTTCCACGTCGGTCGTCGACCGTCTACCGCGGCGGAGTATGCTAATTTACGCAGGTGGGCGTTCTTTGCTGGCTCTACAAAATCGCGAGTCTTATTATTTTTAAAATTAGAAATATTAAAAGATATATCCATCTATCACATAGTAATGGGATTAATTAGTAAAAAAGCTGAAACTAATGCCTAAATCAAGGAAAATCGACCCTTTTACTTTTAAAGCATATGAAATTATCTCGAGTTGGTGGTAGCCAACGAAAAATCCTACACTACCCATATTACCATGCTACGTCACTTTGGACATGTTAATTTATTCAGGAACCTCGTGCCTGATCACTCTCTGCTCATTTGTGATCTCTTCTCAACTAAACTACCCGATGGTGGCAATGAGCAGCATATTCGGATTCATATTTGCATATGGGTAAGCTAAAGTACTGTACCAACCATAGAACGAAGTTCACACACGGATACGATAATTTAATTGTTGATCTAATCGATAAATAAGTCTGACATTCTGGCATTATGAATATGAATATGAGTACGGAACTAAGAGGACCCCAATTTGTGACTGCGAGCGAGTAAGTTAATAGTTAATAGTTTAATAGTTAATAGTTAATACCGTTTTCTCCTTTAACTTTTATTATATAAAGAAGAAGATTTTGTTTGTGATTTTGTGTGAACGTGACGAAACCCATCCATGAAGATTTGCTCGCTATAATGGAACACATCCCGATGGTAATATACAAATGTTGAATATTATTCATATGTTTCTTTCAGTGTGGGCATTGGCCCTGTGGTTTGGTCGATTCCTGCTGAGCTTGTGCCTCTCTCACATAGGTAAACAACAATTGAATACTGTAATCAGAATTGATTGAGTTCCGTATCATGATTATTATCAGTTTAATTGAATAAACCTAGGATAACTCATTTTTCAATGGGCCTGACCCATTCGTGTTATACGGACAAGGCCATAAGTTGGAAAAGTTTTTTTTTTTTGGAAAATTTGGAAACTTGGAAAAGGAAAAGAAAAAAATTGGAAAACATAAACCATTTTACTGGACCTGTTCTATCCATGTTTTCAGATCCGTTATGTTCTGCGTGTGCTACGCCGTGCACAGTGTGCTCGTTGTCTTCACCAACTTTTTGACGATTCCTCTATTTGACGTTAGTTTTTGTAAGATTCGTTTTTTTTTTGTTTCTGCCACTAATCATCGGTCCGGACCGAGCTATGATTTCAAGCGATCAACTCATCAAACTCGACGCTAATACAGTAGTGTACAACCACGGCGTGACCAAATAAAGATGAAAACTTTTAAAAAATTGTCATTTCAGAGTGAAATCGCCGGAGTACCAATGGGAAGTTTGGCCTTCATCCCGCTCTATATTTTTCCTGGAACGATTGCTCTAGTCTATGTGGCGCTGAATATACCTGAAACAAACGTGAGTTACTTCTAGACTACGGTAGTCGCTTTGTCATTTTTACTGCCTTTTGCTCGGCTACGGTATGGCTCGTCGCTTTCGAAAACAACTCATGGAGCAGCCTTGAGGCAAGTCATCACATTTTCTTTGTTTAACACATTCGTATATTCTCTAAAAGATAAAAGAACAAATTCAGGGTCGCGAAACGCACGACATTATCGCGGAGCTGCGCGGAGGACGGAAAAAAACTCATGATATTGAAGACACGCGGTTGTAGTGAATCAACTCTACTTTTGAGCTCCCGTGGTTAATGGTTACCCGGTTCACCAATCCTTGGGTATAAACCCTCCCTACCATCAGCTTTCCTGTGTACGGTATTACCCTTTCTATCTACGTCTACGGTACAACGATCACCATCATAGATTTTACTATTCTAAAAAAGAACCCTCGGGAAGTAGATTCACTTTTAGTTAGGGTAGTGTCGGTATCTGATTACGGTTAGGTTACTGTGATCGTACACCTACCACCATGTACTGTATACAGAGGCAAATGAATTCCTTTATTTTACAGGTATATAACCAAAAAGTATAAGCCACTACACCTTATTTTTAGATTCTTACATATGATATGATGATTATCTGTGATATAAGCGGCCCTAACACCGTTTTTTAGACCACTTAGTTTTCATGTTGTCCTTGTGAAATATTAGAATTTACTTTTTATTTTTATTATGTGCCTTTACTCGACAAGCTGTAACACAGCAACAGCAAAGTACATTTTCTATTTAGGATTATTTATTTTTGATTTTTAACTAACAACGTCAAATATATTGACCGCTTTTTTATTGAAGGGGCTAGTCCCACCTTATAACACGGGTTTATATTAAGCCAATATGTATGTATTTGTATTATGTTTTACGCTTCGCAAGAAATTACTCATAATTTATAGGAACATAATTTTCTATTTTTCGACTATTATGTTACTTACTAGGATTTTTCCCTTCTGATTACTGTCTATATGAGAAAACATGTGTATATACATACGTTTCAATACTAACATAAATAGTAGCAAATGAGAAGTACAGTGCTGTCTTTACCGTCTTATTGATATTGTTAGCAGTTTACACACTAACTACTGTGATAATTGATGACGACTTCATAAATTGTGAATGAATTTACATATTTATTAAAGCAGTATAACGGCCACTTTTTTAAAGTAGGATAGAACTGCATTATTATGTATTTATGCTAAGCGAGCTGGATTTTTTTTGCTCTATCCATATGATACATGGGAATGCATTTATCCAAAACCGTTTCAAAAAGCGGTTGTTATACTGCGGTAGTTTACAGGTTGTTCTACTGCAGTAGTTTACAAGCGGTAGTTTAGAGTGTCCCGCAGAGTCTACTTGTATACATTTTCTTCGGACTGCGATACACGATGAGAGTAAGTGCACGTGCAAGCGGCGAGAAAACGGTCCTGCAATCCAATTCTGTGCCGCTTGCGCGCCAAGTTCCTAAGCGGGGATCCCCTCCCCATGGTTAGAGTTGTGCACATCTCCCACCGTTGTGCATATTGTTGCTTACATTTCGCTCAACAAGTGCCTTGCATTTTATTATATTTCATGCGTTGTTTGTATTTTTATTATGTAGTATGTGTGCTAATGCCACTCTTTCGCATTTCTGTCACTCGGTGGCACTTTCACAAAACACGAGATGAAAAAAATAAAACTTTATTATTATTGCTTCATTAATCCCTAAAAAGCATATTTGCAATGAAAGAGTGAATGGCTAACTAAATAAACCCGTGAAGTGGGTTCGAACGTAATCAAACAAAACTTGTAACGTACTTCGTATACACGGAAACACTGAGAAACTATCTAATTCAAAACATTCTGACAATAATACTGTATGCGGGATACAGCATACAATATGTAGATTCAACAATGCATTAGAATATTTTTCCAAATGTTCCCGAATACGAAATTTAAATTATAATAAAACTCAAATGGTATATCAATGCAAACAGAATACATGGTTCAACTCAGCTAGAAGGCTCAAACAAATTATCACTCCTACCTACATACCATACCTGGTTCAAAAGCTACAGTAAAGTTACATCAATTTTGGAAATACTAAATCGTAAAAAGAAAATTATTCAAATAAACTATTTCTCTCAGCTCTAGTAAAATTAACGCGTTGCGTTCAACGTTCAACTTGCTACCATCGATTTCAAAAAAAAATAAAATAAAACTCCCGGTAAAAAATCAATATTCTTAAAAGCAGATATGCAAAATATACTCAAGTGAAACAGACTGGAATTATGTAAAACACTCGGATATGAAAATTCAAAAACTTACAAAACTAGAAAAATGCTACATATCACTTTAACTTTCGCAAAAAAGATCATTGCGGTTAAAAAATAATCAAACAAAACAAAAATTATAAGCAGGTTCAACATGAATGAAACACTCTCATAAAGTTTCAATGTTGGATGTTTTCTACAAAACCTTTAAGCACAAACTGTATCCAAAAGTATCAGGCTCAAAAATCCGAAAATATCTTAATTCCTGGTAAAAATTCAGCATTTACGCGCACATGATAACAAAAACTACAAAAATTAGTAAAGAAAACACAAATATAATTTCTGTACAACCCGGCTGGTGAACCGTAAGGATGGGAACGAATAAACGACTTTGATCAATCGATATTCAAATAATCAATATTTGACTTTTTTAATCAATTCTATATGTATAATCGATTGATCAGATCTGCAACAGGGCATGAATCCCGCTCGTAACCGAAGACAGTCTGCATTGTCAGTCCAGTGCCTTCGAATCTTGATCACGTATAGACGAAACATTTAAAGCCAAATACTGGCCGGTTTTTGAAACGCACCGTGGACAACTAAATTCTCACGTATTTATGCTAAGCTGCACGAATTTAGCTCGATTGCTTATTCTAATTCTAATTTATGTTCATTTGTATAAGCTACAATACTGGTGTACTCGATCTGTTTCAAAAACCGACCGGTACTTCGCTTTACCGGCTTAACTTTAGACTTTAGACATGAAAAGTGCCAATTGTCAAACTGTCAATCCGCAGACGGTTCGTTCGTGATTACGCTCCGCATTATGCCCAACGCCCGTAGAATGTTACTCTTGATAACGCATCAATCGATATCAAACAAATCCGCTACTCGTTGTATCCAATCACGGCAATAACCACCAACAACGAGAGCATCAACAGCGGCGTGCTCGACGAGGCTTGGTACCGAGCTGAAAACAGAATATTTAACATGATTAAAACTTTCTTCCTCCAAAAATCACGCTTCTCAAGTTACAGTACCCTACTCTCGCTGTCTCTCCTTCTCCCCTCTCCTCTTCCCACACCAACTCTAGTTTCCCAAAAACCCTCTACCAACCTGGATCCTCTTGGATGATAAACGTGCCATCGTATCCCTCGTCCAGTTGATTATCCTCATGTTCTGTGTGTGTTCTATGATGCTTCGGTGAAGCCACCAAGGAGATCTCCTCGCTTTCATCATCCGCAGCAACACTATTGCTTTCATCGCGATCACCTCCGGTCACTGGATTGACTCCGTTCTGAAAGCAGGTTATAGATATGCAAGGGTCTAAGCACAACACCTTACGTCTTACCTTACTTCAACTCAGCACTACCTCACTTTACTTTGCCTTACCATCCTACCTTACATTACCTTCCTTATATAGCGCAAGACTCAGACTAAAGAGACTACTGCTACCGATAACACCGAATTCTCAACTTCTCATGTAAAACAACACTTTATGTACTGAGCAATTGCGCAAAACAAATGACACTGGGCGGGTTCGAACCAGGGGCCGCAGATCTGGGAACCGTCAAAAAGGCCTACCTTATCCGAGTGTACTTCATATCGGAAGGTTCCCTCTAGTCCTCGTGAAGCCCACTCAGCAACTTGTCGGACTTTATCGGCGTCAATATCAATATTTGCGGGGAGATTCACAGCAACTGAAACGTAATTTGTAAACTACCGTACCGCACAATATCGTGCCGTATGAAAACGCAATTGAACACTGTCGTACTGTATCAAAAACATAATGGGTAAACTGCCGTATCGTAACTCGTAGCGAAGTAACGAAAACCGCAAGCTATAACCGTGATGTTTCACTGCCATGTCATTTTCCGGCTGAAAATCGTCCGTCTGATCATTCCGCTGTCCAACGACCACAAGCAACGAAAAGCAGGAACTTTATAGAATCTTAGGTTATTAACATTTCTTTATCATTGTTATTATTATTATTATCGAAACTCACTCTGATTGGGCACAATCTTGAACGGGACAGAGGCGTCTTCGCCAGTATTTTGTGGCTTTTCAGTGCGAGAACTAATACCACGAGATCGAGGATGGGCTGAAATTGGACGAAATATTTGATAAAATAAATAAACGAATCCGTTTTAGATTGGGTGTTCAACGTTCAACCCCTTGCTAACAATAACAAGTAAGCCGTAAATACACGGTTAATTCGTCGGACTCACTTTTTTTCAAGTTACAATTCGTTATAGAGTTACGCTCCCCGGAGTTACGTTTTACAAAGTGACGTAACTCCGCTCACGGAATAATCTTTAATCAACAAACCTCTCGTATGGTGTTGTGGCGCATTGGTTGTAGTCGTCGAAGGAGCTACAACTTCCATTCTCAGTCTCATATTCGCTTCGGTGCACAAACCGTTACGCTTCTGTGCAATACCGTCCTTGTCACCACGAGACGTAGCTAGAAAAATAGAATTCAAATGAGCCAAAGCCCCCACACAAACAGTTCCAATCAGTTCAGTAATTTAGGGTTCGTTCATAATATGCATGAGGCAAGCTAGCTCCACTGCATTAAACACAAAAAAGTACGGCTCACTGAGCATTTTAACGAAAACACTAAGGACCACAAACAATAAGGACACGTGCCCGGTAGGCTTTTATCTAGCCTACCATAGCGTGAGACGCAACTTACAAATAAAATAGTAGTTCCTTCCAGCCATGTAATCTTCCTCATAGTGAAACGGGTTGATCGTGCGCAGTGTTGATTTTAACTGCTTTGACGGGTCGGTACACCTGAAGCAAGCATTTGTTTATGTATTTACTTCTCCCTAAAAATTGGCATCCACTCAACTACTGTCACAACAACTTCAGACTTCAGCTTCTCAATAAACGATGTAGAGGTCTCATAGCACAGTAGCGGATAGGGACTAAATAACCAGCTCCTGACCAAAACAAACAAAATGAACTAAACTAAAACTACCTTATTATCATATCAACAAATAAATCAAAACATTAAGACTCACTCGGCGACCACCTTATGCTTGGAGGGGAGCAAGCAGTCGAGGAAGGCCATCTCATCGACCTGAAAGTAACAAATAATTAATTTCATGATTTACCGACGAGCAAACTTGAAATGCTGGCCGGTTTTTGAAACGCATCGTGAACAACTGAGTTCTTACGCACTTATGCTAATTTACTCGAATTTAGCTAGATTTTTTATTCTAATTTATGTTCATTTGCATAAGTTGCATAAGAATGCAGGCGTTTCAAGAACCGGCCGGTATTTCGCTTTATGCACTGATTTACTGTATGTAACACAATTAAAACTACAAGTACCTGGTATACAAGTGCGTACTCCTCCAAACTCCCAAAGGGACAGATGAAGCTCAGGCTATCTCCTCGCTCCAGACGAACTGTCAGAGAATCCGACTCACCGTCACCACCGAATCGCAGGCTGAAAGAAATTTAGAAATTAGAAATTAGAAGTTTCACAATCGCCTTGCAGACACGTTTTGTTAATGTATGTACACAGTGACGTTGACTGCAGATAAACTCTACTAGTCTACTACACTATGCAGAAAAGCGTTACTTTAGTGCCGACTCGAATGCTGAAAGAAGATAAGAAATAAGGAAATTAGAATTTGCTACAGTACTACTTACGAGAAGAAGTTACTAATGTTGTACTGTAAAACACAGCCTCAGTTTTCTCAACCCTTAGTTTCTCAGTTTACCTTAGCGCTTAGCTACTACCCTAACCACCACCTAAAGACCTAAACCATAGCAATTTCTTGCTACTACTGTTGTACGCTGTACTAATGACTTTCAAACCTTACTACTGAAATAATTTAAAAAATATATATATATCATCAACGTTTCTTTACTTACATCCCCCAATACCTATAGCAGGTGTATGTATCATACACAAATTGACTCATACCCCTTACTAATTACATCTTGCAACATCGTTGTGACGATAATTAGAAAGCGATTAGTGACACAATAGAAACGATTGCGCAATTCGGACAATTGTAGTGTTTGGAAGTGATGGAGCGGAAATAAGGTCGGGATTTCTACATAGAGAAGGTTTGTGGGAGGTTCATATTTAACTACGAATAGCTAATAATAGTAAGCTACAGTAATCAACGATCCTATATTATATCCACTCATGGACACGGTGGCTGGCTCTAGATACAGATAAAATTTCACCCTACGTTACGGAAAACATAGTATTCTAAGGTTTCTCAAATTTAAACTGTGGTTTAAATTTAAACATTTAACTTTTTAAGACGCATCTTCATTTGGGATTTGGGATCTTACAATTAGAAACCTTAATTTTTTTTACACTTTACAACTTTACACTCCTTGAGCGAACGAAGTAATTAAATTCAACTGTCCAACCCCAACCCCAACCTTTTTTCTAATACCTTACCTAATTCAACCTTGAAATCTCATCACCATTAATTTCCTGCCAATTTCCCGGCACAGTTGTTGAAAAATGGATTCTACGGCAAAAAAGTATTCAAGAAATTTGAATTTGAATACCGTAGTTTCATGTCTCATACCCCTAAATAATTATGTCCGCGTCCTAAATAATTAAATAATAATAAAAAATCAAACTACATAAAACAACCCCATGAAACATTACTCTTTCCCCCAAAACGGCCAAAACACACAAAAAAACCTCCCTAACCTCAAAAAAGTCACAAACATCGCCCCTAATTCCCACGCACTTTTGATTGATCTAATCTTTCTTTCACTTACTCCAAGTCCATTAGCATAAGAAAAAAGAAGAAGCTTTCTTTTGACCTAACCAAATACAATTAGTCAGCAGTCTCCCTTTTAGCAGCACACAAAAAAGTCACGAGTCATTCACTTTCCAGTGAGTTAGTAATAATAACAAAATAATAATGACATGGGAAACGGAAAGACCGTTATCAAATGTCAGTGGAAACAAATCGGTAAAGAAATTTGTACTGTAGAGAAGTTACAATTTCTAAATTCCAGGAACAGTGAACAATTCATAAACGAGCCTTGAAAACAGTAGTAATCTAAATAACAGCAAACGGTAGAAAAAAACGCATTCCTCTTTCTTATTATGTAGTGAGTACGAGAGTAGTCTTTTGATAACAGTCTGAATTCCAAATCAACTAAAGATTCCTTGTTTCTAGGTTTACCTTATTGTTAGCACTTAGCTACCACCCTAACCTTTATACTTTAGCGGGCGCAAGTTAGGTAATAGGTAGCGGTAGCCCCCCCCCCCCTTAAATATAAACTCTTCACTCGTCCTTCAACAATTCATAAACACACGGCACACTTTCGCTAATTGCTAGGTTGTATCTGATTTACCGCACTGTTCTGTTACCGCGGTACCTTTATACTTTAGCGGGCGTAAGTTAGGTTGCCCCCAGCCTAAATATAAACCCTTAAAACTCCACATACGCCCGCACCAAATACCCTTATCTTGGTGACCCGTCTTCGTCGGACAATACAAAAAGATGCCGCCAACAAACTTTTTTCCGCCTAATTAACATATTAACTAGAAATGTTCAGTTGTCATTCTTCTAGTTTAGTTGGCATATTAATAATATACAATACTCATAAGAAGAGTCAGAAGCTGAACTGTCACACAACATTTTGTACGAGATTCACAACATTAAAACAATTCTTCAATAGTAAGCCGCCAGCTTCGTTACACATTGCTTTCATGCAAAACCAACCATGTCGCACAAACCGCATGATCATATTTTTTTTACATACTACATTTACATCCCCCCCCCCCCCCTTCAAGATCATAAGGACATTAGTTTCTTTTAGAACAAAGTTCAACAAACCCTCTAGTCGTTAAAAAATGTCATCTCTATTCTCTATCCTCGGTCCCTGGCAACAAAAAGCCCCATGTTTCACAGTTCATTACTCCTAAACTTTGCGTGTCTAAAAACCCGCTAACATCCTAGATTTCCCCACTAGATAAGAGCGTTAGCGTTAACGTCAAAAAGGCACGAGTACTATTGCGGTCTAGATGTGTCAAAGACTGAAAAAGCAACACAAAAGATTGCAATCTTGCTCGAGATGCCGGTACGCCTTTTAACACGAACAACAACAATAATAATGGAAATACAACATATGTGTGCGCGTGCATGAAAGACAAAGAAATGTCACAGATGCTGTGTCTCTAAATAGAGATAAACATTGGCACTTCATTAGCATTAGGACAAAAATCACAATACCTGAATACTTCTGATTTCGCTCGAATCATTGTTTATGAAAAATTAGTGTTTATATGGTTCAGTACAGTAAACCAACCCCTCGCACCAACCTTCAAACAACATTATTCAAGAACTACTCTTCTTTGTCCCTACAACTCGTTGATCCAATAAACCTTTATTATTTATTATTATTCTGCATGTTTTTGTCCCAGTCCCCATCTAGATTCAGGCAGAAAATTAGATGCAATTTCCGGTTTACACATACACATACACACAACAACAACCACTGACAGACTGGGCATGTGGGCACTAAATATTGCAGATACATACTACATAAAAAGGAGGATATCTTTCAGTCCAATCTCACAATCTCGCATTAGCAGTTCAAACGCAAACCTAATTCCGAGATACATTTCTACTTTCTTGCTCTTGCTAGTCTAGGCTGCAGTCAACAACAACACTTGCACTCTATACAGTTACAAGTTACAATTACAATAATCAAATCTTCTACCTTCTTCGCTTCTTCCTAGTTTTCTCAAATTCACATAATCCAATATCCAATCACTTTCAAACTAAAGAACCCTGTTCCTCCCAATCCAATGTTTATACAGTAGAGTCAACGCAGGTGCCATATAGTGACTGTGACCCACAGCGTGTCCAACCAAAATACCTAACTAGCTACCATTATCAAGCCGCGCGCGTGCTAACTATTATGCGCGCAGTGAACAAAAACCCGCAATTAGACAATTAGCTTATGACAACGAGGCAGACACACTATAGTAGACAATAGAACAAGACACTCAAACCACTAACCACTAACCAAGAATACAAACAAAAATATTTCAAAATTCAATCTAAAATAAAAACAGTTCAAGTCTTCAAGTACTCAAGACCTCAAGAACATAAAGGAATAAAATGTATATTACATTGTCAGAGTAAAAAAGGTCCCTCCCGGACACTATTTCCACACAAGTGAGCAACTACCTTTAAAACCAACACAGATCAATATTTCCCCAATTTTTCTTCCACAACACAACTAGCAAATTCCAATGTACCATTTCACAAAACATTTCACCTCTAAAATACAAGCGCATACCCAATAAACCCCCGTATGACAGTTGTCAACGTTCATTTATTTCACAAAATTGGATATGCATCCCATTTTTTGTGTGAGTCTGAGTCAATATGTAGCCGCTCTGGGGCAACCACAATGGACCCACAATGAGGCTCCGTCGCCCGTTTTGAAAGGCTTTTCTTATGCAAATGTGCCCACATATATTACAATCAAAAATGGACACCGGACAGTGAAACGACCAACCAATGTGCCTCTATATCGATTCGCCCCGTTTTTCCATTCCATAATAAAAGACCAGAAATTTAATGGTTCGTATTGCTACTGACGTTGAGAGCATTACTATTATTATAACATTATAGTAGAGTAGAAATTTCCAACTACCAACATCACAAATCACACAGTCAAGTGTCCAAGTAAAAAAATTATCAATCACAAAATGCCCAAACCGACAAAAACATCCGCCACGTCCCTCAACCTTTAAAATCTAAACAGCCCTAGCCAACCCCTACCCCTACCCCTACTAAATTACTAAAGAATAGTGTCCTACCCTACCTACTAAATCGCCGTCCACCGTCTACTGTTCCATCCCCCTTAGTCAATAAATAATAAATCTCCAAATTACTACGCCAAATCGTGCTTTTTTCCTCTGGCCCGGCGCACAGGCACACCGAGTGCAAATGTGCATAAAAGGTGCATAAATCTACCCCGTTCCCAATACCCGGTGTCACTTTAGCAAAGCAGTAGTCGTAAATTGTTCGCCCCTGTTGTTCTACCATAGCCCGCCCGCACCACGCTCCAGTTGGCCGGGTGTTCAAAAGCGCGCCAGCTAAAAAAAGCGCAATTCACATACGGTGTTTAGAGTTCCGGTAACGCACACCAGCTGCTATTCCTATTTAATAGAAACTTTTGGAAAAGTCACAAAGGGTTAACCACCCTTCAATTACACCCTACGGGGTTACAATGAACCGAGTACCGAGTTGAAAAGAATCTTAGAACTTGAAAGCAACAGTGTTGAAAATTAAATTTGAAGGTCAAATGTATGAAAGAAGCATACGTTATTGTGCGAATGTGCGGCTAATAGCTATTATTGTCGCTAACGGAAAAGTGCTTGAACTGTAAAAGTAAAAGCTTTTAGATAATTACTATTCTCCACATACAATTTACAGCCTATGGCGGCCGAAGACACTTTATATTACTAACTAGTTCACTGAGTTCACAGGCACAGGCTCTCAGAGGTCAGGCTAAACAAGAAAAAAACCTTGAAACTTTCCACATCATACCAGTTACCGTTGCCAGCGAATCACAATATTAGCCAACTAGTTCCCGTACACAAGTAGACTACAAGTTCACGGAACAACTACAAACTATACTACTAATCGTTTTCATATTATTTCTCCCTCTTAAATCCAAACCCCTTAATTAACCCCCCAACAATTGCCCTAGACAACCTGACAACCATCAGATCATGGCGTAACTTCCCCGTTTACGCATGTCCGTTTCGTAATATCCGAGTGTATTTCACACGTTCCTTAACCGTTCCCGTTGATCGCATATATGGCGTGTCGTAATGACGCAACCCCACAAATCCCAACTACCAACATATGAGGAGTTGGAGTGAGGCTGAGGGTCGAAGCAATGCATTCTTACATAACAGATCCTCTGGGTATAGCTCCCCACCATGCACCATGACACCCCCGCAGTGGTAGGCAAACACGATTATACAGTAACTGAATCAATAGCTCATCCAAAAATATCCCCTCAACATAAAAAAAAACACTGTCAAAAATTCAATCCAAGATTTCGAAGCCCCAAAATGAGTTTACTCTCCACAACAAATTAGACGCTAAATACACTCAGAGTCCTAACTAAAGTCATAGAGGATTTATAAGCACTTTCTTCCTCTTCTAGTAGCTCTTCATCCGAGAGCTAGAGATGATAGACGATAGGCAATTCAGACCGTGGTATCCTGATTCGACGTGGTAGAGCCGATAGTTGTGCCTTTCTTCCATATAAAGTAAATGTTCTCAGTTCTCAACGGCCACGGCGCACTTTCCACGGTGAAGAAAGTGCTTATAAATCCACTATTTTCAGCTCTAGCTTCACTAGCAGTTCTAATCCATTTCTCTGAGTCTCTGACTCTTTACTTATTTCCGCGACCACCATCTACCATTCATTGTGCCCTGAAAACCATGCTTCTACCAAAAACACCCCAACAGTAACCCCAAACTCCCCTTATCTCTGCAACCCATTGACACCACGATGAGCACACACACCTATCAGGCGGCGTCAATCATTTTTATTACTAGCGCGGCATCACGGCATCAGTGATAATGATCAGAAAAGGCCTGAGTGCGGCTACCGTTCTACCAAACTCTGGACCAGAAAAACACATAAATCTGAATCAGTGGGTCATCCGAGACAGAAAGTGGCAACACATCATATTGTACGTATTC